>JAXQQM020092966.1:0-226988 GCA_034641835.2 Pinus albicaulis | reverse complement strand
AATGTCTCCCCATTTTACCACAAAAAAAAATTCTTAAGAGCTTCAATTACCATTCTCAACATATTTTTTTTTTTTCCAGGAATAAAATTAGAGTCCAATTAAATTTTATTTATTTAATTTAATCTATACACTTTCCATCTTTCTCCTTAATGCGTTACCTCTAATTGATAGTGACCACTTAACTCTGGAGATTATCTTCAGGTTCGAGGACTAATTTATACCTCAAATGTATTTTACCAACCTTAAATTTTCACCAAAGGCTCACGTGCCTCTAATACCTATTACAATTGCGGTAATAATATTCAATCACCACCCTGTGTATTTTACATTGATACATAACCCTCAAATTTTGACATTGGTCGCCACACTTGAAACCAATTCGAACATACCTAGCCATTTCATATGGAAATGTAAATTTAATACCATGTATTGGGATGGTTTTTAAGCTTCGTTACACTTATAACGAATACATATAATAATGGGCGAGGTTTCCAAGAGGTCTTTAATAATATACCACTCAGATTTTTGTGGATTCATTAGGGTACATAGTACCTACATGTTATTCGATTTTAATAGAGTTTTCAATGATTAATTCCTATACGGAAATTTATTCCAGTCTGGCATATTGATTGAATTGATAAGAAAAGGATTTCGATCTTATCTCGAGCCACATAAACAACCTTATTTTATATACAAATATGGATATCGTAAATTTGGTTTTTAATGCTTCATCTGTATCAGTACTCTTCGCCATAAATGGTTCCCCGTTCACTGTCGAATCATGAATTCATGTGTTGATACATGTGAGCATTGGTTGATCTCCACCAGGTAGATGGTGGGATATGCCTTAGGGTTCTCTGCTTCTTTTCTATTTTACTCCCACACTCTTCATTTTAATTTTTTCTGGTGTTCATTTCTCCACGACGGATCTTATCTCTGGTTCATTTCTTATCATAATGGAAGAGAAAGTTTAGAGTCTATAATCTTGTTCATTTCCACCTTCATTCCTCCTATACTCGGGTAAGATTGTAGTTCTAGAATATGTTCTTACTCGGTTCTTGTATCTACAGAGAATGTTCGTAGATTTTTTGCTCCACTGTGATCGATCTTCATTTTTTTTCAAGCTTCATTTCATTTACTGAGTACGAGCTATTTATCTTAGTAGTTTTGTGGGAATCTACAGAGATATTCATCAGTCTTCATTTTAGATTAAGTCAAACACATATGTTTGATTATGGGTCTGGTATTGATAGCTTTATAGTTGTTTGTTACTTTCCACTGTAAGGGTGGCGTAGAATAGTCAAAGTCTACCTCCACCTTAATGGTTATGTCCGTCCATGTGTATACATTTGGATTTGTCCTGCGTTGCCATTGCTAAAGGTAGCACTCGATTTCACTGAACCCAGTACTCTTATTGTGAACGATAGGTTGAGCATCACAAACGACCCTATGCCTGCATACGACTAATAGTCTTCACAGAGGTAACTCCTCTTGTTTCACACAAAGACAATTCAATTGCTTAAGTGAAATTTTATAAGATTTTTATTTATATACACAGTCCGGTTTGTTTTTCTTGCTCAGGATCATCCATGGTGTGACGTTTTTCTCAATAAAATCCAGGTAATCCTCAGTTAAAATCCCTTTCATAACTTATTAAGTCCGTCCATTCGTTTCCTTTTTACAATCAAGGTTTATTGGTTTCCTCGTTTTTGCCATACATAGGTAACGTATGAGTTGTTTATGATGCAAATTTGAGAATTCTGTTACAAAGCTATTTGAAACTTCAGGTAGGTGGTCTGATGCATTTTTCTCTTCGATTCATGAGGACCTAGCTTCACTTGGCTTCTTTGGAGAGGGTTCGACATTTTGCCCTCTCATACTTCTTGGACCGCTTCAGTCAATTTTTGCAAATGTTGTTATTGTATTATTATGAAGTGTGTAGTCATAACACCGAGAACTCATGGACTTTTCCACAGTATTAAACTTAATATTTTTTTTCCATATAATCTGATTCAGATTAATTATAATTGTTTGTGACTTTTCCTCTGGGTTTCTATACCCAAAGTTCCTTCGTGGCTAAATTATATTTTTATCAGTGCTTAGATGATGCTTATCTAAAATATCTTTCCCAGTTCCACTTTTCAGTATTCCTCTAATATTGTACTTGTATAATTAGAAAGACAGGTTCTTTTATTATAACTATCCATAAATTTTTTCAGTTAACAATTAATTGGTTTAATTATTAACATAGTAGTTAATCCTCTCCTACATGGTATATATCTTAAGACTACTGTTAATATTAAACAGTTTTTAAAAGATTTTATTTCCTATAAATAATTAAATCTTTCACCTGTACATATATTAGAGGCTATTTTCAATTTACATAAACACTTTTGACTCATCTCATTCCCTCCTATTAAATCTATACATTGTTCATGCACTGTTAAAATACAACACAATTATTTATTTTACATCTATAGGGATAAAATCCTATTTGCACTTAATGTGGGTTCTCACATATGTTCAGGCATATGCTTACTTTATTGTAGTTCTAGAAAGAGTTATTATCACTTAAGTACATCGGTGTACTTAAAGTTTTTTCCATATATTTTCTAGCAAAATCTTTCATATTACTTTGCCATAAGTTAATGTCCAGCATAGAATATAATAGAATGATTATATGTTCTATAACTTCTGATGTTTTACCCACTGTACATATATAAATTTCACTTGTTACAATTTCATTTTATTTTTCTGTTTTATATCACAGGGTTTTAGCTTAATAAATGAAAGTCTCTGAATGGAATTTAAATTTCTAAACTTCAAAGTACTTAAAATGCATGTTTATATCATCCATAATAGAGCATTTGACAGTTATATTACTTCCATTCTTCTGTCCATAATGCAGATATAAAATATATCTATTAGCATTTAGCTTTCATTTGCAGACTTTGATTAAATACATATATATACATGCAAATTTCTAGAGGAACTTTAACTGTTTTAAGAGTATGCAGTCTACTTTCATGACATGTTCATATCAACTGTAACATTTATTTACTTTATCATTGCTATAGAAGTAATTCCTGTATAATATATTCAATTATACTTCCACCTGTATAATTTTATTTCTATAGCACATATCCTTATAGGATTATATCATTACCTAAATGAAACAGGTTTGAAGTATGTCTAGTTTCAATTATATTTTTACATGTAAAGATGTCCTTATTTCTTTTCATATAGGTAACAACTACTTTATTAGTCTAGAAGCAGATTAAAGTTAAACAACTAAATCATCTTTGGGGTAAGATGTATCCTCAGATTTAAACCAACATTGGTTTCGAGACTCTGATGGATTCTCCCCACATATTTTATTCCTACAACTATACAGAGTTGAGAGGAGTAATTCTTCTAAACAGTTCTGTTAAATGTAAGGAATGACAACTTCATAATTTTAATCTAAAATAACATCTATAACCATTCATATAAAATTTTTGAACATACCACTTCTGCAATGACCAACCTCCCAACCTTAGAGTCCTTCTGTCTCCAGAACTCACCCCTGAGCTGAGATCATCTCCTAGAATAGACCAACCTCAATCTATTCTGGAGTAGCTTATTTAAGCTTATGCTCCCGAAAGCCTGTTTCTAATTCTGCGTCCAGTATTACAAGATGCTTTTATTCCTGTTTTCCTAGGCTTCCCTTATCTAGGGACATTTAAAGCTGCTTTCTGCTTTTCCAACTTTTTACCTCTTCCCAACTACTCTCCACCTGATTGGGAAAATCTAGATTTTTCCTCAAAAATCTAAATTGGAAGTAAATTCTTTCAAGGATTTTGAAAGACTTTTGGGGAAAGTCTTAGCCTCTTTCCATACCTCGTGGATTTGGAAAGTGATCTCAAAAATATCATTTGGTCAACATGCACATAAATATTTTATTTATTTTTCATAATTAAATAATTAATTACACTCACATCATAATTATCCATTGGGGTCCACTCCCCTTTGGATTGAAGTTCAAATGTCTAACTTGAAAACATAAAACTAGGGGTGTTACATATTCCCCCTCTGAAAACAAACACTGTCCTCGGTGTTAACAACTAACCATTAGAGTTCATTTTGAAAATAGATATGGATATTTTTCCATCATCTCAGCTTCTCTTTCCCATGTAGCTTCTTCAGCAGTAAAGTGCTTCCACTGCACCTTTACTCTTGCTACTGTTTGGTTTCTCAATTCAATTCCTTCCCGCTCCAATATTTGAAGTGGATCTAGAAGGAACTCCCCTTCTGGTTGCACTTGTATCACATTCCAATCAACAATGTGAGAAGCATCATGGACATATATTTTTAATAATGAAACATGAAACACATCATGAACTTTAACATGGGGTGGTAGGGCCAGCTTATAAGCGACTGGTCCCACCCTTTCTAACACCTCAAAAGGCCCACAATATCTAGGAGCCAAATTTGCACAACTTCCAGCATAAACTGTTCTTTTCTTGGGTTTAATACGTAGATACACATGATCGCCCACTTTGAACTCTTGATGCACCCTCTTCTTATCATCATAGTTTTTCTGTCGATCTTGTGTTGTCTTGATGTTTCTTTTATTTTGTTTGACAATTCTTTCCATTTCTTGTAAATTATCTGGTCCCAATACTAGCTTATATTCAAGTTGGCTCCAACTTAAAGGAGTACGACACTTCCTTCCATAAAGTGCTTCAAATGGACTCATTTTGATGGAGGATTGATAGCTGTTATTGTAAGAAAATTCAGCTAAATGCAAGTAGTCTTCCCATTTTGATGGCCTATCCATCACATACATTCTCAGCATATCCTCCAACATCTAATTTGTTCTCTCTGTTTGACCGTCCGTCTGAGAGTGATAAGTAGTACTAAAATTCAGTTTAGTGCCCATGCCCCCAAATAGACCTTTCCAAAAGGCTGCTATGAACTTAGCATCTCAATCTGAAACAATCATCTTTGGGACCTCGTGTAGCCTTACTATCTCTTTTAGGAACACATCTACTACTTGGGCTATCCCAAAAATAGATTTTACAGGTATGAAGTGTGCAGCCTTTATTAAGGTGTCTACCACTACCATCACCGAGTCATGCTGGTACTTTGTTCTGGGTAAACCGGTTATGAAATCTATAGAAACAATGTCCCATTTCCATTCTAAAATTGAAAAAGGATTTAAAAGACCAACTAGATACTGAAGCTCAACTTTAACTAGTTGGCATTCCATGCATCTAGCTAAATAGTCTGCTACATCCTTTTTCATTCCTGGCCAAAAAAATTTATTTTTCAAAGTTGTTAGCATTTTCTGATAGCCAGGATGTCCTGAGTATGGCTATTTATGATATTCATCTAGGATCTATTTTTTCAAGGACTCTACATTGGGGATATACAATCTGTTTTTATAGCAGATCAACCCTTTCTGGTTTTGGGTGTACTCAGCCATTTCTTTTTTCTGCATTTTTAATTGCAGATTTTTATCCCAACAGTTTATCATATCCTTTCTCTTTTCTAACTAGTCAATTCCTATCAGCAAGTCATATGAGCCTAAGGGCAGAATGTTTAAATTTACTTTTGTCTGAAAATCATTTAATTTTATTACTGTTTGAGGTAACTTATGAGTTACTTTTCTCTTCGTGCTAGTGGCTAACTGGACCAACCAAGACAGCTGAAATTTTTCAGTCTTGAGATTGCATTTCTCTACAACTTCTGGACTAATGTAACTCAAAGAAGCACCCGGATCAATCAAAACTGTAACAGATTGGTTAGCAATCTTACCTTCCATCTCGACCATAGTAGCCTGGTGTTCTGCTTGTCAGTTCTCCAAGGCTGCACTGATAATAGGTATATTACTTGCTATATCATTCATTGTGGTAGCTTCTCGATCCCTCATAATCATCTGAATATTTTTGTGTGGACAGTCCCTCAACAGATGAGGTTCTCCGCAGCCCCAAAATTTCAAAGGCTCCTACATTTTAGCTGTTCCTTCCTTCTTATTATCTCCATCTAATTGTTTTTAACCAACTTGGGACTGATCAGTTTGACATTCTTTTGGTTTGTTAAATTTTCTCCGTTGATGATCCTACCAAAGTTCTTCAAGTAAGCTAGTTTTTGTTTCTTTCCATTAAATTCACCCTTTTTTATCCAGCTTTTCCCATGCTCACCCTTTCCTTTAAACTGCTGGTAGCATAATCTAGCTTTCCTCACCACTTCATCCATATTTTTTGGATTATCAAACTCTATTTTCTCCTTGTACACAGCAAGAAAACAGTTCAAAAAACTTTGTACCTTTCCCTTCTCTTCACGAATATAAGGAACATGCCTTAACAAATTTGTAAACTTGGTGACAAACTCATCTATGGTGAGCTGTCCCAATCTGAGTTCGTGGAACTCCTTTGCTTTATCATCATAATAATGTTCGTTCTCCTAGCACCCAATCTGAACCTCAGGCTGAAAAAGGCAAATCAGGGTAACAACTAAACCACGCTCGGCCTTGTAGCTAGCCCTACAAGGACAGGAGAGGGCTCTCTCCATAGAATAGATATTCAATAACATGGTAATGAACTGATTTTAGGCTAGGTATATGAATGTGAAAGAGGTGTTTAATAAATGACTAAATTTTCAGGGATGTATGGGACAAAGGACAACATGAGCTGAGAAATTAAATCAAGGACATAGGATATTTCATGGGGCAAGATAGGCAGGAGATTTAGCAATCAAATTGAAACAAGATGGAGTGAAAAGACTGTTGGGAAAGCTGAAAAGGGCATCATAAATGAATCCTTTTCAAACAGAGGAAAACACACATAGTATGAATGATTTCCCAAGGCAGAGCATATAAAATGGATTCTACCTTTTTAAATTTAAAACATTCTACTGGAAATGTTTATGAATGAATGTTGCAACATAAAAATGTACATATGAAACACAAAGAAGAAACATATGCTAAAACTCATACCACATGAATCCCATAAATCAGAGATGCATCTCTTTATTAATTCCCTGCCAAACTATACAACATAAGTGATGAGCTCACTGCCACACTATTCCCCTACTTCTGAGTTTTTCAGACCTCAAATTGTCAGCCCCTTTACAAATATTTAGCATTTTCCATAAATAGACATATTTTGTGGGAATATAGATCGATGGGAAGAGGAGAAATCATAACTGAAGATGGAAGACCAAGAGCCAATAATCGCTCCGTGAAGGGAGAAAAATGTTACAATTATTTCACTTGAAATTCACTGATAACCAATGGGAAGGAAAAACTGTAGCGTGGATTCCTTTGAATAATAACTGAAGAAAAAATAGGCAATTCGATCCTATTTTCCAGCTGTTGTAGATATATTTATTTTATTTTAGGCTCTCGGCCTTTGATTGTTCTTTTTCTTTCCATTCGCTGCTTGAATAGAACTGACATTTCTAATAATATTCCTTTTGAATAAATTGAATTGAATTTGCGCATTCGTGAAGGGAAAAACATATTTTAAATGGGAAAAATGAAGGGAGATGGAGGCGGGACCCACATAAATCATGATTGCAATCGAAGCAGGGCGGAGAGATATATATATGAAATAATGGTGAAATTGCAATCGAAATCTGGGTCGAGGGGCAAGCAGAGTGATATTATATAATCGCAATCGGAAATCGGAGTCCGGGAGCGAGGAAATATGTTCAAACAACACCCAAAAGTTTTGATGTGATTAGCCTGGGTCCGATGGGGCAGTATACAATGCACTTTATACAAAGGGATGAATGGTATTTATAAACAGGCGGAGGGGTAAAGTGGGACTAGGGTGAATCGCAATCGAAAATCAGAGTCGGGAGAGGGGCAGAATGATATATATGAAATTGTCGATGCAATTAGGGCAGGTCCTTATATATAATCAGATATAACCAAAGATTTGGAATAACAAAGGGCTAGACCTTTTATTTATGAACGGGTGGAAGAATTTGTGGTGGGGCCCAAGGGGTCAATCACAATCGCATCGGAGGTGGGGGGAGGTAATCGCATCGGGAGGTAGGGATGTGCGATGCGATCAGAGGATGGGCGCGATCGGGAGATTGGAGAAAAACTTGCGATCGGGTCGAGCACAGACCATGTGCGATGCGATTGGAGTATCGGAGTAGGACTTTGCGATCGGGTTAATCAAAAATCGGAGCGATTGCTGATCGGAGGATGGTGCGATCAATCGCATCGGGTTATATTGTGATGCAATCAATCGCATCAGAAACATTTGCGATCAACACTTCAAATAAACTCGTGATTGAAAAGGTTTTGATGGCGATTTATAATAATAGAACTTTAAACTTTATATTATAAATTTTTATGATGTGCATGGTGGGGAAGTGGTTTATACGGTGGGGGGGTTGTATAACATAAACTTTGTTTCTAAAGTTTATGGGGTATGGAGAGGGGAAGTGGTTTAGTATTTAAATCGCATATGTATATAAAAGATTTATAATGTGATATTATAATCAAAAAAGGGGGGAAAGGGGTTTTTGCAAAGGGATATAAAACTTTAATGAAGCAAAGTTGAAGGGAAAAATGGGAAATAGGGTGTAAAGGGAATTTTACTTCACTTAAGCACAAATTTAAATCCAGAAGTCAGTTTTAAGAGTGTAATATACCCTTGGAAATATATTTTCAAGATCTTTCTAATGGATCTACTTTGAAGATGATCTGGTGCTGAACATGCTGTGGAAAACTCCTCTGAAGGCAGGGACATCACTTTGTGGAGATAACAGCTTCTAAATTTTGACTGAAAGGCAAAGTATTATGTTTTCACCTCAAAACATGGTTTTTGAGGTGAAAATTACATCAAACTGAATGAATGATATCTCTGACCCTCCTGGTGCTATAATTTTGAGTTTATTGACTTCGTCATGACCTTGCTGATCTTTATTGACACTTGACTCATTAATTTGACCATGGTGAGACCTTAGAGACTAATGATACCTGTCCTATGACCTACTGATATGATTTTGAGAATGAAAGTTACTAATGACTGAAGACCATAGGGATGAAAATCGGCAAGTACCTCATGAGGGAAAACTGATAAAAAATTTCTACCATCAATGAATCCATGACCTAACATAATGGTGAAATTTGTTAGGTATGAGACACCTAATATGCAAATGAAAAAGAGTAGTTTTGATCAATGATGGCAGTACGACTAGACTGACACTAACACGTTCAAATAGCAGTTTTTAAACTTGACTTGGAAATCTTCCCAAGTCACTATTTTTTCATCAATGGCATGGACCATTTTCGTCTCCTCCCACCACAAGGTAGCCTTACCTTGAAACTGGTAGACAAATAACCTAGCCTTTAGATTGATCTCATAGTCATAGACCTGGAAATACTTAATCATGTTCAACAACCATGCCTCAACATCTTCCTCCTTCTCCCCATCATAGGAGGGAGGCTTAATTTTTTGGAATTCCCCCTGTAATTCCTCTCTCTATTTAGACTGATGTCTAGTAGTGTCATCCTCCTCAGAATCATTAGAGAACTTGTCTTTCTTCCTCTTTCTGGAACCTTCACCTTCTTGGCTGTTCCGAGAAGTCAGTTCTTTTATGAGCTTTTCCTGCTCCTCACTGGCTAATGGCAGCCTGCAATTCTGGCTTCTTAACCTAGCCATCTCCCGTTGCAACCTATGAAACATAGCCATCAAAGGAGAGTTGGGATCTGGCGTGTTATCTTCATCGCACAGATCAACATAAATTTTATCTCCTTCAGCCATTGAATTTTCAGTTCTAGTACCATTTTACACTAAACAAAACAACATCGGTAAATTTTATTTTATTTTTTTCAACAAGAAATAATTTATACAGTGAGCACAACAATAGCCTAGTTTTCAAACATGGGCTCTGATACAATTTGTAATGTCTCCCCAATTTACCACAAAAAAAATTCTTAAGAGCTTCAATTACCATTCTCAACATATTTTTTTTTCTAGGAATAAACTTAGAGTCCAATTAAATTTATTTAGTTAATTTAATCTATACACTTTCCATCTTTCTCCTTAATGTGTTACCTCTAACTGATAGTCACCACTTAAATTTGGAGATTATCTTCAGGTTCGAGGACTAATTTATACCTCAAATGTATTTTACCAACCTTAATCTTTCACCAAAGGCTCATGTGCCTCTAATACCTATTACAATTGGGATAATAATATTCAATCACCACCTTATATATTTTACATTGATACATAACCCTAAAAGTTTGACATTGGTTGCCACACTTGAAACCAATTCAAACGTAACTAACCATTTCATGTGGAAATGTAAAATTTAATACCATGTATTGGGATGGTTTTTAAGATTCGTTACACTTATAACGAATACATATAACAATGGGCGAGGTTTCCAATAGGTCTTTTACAATATACCACTCAGGTTTTTGTGGATTCGTTAGGGTACATAGTACCTACATGTTATTCGATTTTAATAGAGTTTTCAACGATTAATTCCTATGCAAAAATTTATTCCAGTCTGGCATATTGATTGAATTGATAAGAAAATGATTTTGATCTTATCTCGAGCCACATAAACAACCTTATTTTATATACGAAGATGTATATCGTAAATTTGGTTTTTAATGCTTCATCTGTATCAGTTCTCTTCGCCATAAATGGTTCCCTATTCACTGTCGAATCACGAATTGATGTGTTGATCCATGCGAGCATAGGTTGATCTCCACCACGTGGACGGTGGGATCTGCCTTAGGGTTCTATGCTTCTTTTATATTTTACTTCCGTACTCTTCATTTTAATTTTTTCTGGTGTTCATTTCTCCGCGGCAGATCTTATCTCTGGTTCATTTCTTATGATAATGGAAGAAAAAATTTACAGTCGATAATCATGTTTGTTGCCGCCTTCATTCCTCCTATACTTGGGTAAGATTGTAGTTCTAAAATATGTTCTTACTCGGTTCTTGTATGTACAGAGAATGTTCGTAGCTTTTTTGCTCCACCGTGATTGATCTTCATTTTTTTCAAGCTTCATTTCATTTACTGAGTACGAGCTATTTCTCTTAGTAGTTTCGTGGGAGTCTACAGAGATAGTCATAAATATTCTTTTTAGATTAAGTCAAATGCATATGTTTGATTATGGGTTTGGTATTAATAGCTTTATAGTTGTTCGCTACTTTCCACTGTAAGGGTGGCATAGAACAGTCAAAGTCTGCCTCCACCATAATGGTTATGTCCGTCCATGTCCATACGTTTGGATTTGTCCTGCGTCGCCATTGCTAAAGGTAGCACTCGATTTCATTGAACCTGGTGCTCTTATTGTGAACGATAGGTTGAGCGTTGCAAACGACCCTATCCCTGCATACGACTAATAGTCTTCACAGAGGTAACTCCTCTTGTTTTACATAGAGACAATTCAATTTCTTAAGTTAAATTTTATAAGATTTTTATTTATAAACTCAGTCCAATTTGTTTTTCTTGCTCAGGATCATCCATGGTGTGATTTTTTTCTCAATACGATCCAGGTAATCCTCAGTTGAAATCCCTTTCATAACTTATTAAGTCCGTCCATTCGTTTCCTTTTTACAATAAGGGTTTATTGGTTTCCTGATTTTTGCGATACACAGGTAATGTACGAGTTGTTTATGACACAAATTTGAGAATTATGTTATGAAGCTATTCGAAGCTTCAGGTAGGTGGTCTGATGCATTTTTTTCTTTGATTCATTTGGACCTAGCTTCACTTGTATTCTTTGGAGAAGGTTTGACATTTTTCCCTCTCATACTTCTTGGACCGCTTCAGTCAATTTTTGCAAATGTTGTTATTGTATTATTATGACGTGTGTAGTCGTAAAACCAAGAACTCATGGACTTTGCCACAGTATTAAACTTAGTATTTTTTTTCCATATAATCTGATTCAGATTAATTATAATTATTTGTGACTTCACTTCCAGGTTTCTATACATGAAGTTACTTCGTTGCTAAATTATATTTTTATCAATGCTTACATGATGCTTATCTACAATATCTTTCCTAGTTCCACTTTTCAGTATTCCTCTAATCTCGTACTTGTATAATTAGACAGAGAAGTTATTTTATTATAACTATCCATAAAAATTTTCAGTTAACAATTAATTTTTTTTATTATTAACATAGTAGTTAATCCTCTCCTACATGGTGTATATATCAAGACTGATGTTAATATTAGACAGTTTGTAAAAGATTTTATTTCCAGTAAATAATTAAATCTTTCTCCTGTACATATATTAGAGGCTATTTCCAATTTACATAAACACTTTTGACTCATCTCATTCCTTCCTATTAAATCTATACACTATTCATGCACTGTTAAAATACAACACAATTATTTATTTTACATCTATAGTGATAAAACATTATGTGCACTTAATGTGGGTTGTCACATCTGTTTAGGCATATGCATACTTTATTGCCGTTCTAGAAAGAGTTATTATCACTTAAGTACATAGGTGTAGTTAAAGTTTTTTCCATATATTTTCTAGCAAAATATTCATATTACTTTGCCATAAGTTAATGTACAACATAGAATATAATAGAATGATTATCTATTCTAGAACTTCTGATGTTATACCCATTGTACATATATAAATTTGACCTGTTACAATTTCATTTTAGTTTTCTTTTTTATATCACACGGTTTTAGCTTAATAAATGAAAGTCTCTGAATGGAATTTAAATTTCTAAACTTCAGAGTACTTAAAATTCATGTTTATATGAGCCATAATAGAGCATTTGACAATTATCTTACTTCCATTCTTCTTTCCATAATGGAGATATAAAATATATCTATTAAAATTTAGCTTTCATTTGCAGACTTTGATTAAATACATATATATACATGCATATTTCTAGAGGAATTTTAATTGTTTTAACACTATGCAGTCTGCTTTCATGACATGTTCATATCAACTATAACATTTATTTACTTTATCATTGCTATAGAAGTAATTCATGTATATTGTAGTCAATTATACTTCCACCTCTATAATATTATTTCTATAGCACATATCCTTATTGGATTATATCATTGCCTAAATGAAACAGGTTTGAAGTATGTCTAGTTTCAATTATATCTGTTACATGTAAAGATGTCCTTCTTTCTTTTCATATAGATAACAGCGACTTTATTAGTCCATAAGTAGATTAAAGTTACACAACTAAATGAGCTTTGGGGTAAGATGTATCCTCAGATTTAAACCAACATTGGTTTAGAGACTCTGATGGATTCTCCCCACATATTTTATTCCTACAACTATACAGAGTTGAGAGGAATATTTTCTTCTAAACAGTTCTGTTAAATGTAAGGAATGACAGCTTCAAAATTTTAATCTAAAATAACATCTATAACCATTCACAGAAAATTTTTGAACATACCACTTCTGCAAATGACCAACCTCCCAACCTTAGAGTCCTTTTGTCTCTAGAACTCACCCCCGAGCTGAGATCATCTCCTAGAATAGACCAACATCAATATGTTCTGGAGTAGCTTATCTAAGCTTATGCTCCTGAAAGCCTGTTTCTAATTTTGCTCCAGAATTATAGGATGCGTTTAGTCTTGTTTTCCTAGGCTTCCCTTATTTAAGGACTTTTAAAGCTGCTTTCTGCTCTTCCAACTTTTTACCTTTTCCCAACTACTCTCCACCTCATTGGGGAAATCTAGATTTTTCCTCAAAAATATAAATTAGAAATAAATTCTTTCAAATATTTTTGAAATATTTTTGGGGATAGTCTTAGCCTCTTTCCATACCTCATGGATTTGGCAAGTGATCTCGAAAATCTCATTTGGTCAACATGCACAGAAATATTTTATTTATTTTTCATAATTAAATAATTAATTACATTCACATCATAATTATCCATTGGGGTCCACTCCCCTTTGGACTGAAGTTCAAATGTCTAACTTGAAAACATAAAACTAGGGGTGTTACATGAAGATGGTTATTCTAAAGGTTAATGAGGGAATATATAAAGTAAATTGGAAATTAACACAGGGGTAAATTAAAAAAAAAAATTTCTTAACTTCATGCATTTTCCTGGAGGTTACCGAGGTATGTTACAGTTATAAAGAGTAGTAGAAAACAAAATTCTTTAAATAGAGGTGTTACAGGAGGTTTGCAAAGACAGGTGAGGAAAAAACTACAAAGGGAATCTTTATCCCTATTGGTATTTGTGTAGAGATATATATTACTAAATATTTACCTAATTGCATTCACTTGATTGATAATAATTTCTAGTGGACCGAGACTATGAAAATATGAAAATACGATGTATTATATCCCTCCAAAATAGACACTTACAAAATACATGTCGATAGGATAAAAAGATCCAAAATGAAAAAAGAAACAACCCAAAATTTAAAGGGATGGAAGTTTCAAGATAAATATAAATTAGAAGAAGAGGACGAAGAAATAATGGATAACTATGTGAATTCTATGAAACCATAAGAAATATTAGTACATGGAGGGGTTGCATAGATATGAACAATGATTTAAAATACACAAGTAAGTTAATTAGTAGAAACTACAGTTCCAATGTAGAAACACTAGAAGAAAGATAGAATAAGCATCAATCTACTATGATTGAGATTTAACATACTATTCTAAACCAATTTGTTTCCGTTTTAATTGATATTGTGGCTAGCTTGAGATAAAGTAGCCCCCAAATTGTGGAAATTTTTAAATTGCAATATGAAAAATCCAGAATGAATGGTTCGTATTGTTAGGAATCGGTACCAAATAAATGGTAACCCATAAAATAAGATAGTGTAACATCGAATTAAATGGATACCATCCAAGGTAGCTCGCAAACCAACATCTAGCTCAGTAGATGGTTGGCTTAACAAATCAAGCATTTTATTTAAAGTTGTACCATTTTTATAATTAATGACTAGATGAAATTGTTAAATGTGAGTAAGCCACCTTAGATGGAATTAGGGCTTTCATCGAATATTTATTTTTGTCAATGTTCAAGAAGAAAATTGAGGAGACTAAATCAAACTATTGAAGTACATGTCATTACAATTTAAAGAAAATATTCGCTATAATTTTGGTTTCAAATAAGCGATATTTTTATGTTAACTATAATTTATTTTTTGGGAATTTTTTTAATATATGTGGTTAACACGTTAGATCCTTTTCCATTACAAATTTTAAGATAAAATCCATGGAAAATATATTTTGTGACTAGGATCCTTTACAACATAAGAGATGAAATCAAAGTAACTAGGATCACAGATATGTGATTTCTTTTTCCAAATTTGAATTTTTTTATATTTATGAAACATATATATGGAATTTTTTGTACTTTTAAGATGCTTTTTAGGGTTAGCAAGTTATTTTTTAAAATTATGTATTTAGTGTCTTTCAATAACTTAATAATCTATTATTTAGCGAGTAAAATTGTAGTAAGGAAAAAATTCATGCAATGAGTACATGTGGTTTTATGTAGACGTATTGGTATCCATGAGTATATCAAAAACATGCACTCTAGAAGATCACTGTCAAGAGTAGTATGGCCAAAGGCACAATTAATTATTTCTCTAAACTATTGGCATAGGGAGGATTTTTAGTTCCCACATTTTTAGCAAAGATCTATAGCATTTTTGACAGGACTTCTTTTAAAAACTAGTAACTCTTTCCCGTGGCTTCATAGAGTTGAATCATATTCATATTGAATATTAAGAATTCATCGAATATATTGGGGGGTTGTACCTCTGATCACGTCAATGATAACTTTACATGTCAAGTCCAGAGGAATCGTTATACACAAATAATTGGCTGCCACTACAACTTTCATGTTAAATCATTGAAATTCACCATTGTTCAGAAGCCTTCTATTCCAGGCCTGCCTCCTGGGCACACCCAGTGTTGAGAAGTTGAATCATCCTCATCTTGAATATTGAGAATTTTTCGAATCTGTTCGAGGGTTTTAGGATGAATTAAAAAGTCAATAAGATTGGAAGTATGACACATCTTAGGGAAATGATAAAGGATATACATAATGGTGGGACAATCTAAAAGATATGTTTTTTCATCCTCCACCCTCTTAGTATCAAAAAGCTAAAAAATTGTATCATCCCAGGGACTGTTGGGAGTAGACCACGCTCCGGTTTCACTAGGAACCTCATAAGAATTAGTTCTAATCTTATCCATGCTTATCGTTTCCTTCGAGGAGGTCAAAAGAGAAGACAATTTTGGTTGTCGAAGGTGCAATTGATTACCATATTATAATATCTAAGATTAATTTTACCCTCAAAATCCTTATCATCCCACATCTTATCCTTAAATTTTGAGGTGACATTATCTTTGCCACTATCATTGCTTCTGAGGATGATTTCCTAATTTATCCTCCAATGGTCGAGCCAATACTACACATCCTTACGTCACCCACACTTCAGGTGAAGGTTGGGGTTAGCACTATAGTTAGAAGAAATTTTAGGAAGCATTTTGTATTCCATGTTTGTAAAGATTCTTCCTATACATTATATACTTAGACATAGTCATTCTTTCAATAGGGGAGAGACCAAATTCAATGAGGAGGATAGGATAGGCGGTATTTCCCTTGATATTCATCTTGTAGGTTATGAATTTCTTTGGATCATCTCAATATTTCTCCATGAATATTTGGATATAATGCAACCCTATAATTCACAACCATATAGGAAAAAATGGGCGATGAGGGTCTCAAAGAGGAACCTTGTTTTACTCAAAAATACAATGATTGACATTATTACAATCGTTCTCAAGATAATAATAATATTTTCAACCTCCAATAATTATTTTCTCAATGTTGTAATTCGTTTTGAGCTTATAACAAATGTAAATATCCTAATATTTAGAATATGAGACATGCTCCAAGAAATTTTCATCATAGAAAAAATTTCCACAAGTGATCATTTTGGATTTAATTATCATGATTTTAGTCTTGTCAGTATTAATTATCATACCCAACATGGATAAATAGAAATGAAGATTCCTAAGTTTCTTGTCGAAGTCCTCATGGCTTCTAGGAAGAAGAAATCTATCATCGGCGTAGAGGAGAAGAGTAAGGATAATACCAACAAGATTTGTCCCCTTGCACCTCATGATTTCAAAACACTCCTCTAGCTTATTGATGTAAATACCAAAAGGATAGCGGAAAGGGGGAACCCTTGTTTAACCCCCATATTGAATTTAATATATTTAGACCATCCTTAGTTGGTCTTAAGATTTAAAACAATGGTATTAAAGGGGTGAATCACAAAAAAATTCAACTCACGAGGAATATTTATCTCATAAATTATTTTCCAAAGCTTATTCAAAGGATCAAATATATGTGGATTTTTTTCCAATTTTGAATTTTTTATATTTATGAGACATATCTTTGGAATTTTGTGTAATTTTAATATGCTCTTTAGGGTTAGCAAGTTAGTTTTTAAATATATGTATTTAGTGTCTTTCAATAACATAATAATCTATTCTTTAGCCAATAAAATTGTAGAAAGGAAACAATTCATGCAATGAGTACATGTGGTTTTATGTACCCTATTTCTATCCGTGAGTATATAAAAAAAATGCACTCTAGAATATCACTCTCAAGTGTAGTATTGCCAAAGGAACAATTAATTATTTCTCTAAACTATTGGGTTAATGAATATTTATAGTTCCCACAATTTTAAAAAATATCTATAGCACTTTTGACACCCCTTTCTTAAAAAACTATTAACTCTTTCCCATGTCTTTATAGAGTTGAATCATCTTCATCTTGAATATTAACAATTCATCAAACATCTAATCCAATATTATATAGGTAAAGATCCTCCAAATATATGTTCCATCGTTGACCTCAACTAAGAAACAACTTACTAATAACACGAAGGTATATAAAGGACTAGAAAAACAATAACTGCCTTTAAAACAAATGACAAAACATTTCAAGATGAATGACAACACATTTGGACATGAATTCCAACACTTTCTATCCTTTATCTCAACAATCATGATATTTTTCTAGAAGTGCCATTTTTCATAAATACATATAGTGTGCACCTTGCTTGTATAAGAACATTTTTCCACTAATGTTACACCATTTTTTGGTCATCTAACCTATTATCATTAGATGGACCCAAGTACACCATGTAAGACCAGTTTTACCCTAAGTAAAACTGCTTTCACTATGTTAAAACAGGAAACCTCAAAAGGAAATATTAAACAAACCCATATTTGTTTGATTTTCCTCATGGAATAATTAATTAAACCATAATTTAATTATTATTCCCAGTCATGTTTAACCCAAAATCAAAGAAATTAATTAGATAAACCTTTATTTATGTTATTATTTTCTAGGAATAATTATTTAAACCTTATTTAGATGATATTCCTTGTTAAATATGACCAAATCACCCACAAATAATTAAATAAATCACTATTTATTTAATTATATTTCAACCACTTCCTTATATAATTAAATAAATCATTATTTATTTGATTATCTTCTAACCGCTTCCTTAAAAAGACAAATAAATCATTTATTTATTTATTTTTGACAAATTAAGGGATTTGACCCAAGTCAAATACCTTTTCCCTCCAACAAATATAATAAAATATTCCATAAAAAGTGGATCTAGATCTGGTTAACCCATGCACCAAGATCCAGAATGACCCAATATTTTGTTATAAATAGGAGGGTTTTTCCTACCATTCTTCACCTTTTGTTGCCTATTAGATCACTCTGGATCTATACACTTGGTCACATATTTCCATCATTTGCTCCCATTGAGCTCTACTCTTTGCATTGGGTTTTCTACATCAACTAGAGAGAGAAATCTTAGATCTGAAGTGCTGAGGACTTCCAAGAACCCATCCCACTGAGGGGAATTGGATACTCCTTCTGGTTTTCCTCACATGTGCCCCATTAATACAAAAATTCTTTCAAAAATTGTTCTTGTCTTGTCTATTGGTATATGGAGCAAACCCTTGTTTTTACTGCTTAATAGATCTGGTATTTTGCAGCTATTTTCTTGTCTAACTAATCGCAGATCTGAAGATGTTGGCAACCACTTTTGTTGTTAGGGCTATTAGTTATGCGTAGCTAAAGTGGTCCTTTTTCGTACACTTCGACAAAGGATTCATACTAACAAATGGCGACTCCACACGGGTTTTAAATTACGACCGCTGTCGTTTTTCATATTCCTACATATCCAGCTACTTCAGACCCTAGGGTTTCTTTTCAGCTGTTTATTTTTCCTATTTTTATGTTGTTTTTCTCCCATAAAACCCTAAAACATTAAAATTTCTAACTCGTGACTTCTGTGTGTTTCTCGTCCTATTGCGTGTAAGCGTACACACCAACAAAGAACCCAGGGATTTCCGCAACTTTTCTGAAAAACCGCCGCCGAGACAACCGGACGGGGGGTCGCATTTTTGGCCCAAAATCGCGACCGGACCCGAGTCGCACCTTTTCACCCCTTTTCTGCGACCTGCACTGAAAACAGGTCAGAAACTGCGACCTGCCAGTTTTTTAGTGATTTTTCTGCAATTTTTCTGGGTTCTGCTGCAGCGTCTGTCAGGGTTTTCCAGCCTCTGTCTCTGCCCGCTTTGACCAAGTTCTGATCTTTTTTGACTCACCTAAGTGGGAACCTAGCCCCCTAGGGCTTTAGTACCCTCCATTTTTTGTGGAAGAGTTTTAGCTGTTTCAGCCGTTTTTTCAGTGATTTTTTTGCAATTTTTCTGGGTTCTGCTGCAGCTTCTGTCAGGGTTTTCCAGCCTCTGTCTCAGCCCGTTTTGACCAAGTTCTGATCTGTTTTTACTCATCTAAGTGGGAACCTAGCCCCTAGGGCTTTAGTACCCTCCACTTTTTGTGGAAGATTTTTAGTTGTTTCAGCCGTCTATTTTTCAGAGCTTCAGCCTCCTTTTTTCCAGATCTGTTACCTCCCTTTCAGACCCTTTGAAATCAGCCTTTCTTCCTTTCAAATCACCTCCCGTCGTTTTGTTTGGACCTCCTTTGAAGGCCTCCGCCTTGCCCCCTTCGGGTTTTACGTTCCTTCCTTTCCGGCCTGCCTCTTGTCTCTTGGTACAGCAGTACTCTTTTCGGCGGCTCTTAGATCCCTCTCCTTTTTGACCTTAGAATCTATTGGCCTCTTTAGTGTGTTTTGCCTAGATTTTCCCTTTCTTTTGAGGATTAGTTTTGGGGGCCACCTTAGGGTTAGATTTCTGCCCTTAATCATTGTTATTTTACGGTATTTCAACGTATATACTGTTCTCTGTAGGTTTATTTTCAGTTACGCAACACACTTTTTTCTTGCTCTCAAAACGGAAAGGGTTTAAAAATTAAAATTAACGCACGCCACACACTGACCCTAAGCGAAGAAGCGCTTGGTTAACACCGCCTGGCAAAGACTCTAAAATCAATTGTCACTGCACCTTTTCTGCCCTTGACCTTAATTGATTCTGTCCCTTTCTGCCCCTGTCGGTTTCCTTCTTCCTGTCATCATTGTGCCCCCAAGGCGCCTTTCCCGGAGACTTCTTGGCCTTCACCCTCAGTTTCCGGTTGATCGACCTGCTCCGCACCGCCGTCGTCGAGCCAGTCCACCTTTGAGTCCGCACTCCGATCCCTTTTCTGATTCATCGGGTCCTCCTTCTCCTCCTGGTTCTCCCCCTGCCACCTTCACTATGTCTGGTCCAGGGCCTAACGCTAGCGGTTCTCCTGGCCCCAATGCCGGCCCTACTGCCAGCGGAACCGCCACAGGAACTACCCCAGCCACCCCTGTGCTGTCGTACATTGCAGGCCTCAGCCTCCCTGATTTCCATCAGTTGATCAATGACCCTATTCACCACAATGCTAACTGGCCCGCTATGCCAACCAAGCTACCCTCCGACATCCCTAAGTTCGAGGGCCTTAATGGCGAAGATCCAACCAATCACGTCTGATCTTTCCACATGTGGTGTTCCTCCAATTCCATTACCGATGACTCCATCCATCTTCGTTTGTTCCAACGCACACTTACCGGCGAAGCTTCTAAATGGTATGTTGAACAAGCCACCTCTACCCATACCACCTTTGAGACTCTTGCCGAAGCCTTTTTGTCGTACTTCCAGCTCCCTCTCCGATACGATACTGGCACGGAGCTCTTGACTTCCTTCAAGCAATCCTCTTCAACATGCCTTTCCGCCCATGTTCAGGAATGGCGAAGAAGACGGAGCTTATGTCGAGCCCCTCCCTTCGAAGATCGGGTTTACATGGACTGGTTCCTTCGCACCCTTCCCGCTCCCATCGGCAAAGATGTCGCCTCTCATTTTCCTCAAACTGAAGAAGCCACCCTCCAAATAGCCTTGAAATATGACCTGATCTACGCTCAATCTGGTTATGTTTATACCGTTCTTCCTGATCTCCCCAGGCCCGGTGGCGCTAACTCCCCGGGGGCATCTCATTCCGCTGACGGTATCATTGGAGCCCTTTCCCTTCCATATGCTCAACCTCCTATGGGCTATGGTCTCCCTCAAGGAGGGGCCAGCTCCTCCAGCACTCTTCCCTCTCCCGGTAGCATGTATCCAGGATACGGCATGCCTCCTCCTTTTGCCCAACCTCCTGCTTACCTCAATGTTGCCCAACCTACCCATTACCCTTATCCGCAGCCTGGTGCGCCAGCTCCTCCATCATATGCGCTTCCTCCTCCCTTGCCTCCTCAACCCTAGCACCAGCACCTACAGCCCCCTCCAGGGCAAGTATTTGCACAGCAGGGCGCGACTAATCCCCCTTCTTCTCAAAGAAGGTGGAGAGGCAATCCAAACCAATCTGCCCACAGTACGCGGACCCAATCACGGTGGACAGCCCAACACGCAGCCAGCAGCAGGGGGCACTCGGCCCAAGCGGACGGAGCCGCTTCGCACAAATAAGCCTTGTTCGTGTTGCGGTGTTTATGGTCATTACACCCACGATTGTCCCCTCTTACCCCAGATGCGGCGGATGTGGGAGTCTCAAGCCACATTGCGCGGACAACACGCCTCCCCTCATGCTCCTCCTAATGTGGCCACTACCCAACCAGCTGTGTTTACTGATCCTTTCCCTCAGCAAGGATTCGTGGCTACCCAACCGCCTGACAGCCAGGTCGCCACTCCCCCTTCCCTTTCTGGTTCCTCTGATTACCAGATCCTTATGATGCACTCCGATCCTAACCTGTCCATCGATCTTCACCTTCAAACTTGGTCTCGCTAGTACCCCAAGCCTCCTGCTCAGTCTACCCTCGAGCCTCCTTCTTCAGGTTCTACAGAGACTCTTTCGACACCTAGTGGCCCCTTACATATCCCTCAACCAAAATTTGAGGTTAATACCAAGATTCCTAAGGGCCCACTACGTCGAAACACTGCTCCCGGTCGAGCTTCCCATTCGTATAGCATAGTAGATGATTTGGCGCAATCTCCTACTGCCATTTCCACACTAGAACTCCTCCAGTCGTGCCCTTCCCAAAAGAAGGCTCTACTATCTGCCGTGGGCACTGTAGATCCTGCTGATGACCAAATGATTGTTTTCGACGCCACTCAATTGGACCATCCTCCTCTCCCTCCTTCTGTCGCCTTCCAAATCCCAGTCAAAATCCAGAACGCCAACGTGTCTCGATGTATCATTGATAAGGGGGCATCCACATGCGTGATGTCCGCTTCGGTTTGGAAGCAACTCGAATCTCCTGAACTGGCCCCTTCCACAATCACCCTTCAAGCGTGGGACGGTCATGCCTCCCAGCCCATTGGCCTGTTTCGTAATTTTCCTATCACCCTCGCCGGTAAGACTGTTTGCGTTGACGTCGAAGTCATCGACACCCCGCTAGATTACAACGCTGTTGGGCGGCTACACCTATGCTATGTACGGTGACCCATCCAGGTGGTCTTTCGCAGAATATCTTCCCTCATAATGGAAAGATAGTCACCATTGACCAGTTGACATATCATGAGCCAAAATCTCAGACCTCACCTAAGACGACCATCTCTTCTGTAGCCAACAAGAAAACCGTTGATTCCTCGACCAGTGTCTCTCCTGGCGTCTATAAAGACTCCTCTTTGCTCGGAACCTTCCCTAGTCTTCCTCCTCCTCCTATCTCTGACCCCAGCTCATCGAATGTTTGCATGATGCAATCGTCTCGGGCTGCTCTCAAGCAACCTGCTTCAGCTAGTCAGCAGCCACGCTTTCCGCAACCTGCTCCTAGCCCTTCACCTATAACTGGTAGTCATGAGCCTCTTTATCCTCCTGGCATGGTTCCTCTAAGCCTTAGCCATGTAGGAGCCGTCCCACCTGGCCATTACCCCTCTGGTCAAATACAGTTCCTAGCTCCCCCACCAGGAGTGACCATGGTACCTGTCATGGCCACCCTCTCTCTTCCTAACCTGACCCTTGGGATTCCCATCTGGTACCTTGATCCTCCAGCCCCCACCTTGCATGGTCAACCTAAACCTTATATTTCTTTGACCCCGGTTCAACTGGTCCCCATGACTTCTCCCGCCGCAACAGTGCCTCAGTCACCTCAACAGGAACCACCTCCTGTTGCGACCGCTTCGGGTAAGAAGGGCAAAGCTCGCAAGGGGGCATCAAAGGAAAAGGCTGCCCTGACACACCCTACCCCTCCTCAGCCTCCAAAGCATACCATCCAATGTGCTTTGACCAGTGTTGTCGGTCCACGCCTCCCTTTGTCTGCATTGCTTCATCTCAAGCCACATGGTTAATGTCATGTTCCACAGTCGCGGTCCCAGAAGCCTCTTGTTCCTTCGCGACCACGGCCGAAACCCCAAGACTATTCACCCACCACCCACAGCCAACTGCAGCCCAGTCTCACGGCCCGTACACCATGTTCCCTGCCTCGAGGACTTCCACACCTCTATCGCCGTGGTCCACCAATTAGAGGCCAAGCGCAACGAGTCCACCTCTCCCCTATTTGCGCATTATGCTTCAGCAAAACTACCAGATATGACTTCTCCCATTGACATTACCCCTCCTGATGTCGAGATGACAGAGCCTTCATCTAGCATTTTTTACCTATCATCATCCATGAGACCCTCGGGGAACATTCCATCTGAATCCTCCCCTGTTGTTTCACTTGACCTTCCTTTAGCGATCATCTTGGGCTCAACATCGGTAGATCCTTTATCTACTTACTCTTCGGTCACCCCTTGTGATGATGCGCATGTGAACCTCTCTTCTCATGATGATGATTCAGGTCACTTCACCACGTCAGGTGGTCTTTCTTCCACCGGTCACCCCATCTTCTATCGCGATGACGACATTATGGAAAAAATCCCCACCCCTGACGTTATCTATTCCCCCTTACATCGAACCCAGGTGTTCACACCACATCCACCTTGTGGCCATTACATTAAAACCCAATGTTTAGGTAAGGGGGCACCCACATTTGAGAGACCAAGAGAAGCAATTCGCCACCACTCTCCTAATGTATCTGGTCGTGTTGACTTTAGTCCCAGTATTCTTCCACATTTAGAAGAACCTCTAGAGTCCCATATCACTTCAAATCAATCTAGGGATGATACCCCTTATCGTTCCCTCATCTTACATCAGCAACCCAGTCTCTTAGACATTATTGTTGACCAACCTCGCTTTTCTAAGAGCATCGATTCATTATCTCCTCTCACATCCTCTTTTTGTGATAGTGACACGGTATGCCAACTTGGAGAGCAAGTCCATTTTATCCTATGGAGTACGAAAGAGATTGGTAATTATCATTTCCTTTCTCCTGTTGCATAACCATAACGAGAAAAATGGTGCACCACATCATTTAAATGTGTTTAGATTCCCCTTTTTCTAAATACATTTTGGCATGACCACACCATGCTCAGGGTCACCTATGCCCCTCAACGATAACCCTCCTCACCTCGTTTTTGGAGAGGAGGTTGTCTTACCAATCGAGTGTGACATCCCTTCCCTTCATCTGGCTGTTGAACTTCTCCCTGACACCCAACCTCTAGAAAAATGACTTATCATGCCTGAGCGTGCCTCTGAAGACCTCCGTGTTGCATTGCAAACCATGGAAGCGGCCCAGAAACGCACCAAAGCCCAATATGACCGAAAATTCCAGCCTCAAAAGCGACCTTGTTCTAGTATGTGACCAAGCCCATGATGTCCTTGGTCACGGGAAGTTCGACTCATTATGGCTAGGCCCTTACGTCATCAATAAGGGTCTTGGTAAGGAGCATACCCTTTTTGAGGACTTCGAAGAAATCTCTCTAGTAATCCTCATGATACTCTATCTTAAATATTACCCTTAGCATTTCCCTTCTGAGATGTGTGTTTTATGTTCTGTTAGATAGCCAGCATTTTTTTTGTACTTTCATCCTTCGCTAGGAGTTATTTTTTCCAAGAAGGATCACTTCACCTCTCCTTCAAATCGAACTTCCTCACTTACCTTGCACCATGTGAGAACTCAGTACACTCCTTACTTGTCTTTGTTCGTGTCGATTTTCGTCATGAGTTACCATCTTGTACTCATGTTTTCATGGTCCCCCATTGGGCCTTTCTTGTGTGTGGCGAGCCTACATCGAAGTCGCCCTTGTTTAGAGCATCAGGTTAGTCATCATCGCATTCATGGAGTCTATCCAGGGTCCCTTTGTGCCCAATATAGCCTACATCCTTCATTTATCATTGCTTGGTCTCTCTTGTGTCGCATGCAGAGCGCCAGTCCCTTTGTCCCTATCCCTTATGATATTGTGTCCGTTGGCTGCCTGTCATTCATGCCCTTTATGCTCTAACAAGGGAAGTCATCCATTCGCTACTCAGTCCTTTCCATTTCACCATCATCATTAGTGTCAGTCTGTCCGTCGCTCTACTATTTTCTCTCGTGCATTAGTTGGGGACATCTCACTCCCTCAACTATGGTGGACCTCCTTCTGTCAACATCAACACTTTCATTCCAGAAGCCAGGTCTAGAGGGCGGTGTACCTTGGTTCCAGCTTCCACTCTTTTTCGGTGCCTCAGATCAGGCCAAGGGATCTCTCATTTCCCTTTGACTTAATTGTTTCTCCAGCTCCTTTCAGCATGATCAAGATTCGTATACTTGATGGTCCAGTGATCCAGCAGCAGCTCTTGATGATTCCTGGGTGTGTGTGAGATGTCTCAACCCTCATGAGGGGTTGGCCCTGCAGGTAGCCCCCCACATGCCCAGATGACCTCTTCATCACAACCTTCAATGTAGCTACATATATTTGATGATGTTGGCCTTAGCCACTTGTAGCGCCTCTTCGACTTGCATGTATCAGTCGGATTTTGTGAGCCCTTCCCCATTTACAGGGGGCATTTGGGTTGTATTTGTATCTCATGTACTCAGATATTATTGTACAAGTCCTGGCTGTTATCCCAGGCACAGCATGTATGTGGGATTCCTCATTGTATTTTTATCTGGCTCCCGATTATGCCAGCTGTACTTTATGGTTCGATCCCTTGTTTACTGGACACACTATTCTTTTGTACTTTTTCTCGGCAGGCAGAGATATGCCTCCCCCACCACCTTCAACATAGGTACCCTCTCATAAAAAGAGACTTGTTGCACCTGTGAGTCTCGTCTCCTCAGGGTCTAGTCCTTCAGCACACTATCTACCTCACATTTCTCTCTCTGACATCCCTTTTGTTGTCTAGTGATTGTGTTCTTACAACGTACTTCGGTCATACGATTTTCTTCTAACACTCGCACGCTGGGGGGCAATCTGTTACACCATTTTTTGGTCATCTAACCTATTATCATTAGATGGACCCAAGTACACCATGTAAGACCAGTTTTACCCTAAGAAAAACTGCTTTCACTATGTTAAAACAGGAAACCCCAAAAGGAAATATTAAACAAACCCATATTTGTTTGATTTTCCTCATGGAATAATTAATTAAGCCATAATTTAATTATTATTCCCAGTCATGTTTAACCCAAAATCAAAGAAATTAATTAGATAAACCTTTATTTATCTTATTATTTTCTAGGAATAATTATTTAAACCTTATTTAGATAATATTCCTTGTTAAATATGACCAAATCACCCACAAATAATTAAATAAATCACTATTTATTTAATTATCTTTCAACCACTTCCGTAAATAATTAAATAAATCATTATTTATTTGATTATCTTCTAACCGCTTCCTTAAAAAGATAAATAAATCATTTATTTATTTATTTTTGACAAATTAAGGGATTTGACCCAAGTCAAATACCTTTTCCCTCCAACAAATTAATAAAATATTCCATAAAAAGTGGATCTAGATCTCGTTAACCCATGCACCAAGATCTAGAATGACCCAATATTTTGTTATAAATAGGAGGGTTTTTCCTACCATTCCTCACCTTTTGTTGCCTATTAGATCACTCTGGATCTATACACTTGGTCACATATCTCCATCATTTGCTCCCATTGAGCTCTACTCTTTGCATTGGGTTTTCTACAACAACTAGAGAGAGAAATCTTAGATCTGAAGTGCTGAGGACTTCCAAGAACCCATCCCACTGAGGGGAATTGGATACTCCTTCTGGTTTTCCTCCCAGGTGCCCCATTAATACAAAAATTATTTCAAAAATTGTTCTTGTCTTGTCTATTGGTATATGGAACAAACCCTTATTTTTACTACTTAATGTATTTCCATGCATAGATCTGTTGTTTTGCAGCTCTTTTCTTGTCTAACTAATCGCAGATCTGAAGATATTGGCAGCCATTTTTGTTGTTTTGGCTATTAGTTATGCGTAGCTAAAGTGGTCCTTTTTCGTACACTTCGACAAAGGATTCATACTAACAACTAATAACATGGCTATCTAATATTTTGTAGTGTGATTTTTATTACACTATTATCCAAACTATCTCATTATTGTTACTTTTAGAATCAAACATATGTCTCTTTTTTAAAAGTAGGAAGGTATATCATGTTCTCATTTATATTATACTTCCATTTTCTATCCTCATGTATACATACAAATTCCAAGGTAAGACTTAGATCTCCCTAAATGTTAGTGCTAGCACAAATTTTCTCTAACATCATCATAGGACATGACTATCATTATTTGAAATTTATAATAATATTGTTGAAGTCAATATTCCCTAATTGATTGATATATTTCACTCTTCAACATCTTTCCAATGATTAGTCATATGTCCCATGGTGGGTTCACCTACATAATGTATTCCATTCAATTGACTACTTCCATGCCGTATTTTGAATTTTAAGAAGGGAGATGTGTCCTCCATAATAAACCCTCCAATTGAGACAAGAGGACATTCTATTTCAAGTCTCCATTCTAATGTCAGATTCCTAATAGAAATTACAAATTTTTTTTTTAATATTCTCGCTTTAATATACTCACACAACCAGAGGAATCCATTTCATAAAACCCCATATGCACATGAAACCCAAAAAAAACACGGTGTATGTGCAATTCATTTAAAAGTGGAGTAATTAACATAAATAATAAAACATGGTCAATCCCATTTGACTGCTCTATTCCTTATTTTCATACAATCGCCACCGTTCAGTCAAACATTTGCAAATCCGACCATCATCGCATATAAAGTAACATGACAAATAACACTTTTAAAATTTGTGATAGAAGTGGTTTTCTTCATCCATCCTTACACTGCGTGTTGCCTCTAGAATTGTATCGTATGGTTTGAACAATTCACATAACCCACTGTAGAGTGATGTGAGATACCACTCATGGTTTTTAAACACTGCTGATCAAACCAACACACAATTCTATGTGGAACCAGATTCTGTAATGAATCAATGGCACCGTTTTAAATAAATCAATCATAAACGAATTTAGAACACTCATAACTCTGCAATGAACCCTTAAACTATTCACTCTAAATTCAAAGAAAAATGCATAAAATAGAAGAATATTACCAATGTATACGATATTTGATATTCAAAGGTTTTTAAATGAAACTTGCTACCCAGAACACGATTTTTCCATACCACACTTCAATCTATTATTATAGAAATAGAAATTACAAAGTTTTAGCCCTTCATGGCTTCATTCAACAATTTTCCAGCTCTCGGTCTTTTTTTTCTCTAACTTTTTCTCTCTGCCCCTATTTCTCCTATTTCACATATCATATATTAAAAATACAAAAGAGTCATTCTTCTCAAAATAGATATATGTTTAATTTATTCCTTAGTTAAATGCTATCCTATTTCTCAGTTCTTAGCCTACTTCACTTAATCTCCACATAGGGAGGAATCAATTTCTAATTTTATTTCGTAATTAATTTAACAAATTCAACAAACTAATTTGTCTGATTAAAAATTAATATAGAAAACTAATGTCTAGTGTTTATCCTTCTCATATTTAGCTACAACATGTGAACATCCAATCACATTGTTGGCTAACTCCAAATGCTCCTGCATCAGACTCCTGGGGAAGA
The DNA here is from genome assembly GCA_034641835.2 of Pinus albicaulis. NCBI lineage: Eukaryota > Viridiplantae > Streptophyta > Pinopsida > Pinales > Pinaceae > Pinus > Pinus albicaulis. The sequence continues at coordinate 197,579 of JAXQQM020092966.1, read as the reverse complement.
AAAGAATCATTCATCAAACTTTCAGGATTTACTCCATACTTACGTAATTATATTTCTATCAACCAAATGGAATCCTCCATTGGCTCTCCCTTCCATTTGACTAGATACTGAAAATAAACCTATTCTCTAATTCTTTTGGATACTCTTTTCTCCAGAACAACTTCCAGCTCTTTCTTGACTTTCTTTGGCATTTGTTCTTCCCAGTTTAAAGTCTATTTTTCCTCTATTATAGAGTATTGTTGTAGCTCTTCCTCTGTTCCTTGGTATGGTTACAAATGTGAAATGTTAAATACGGGTGATATTCCAATCCCTTCTGGAAATTCTATTTCTTATGAATTTGAAGAAAATTTCCTCAAAATTTTACATGGTCCTGTCTTCATATTTATTTGTTGTAAATCTTAAGAGGAAATATTTCTTTTCCCAGATAAACCATGACTAGGTCTCCTACTTGGAATTCATTTTCTTTCCTTTTCATATCAACTCTATGTTTGTATTTGCCACTACTTTCCTGCAATCTGTCTTTAACATCTTCCTGTAGTCTCTGCATATCCTCTACTAACTCTTCAACCTTTGCACTTCTTTTCTCTTGTTTTCCCAAATTCCTGAGCTCATACACACCTCTTCGATTCATCCCAAAAACACTATGCAGTGGACTCATCCCAGTACTTTGATTTGGAGTATCATTATAAGAAAACTCAGAATGAGCAAGTGTTAAATGCCACCGCTTAGGATTTTTATACACTAAACCCCTCAATATATTTCCAAGGCTTCTCTTTACTACCTTGGTCTGCCCATCTATTTGAGGGTGATATGTTGAGCTAAAACTAAGGTTGGTACCTATTTTCTTCCAAAGAGTTCTCTAGAAATTCTGAACAAACTTTGTATCCTTGTCAGATACAATACTTATAGGAAATCCATGCAACCATACAAACTCTGAAAAACAATATTAGCCATATGAGTTGCATCACTAGTTTTCTTGCATGCAATGAAATGAGCCACTTTAGGAAATCTATCCACCATAACATAAATGGAGTCATTTCCTCTTTGTTTTTTTCACAAACCCAAAACAAAATCCATACTAACTGCATCCCATGGTTAGTTTGGTATTGGTAATGGGTGATACAATCTTGTATTTTGGCTTCTTACCTTAGCATAGTGACAGATCCTGCACTTCTCAAAAAATCTCTTAACATCAGTTTGCATCTTTGGTCAATATTAAAAATCATTTACCTGAGAAAAAGTCTTGTCTTGTACAAAATATCTAAAGAAACCTCCACTATTTTTATCTTTAATTTATGTTTCCCTCATAGAACATTTAGAAATACACAATTTATTATTTTTGAATAGAAAATCTCCTGGGATAAGATAATCCAACCACTAGCTCGTATTATGAATTGTTGGGTTTTGTACAGCTGCATAAATTTCCTTAAATTATGCATCTTCTTTATACATGTCAACCATTCCTTCAAATCCTACAATACCAACTTGTAATTCCTACATGATTAGATTCACTCTACTCAAAGCATCAGCAACTTTGTTCAACTTACCACTTATATGCTTTATCACAAAAGTAAATCTCTACAAAAATTCTACCCATTTGGAATGTTTCTCGTTCAATTTTGTTTGGTTTTTTATGAATTACATTGCATGATTGTTAGAATACAATAAAAACTCCTTTGGTAGCAAATAATGTCTTCATTTTTTTAAATCTTGTACAATAGCATACAATTCTTTGTCATATGAGGAATATTTCTATTTAGATTCATTTAGTTTCTCACTAAAGTATGCTATTGGTCTCTGTTACTAACTTAAAACTACTCCAATTTTAACTCCACTAGCATTAGTTTCAACTTGAATTTTTTTTTCAAAATCAGGCAAAGCTAAAACTAGTTTTTATGTAATTTTTCTCTTCAACATCTTAAAATTTCGGTTTGTGCTTCTTTCCACTTGAAATGAGGATTTGTATCTTTGATTGTTTCAATAATCGGTGCACAAATCTGACTAAAACTTGTGATAAATTTTCTATAAAATCTTGCAAGACCGTGAAAGCTTCGTACCTCAAATATTTTTCTTGGAGTTGGCCAGTTCAAAATTTCTTGAATTTTTTCTAGATCCATTTTCAGACCTTCCTTAGAGACTAAAAACCCCAAAAACATTAATTCTTCTTTCATAAAATTACATTTCTTCATCTTTTTCAGTTTCTTGCAACAATTCTTTTCCACTCATCAGCATGAGACTATTTCCTGGTGTTCCTTTGTCAGCTTGATCCTTCAATCGTAGCAATGTGTGTTTGTTTCCATCCTTCTCCAGGGTGGAAGTGCTTCTTCTTCCATCATTTATGGCTTTCAAATCAAACTGCCAAGGTCTTGCCAACAATATGTTACATACATCCATCTACACTACATCACATAATACATCATCCTTGTAAGTGCCTATATGGATCTCTACTTTAGATTATTCTATCACAATAATCGTATGTCCTTTTTGCATCCATGACACTTTATATAGAGTAGGGTGTATTATCTTTTCCAATCCCAACCTGTCTACCATTTCTCTAGAAACAGGGTTGTCAGTATTTCCACTGTCAATTACCATTTTGCAACATTTTCATTTGGACTTTCATATAGTCATAAATAGATTCTTTCTTTGAGCTGGCTCTCCTGCTTCTTTTTCTTCTTTAAGTAATACCCTTTTTAATAATAAAGATTCTCCTACTTCGTGTGGTTCTTCTTTTCATGTATCCTGAAGAATTTCCTCCTTTGCTTCAGCAACATTCAAATTTCTTTGAGCTATTGATTTCTAATGAGGACAATCCCATGACCCATGTCCCCATTCACCACATGTATAGCCCTGAAATTCTTTTCCTTGGCCTCTAACTCTCAGTACAAACCTTCCTCCACCAGAGTCTCCTCTCTATGGAAATCTGCTACTTGAGCCTCTTGCTTCATTCCGGGAGTGCTCAAATCTGGGCTTAAATGTGCCTTTGCCTCTTACTGAATTCTTACCTCAGTTCTTCTGGTTTTTCTTCCTCTGTATCTTCTCTTCTTATTTTAAGGTTGCATGATAAGAATCCTCAATTGTATTAATATTTAATAAATTGATTTCATCCTCGATATCATATGTCAAACCATGTATATACCTTGTGACTTTCTCAACATCATCGTCAAGATTTCTAGCTCTAATATTCAATTTATAGAACTCCTACGTATAGTCTTTCACTGTCATTGCTTTCTGCTTCAAAATATTTAATTGATAATCCTTGGGCATGAGTTTACCTTTTAATTTTCTCACGATCTTACCCCATTGTTTGATTCTGAGTTTCCCTTTTCTCTATCTTGATAGCTATAATTCTTCCCACGAAATAGCTGCATGGACTTTTAATTTAGTAGCTGCAATATTCACTTTATTTTTTTCTTCAACTTTTGCAAATTCAAATAACTTATCTAATGAACTCATCCAGTCTAGTAATTGTTCTACATTGAGATTTCCCTCATAGATAGGTATGTCCACCTTTGGTCTTCTAGTTGCCTTCATGAAAATCTTCAACACCTTAGCAGCTTCATTGTCTTGTTCTTCTTCTTCTTTAGAATATTCCTCTGCATCACTAGCGCCTTCTTCATCAGATGCTCTTCTATGGGGTGTTTCCTTAACTTCCATCCATGTATGAAGTGTTCGGTATGTGTTATATTCTTTCCACAAGTAAGCACACACGGGGGGTAAGAGGAGGGGCTATAGCCCCCCCTTTGCACTGGGCGCAAGGGGTCCGGGGGGGCACCCCAGCTAAAATTTTTTGGTCCTTAATTTCCATTGGGTAGTCTGCGCCCATGGTTTTGTGCATGGTTTTGCACATGTTTTTGGGGTACGATGGTTTTCGGCCCCTCGTATTTTATAGATCCATTCAAGGGAACTATGGTTATGTTCTAATCCAAGGTTAATGCATTAGGGTTCATTTATGCTTCAGCATGTAAATATATGTGTTGTAACACTAAAAGAAATATAATAAAAAATCAAGCTGTTCGTCTTGATTTGGGATCCAAGGAAAAATCTTTGTGTTTATCTGTTGTATGTTTTTTTCTCTCGCTATTGTTTATTTTCTGTTATAAGATTCATGTGTAGATAATTTCTGTTCAGGGTTAAAACCTACATCTGGTATCAGAGTTGTTTCGGCTTCAAGGGGAGGCCTTTTCTACTGAGGGTTTTTTTCTCGGGCCTGAGGTAGACCTTGTTCAGCGGGAGATATGGGGGATTGATTCTTGCGGTGAAAGAATATGGCGAGTGGCGGGAAGATAGAGATCGAGAAATTTAATGGTCAGAGTTTTGAGTTATGGAAGCTCAAGATGGAGGATCTGCTAGTGGATAAATATTAGTGGATCGCGGTAGATCTAGGTACTAAACCAATGACAATTTCAGATGAAGATTGGAAGAAACTAGATCAGAAGGCTAAGAGCACAATACGGTTGTGTGTCTCAGATTAAGTATTGTTGAATGCATCTGGGGAAGCTACGACGAAGAATTTGTGGAAAAAAAAATGGGACTTTGTACAAATCTAAGTCTGTGGTGAATAATTTGTTCCTACGGAAAAAACTGTATAACCTAAGGATGAAGGATGGAGACATGGTGACAGAGCATCTGAATGCCTTCAACACTGTGGTAACTCACCGCTATCCGTTGATAGCAAAATCTTATATGAAGGATAAGTGCATCAGCCTGTTTTTTTCTCTACTGCATCAGGATAGTCTAGTTATTGCAATAGGTAGCAATACAACTACCTTGAATTTTGATGACATTGTCTCAGCCTTGCTGTCGGAGGAAATGAGACGGAGAAATATGGAGGGTCAGAATGGAGATGCCTTATCTGTACGAGGAAGGTCCCAGAACAAAAACAAGAATAATGTTTCGAGTGGGAGATCTAAATCTAGAGGGAGATCTGAATCTCCTGGAAAGTTTGTAAAGGTGTGCTGGAAATGTGGAAAGGAAGGGCACTACAAAAAGGAATGCAGATCTAAAGCTCCTGAGAAAGGAAAGGGATCTGATGAAGGTCCTTCTGCAGAGGCAAAAACCACCTCGGATGAAGGTGGGGATGTGTATTTGGCTTCTTCTTCAAATACACATGTAGATCATGAGTCATGATTGATTGACTCAGGTGCATCCTTTCACTTCACTCCCCATAGGGAGTGGTTCTGCGAGTATGAGAAATATGATGGTGGTGATGTCTTCCTAGGGGATGATAGGAAGGCCAGAATCTTTGGACGTGGAAATTTCAAGCTAAATCTGCAAGGTGGAAGGATTAGAACACTTCCTGGTGTTCTACATATTCCTGCATTGGCTAGAAATCTGATTTATGTAAGCAAGATGGATGATGCAGGTGTAAAAACAGTGTTCGAGAAAGATGCCTGCAAGATGGTTCGGGGAGCACTCGTATTAATGCGGGGAGTTCGGACTGGAACTCTATACAAGCTACAAGGTAGCACTGTTATTGATGGGTGTAACAGTTCTATGGTTCCTGAAAGTGGAGCGGAAAGCCTAGCTGTCTCTGGAGAAAAGACTATGCTATGGCATCAAAGGCTTGGACATATTGGAGAGAAGGGCCTTCGGATACTGCATAGAAATGGTATGGTAGAAGGTATGTCTAATTGCTCTCTGGATTTCGATTTCTGTGAACATTGTGTATATGGGAAGCATAATCGGGTGAGTTTTCCTTCTGGTGCTAAGAGGGCGAACAAGATATTAGAACTTGTACACAGTGATGTGTTTGGACCTGTGTCAGTTCCATCACTGGGAAAGTCTGTGTACTATGTTTCATTCATAGATGACTTCTCAAGGAATACATGGATATATTTCTTGAGGAAGAAATCTGAAGTCTTTGACAAATTTAAAGAATTTAAGGCTCTGGTGGAAAACCAGACAGAGAAGAAGATAAAGGCGTTGAGGACAGATAATGGTGGGGAGTTATGCAAGAATGAATTTGAAGAGTTCTGTAAGAAGTGTGGTATAGCACGACATAAGACTACTCCATACACACCTCAAAAAAATGGAGTTGCAGAAAGAATGAATAGAACAATGATGGAAAAGGCAAGAAGCATGCTCAGTGGTACCGGGTTAGGACAAGAATTCTGGGCAGAGGCAGTGGAGACTGCATGTTACTTAGTTAACAGATCACCTTCATCAGCGTTGGAGGATAAGACTCCACATGAGGTATGGACCGGTAAGAAACCCTCTCTTTCACATCTAAGGGTATTTGGATGTGATGCATATGTACATGTTCCAAAGGAGAAAAGGACCAAGTTGGATAATAAATCTTAAAGGTGCATCTTTATTGGGTATAAGGATGGTTTAAAGGGTTACAAGCTTTGGAACCCAGAAACAAGGAAGGTTGTGTACAACCGAGATGTGGTGTTTAGAGAGGTGAAAGATGTTGTTAAACATGAAGTAATACCAAAGGAACCTGAGAAGATAGAGTTTGAGCTAAAGGGGGATGAATCAGACTCTACAACAGAAGAAGAATCAGAAGAGGAAGAGCCACAAACTCCAGCTGTGAGAAGATCAGCTCGGGAAAGAAGACAACCAGAAAGGTATAGTCCATCTGCTTTCTGTTCAGGTTTTTCCTTAACTATAACTGATGATGATCCCATAACTGTCAGGGAGGCAGTAGATTCAAAGGATGGAAAACTCTGGAAGGAGGCCATGGCTGATGAAATGGCATCCTTGCACAAAAATGAGGCATGGGATCTAATGGAGTTGCTAGCCGGAAGGAAGCCCATCGGGAGAAAATGGGTGTTTAAGAAGAAGATGAATGTAGAAGGCAAGGTGGAGAAATACAAAGCTCGGTTGGTAGGAAAAGGTTATTCCCAGATGCCGGGAATTGATTTTGGTGATATTTTTTCTCCTGTTGCCAAGGTTACTTCTATTAGATTACTTTTATCTGTTGCTGCTGCATTTGATTTTGAGATAGAACAGATGGATGTGAAGACAATATTTCTTCACGGGGATCTAGAAGAGGAGATCTACATGAAGCAACCTGAAGGCTTTATGGTGAAGGGTAAGAAAGAACTGGTATGCAGGTTGAAGAAGTCTTTGTATGGGTTAAAACAGTCACCAAGGATGTGGTATCAGAAGTTTGATACCTATATACGGGGACTTGGCTTCACTAGAAGCAAGGAGGATCACTGTGTTTATTTTAAATTAATTGGTGACCGTGTTATTTATTTGGTATTGTATGTGGATGATATGTTGTTGATTGGAAATGACAAAGAAATTATCCAAGATTTGAAGACCCAATTGTTCTCCAAATTCGACATGAAGGATCTCAGTGGTGCAAACTATATTTTGGGCATGGAAATTAAGAGAGATCGGGAAAGAGGAAGTTCGTTAAACCGTATGAAGTATGTCGAGTATTGGATTCCTATTGCGAAGAGGTTCAATAATGCAGGATAGTAAACACGTGAATGTTCTTTGTCTGCGTAGGTGAAAAGTTATCTCAATGTATCAGTTGTCCTGCAAGTCATGAAGAAGAGGAGGATATGTCTCGTGTTCCATATGCAAGTGCAGTGGGTAGTTTGATGTATGCAATGGTCTGTACTAGACCAGACATTGCACATGTAGTGGGAGTATTGAGCAGGTTTATGTCAAACCCAGGGAAGGAGCATTGGACAACAGTGAAGCGGGTTTTCAGATATTTGCGTGGCACTAGTGATTATGGCTTGAAGCATTGTGGGAAGACTGTGCTTGGAAAGAATGTTGACACTATGTATTTTGTTAGATGCAGATGAAATAGATAGATCCTGACCAAAGAAGATCTACAAGGTATGTTAGCTCATTTGGAGGCAACGTGCTGGATACAGAGAAAGAGGTCTCCGTAGTGCTCTTTTCAACTATGCACAGAGATAGTATATAGTAGCAACCAATTACAAAGCATGAACACTACGTGATTAAGCCATATGGGGTCACAACAAGCTATATGATAGACCGTGGACAAATGTAGTGCTTAGCCTTTTCTTGGCTAAGAACCCTGCTTATCATTCAAAGACAAAGCACATTGATGTTCAAGATCACTTTGTTAGAGATATGGTTGAGGCTAAAAGGGTGTTGCTGGTAAAGGTGGACACTTTGAAGAATGTTGCAGATGCATTGACGAAGTCTGTGAGCACTCAGAAGTTCTCTTGGTGTAGAGAAACAATGGGTGTTGAAGAATTGGGCCAATGACTAAGCTCTCCTGTGGCCCCCTGTGGAAAGAAAACAATAAGTGGGAGAATGTTGGTAAAACAGATTTTTTCCACGTTTCCACATCGTCATGATAAGAAACCTTTGCGCCTGGCGCAAGGGGTGCAAAGTAAACACTTGGGTGAAAATTTTTTGTCCTTAATTTCCGGCAGGTAGTCTGCGTCCATGGTTTTGTGCATGGTTTTGCACATGGTATTGGGGTACGATGGTTTTCAGCCCCTGGTATTTTTGTAGATCCTGTTAAGGGAACTACGATTATGTTCTAATCCAGGGTTAATGGATTGGGGTTTATGTATGCTTCGGCATGTATATATATGTGTTGTAACACTAAAAGGAATATAATGAAAAATCAAGCTGGTTGTCCCGATTTGGGATCCAGGGGAAAATCTTTGTATTTATCTATTTTATGTTTTATGCTCTCGCTATTGTTTATTTTCTGTTATAAGATTCGTGTGTAGATAATTTATGTTCAAGGTTAAAACCTACACGAAGATGTCGCACTTCTTCCAACAAAATTTCATTTGTTGCAGGTTGTCCTTGTCCCCGGCGTATTCCTATGCCTCTTCTTAGTGGAATTTTTGCAAAACAACATGATCTGCTCCGATACCAAATGATGCGAGAGTCCTACCAACAACTACAATTTTGTTTTTAATATTCTCTCTTTAATATTCTCACACAACTCGAGGAATCCCTTCCATAAAACCCCATATGCACATGAAACCCAAAATAACGGTGTGTATGTGCAATTCATTTAAAAGCCGAGTAATTAACATAAATAATAAAACGTGATCAATCTTGTTTGAGCATTCTATTCCTTAATTTCATACAAGTGACACTGTTCAATCAAACCTTTGCAAATTCGAGGGTCATCACATATAAACTAACACGAAAAATAACACTTTTAAAATATGCGATAAAAGTGGTTTTCTTCATCCATCCTTACACTACATGTCAGTGTATTGCATGGTTTAAGAGATTCCCATAACCAACTGTAGAGCAATTCGATATACCACTCGTGGTTTTTAAAGACCACTTCTCAAACCAACACACATAATTCTGTGTGGAACCAGGTTCTGTAATGAATCAATGTCACCATTTTAAATAAATCAATCATAAATGAAGTTAGAACGCTCACAACTCTCAAATGAACCCTTAAACTATTCACTGCTAAATTCAAATACAAATGCATAAAATAGAAGAATATTACCAATGTATACGGGATTTGATCTTCAAAGGTTTTTGAATTTCTTTAAATGAAATTCAGCACCGAGAACACGATTTTTCCATACCACACTTCAATCTATTGTTCTAGAAATAAAAATTACAGAGATTTAGCCCTTCATTTCTTGATTCAACAATTTTCCAGCTCTTAGTCTTTTTTTTTTTAACTTTTTCTCTCTACCCATGTTTCACGTATTTCACATATTATATATTAAAAATCCAAAATAGTCGTACTTCTCAAAATAGATTTATGTTACATTTATTCCTTGATTAATTGTTATCCTATTTCTGAGTTCCTAGCCTACTTGGCTTAATCTCCAAGCAGGGAGTAATCAATTTCTAATTTTATTTCCTAATTAATCTAAGAAATTCAAGAAACTAATTTCTCTCATTTAAAATTAAGATATAAAATTAATGGGAGTGTTTATCCTATTTAGCCACAACATGTGAACATCCAATCACATTTCTTCGGGATGCTCCTACATCACATTCAAGAGAGATCTTGTACATCAAATTTATGAACTTTCTATCCATTCAATATTACCAATAAAAATAGAGTATAGTTGATGTTTGAGTTTTCTTTTGGGATAAAAATCCTTAGCATAATCAATGGATTTTTTATGTGAAAATCAATTTTTCAATATTCTTACTTTGTGCTCTTTATGTGAACCATTTGACTTTTAATTTCTCTTTTAAATGCACTTTCAACCATGATTTACTTCTTAATAGATATTCCACCAAATACTATGTCCCATTCTTCATGAGAGCATCATAAATTCAACCTTTTTTTTCCATGTTCAATGAATGTTTGAGGTATTAGGATCAAATGAATTCACTTCTTGTTGGATGGTTTCCTTTAATTTTCCAATAAAGATATATAATCAATTATCATCTAGAATGTTCTTTAGCCTTGGAAACAATTTTTGGAAATTTTCAACATGATTTTTTATTAGAACCTTGTTAATAAATTATCACTAAGTTGATTAAGTTTCTTTTATAACTAGGAAACCTTATCTTGTATATCTTCATTTCTGCATGAGCCATGGAGGAGACTTGTATAAGTATAATTCATGAAGTCAATTTTGGATCTTTCTTTAGAGGTTTTTGAAAAAATAATAATACTAATACTCATCTTTACCACAAATTTTCCTCATTTACAAAACCTAACCCTCAAATCAAAGTTTACATAGCTTCACATACTTAATTTGGATATGTCTAGGTGCTTAAGTTTTTCTTGATATATATCCAATGTTTGAGCCCTCTTGAATCTAAAACATTGGCTTGTAAAACTATGATATGTATTCTAGTGAAAGTTATGGTAGATTTTGAACTCTTAGAAAAAGTAAACATGTAAATCACACCACATGTTAAATTATTTATATGTGATTTTATTATTTTTACCTAAGGTTATTTGACTTGATCCCTAATATATTTGAAATTTTCAAAATATTATGTATCCCAAAAGGAAATTTATAACAAAATGACCAAAACTATTCATTAGAAACTAATTTCTAGAAATTAGATCTCCTATATTATAATGCAGAGAAATATAATTTATTTGAAACTAATTTCAAGACCATTAAAAAACTCTATCTTTAATGGCATGTATCTCCAAAACTATAAAGAAACATAGTATAATTTTTTTCCAAACATACTTTAAGATTTCTTATAGATATGATCAAAACTAAAAATATAAAGAATACCTAAAAGTAATTATAGTGGAAAATCCATAGTGACTAGTGTAAAGCGTAAATATAACATCTCGCTTTTGAATTTTTCTTCTAAATATAGCACTGACACTTATTCCCACTTATGATCAGATTATTGATGGCCTGTACCTCTCCAACTCATAATTAAATTAAAACTTGTTTGGTAACCGTGATAGGTTACAGTCCCACTCACCTTTTCGAACTATATGGCACACATTGCTAATAATGTTATTATTGTACTGTTTGCGTTGATATGTTAAATATGATCCGAAAATCCGTGGATCGGATCCAATTTGCAATCTCACTTCAATTATTAACCGTCCTTTACGCTGGTCCTTGGCGCCACCTGTCGATCTTCTCGATCCGGTCACCTCCCGCCTTGTGACAAACCCTACCCTCGATCTACAGTCACATTCACTTGTTCATTTGTGTTGCGGTTCTCCGTTATGCTTTGCCGAGGTTATGTTGATGCCCTCCCGGTTTGATGTTCTGTGCGACGAAGTCCTCACTGAGAACGATAACCCCGTCGATTTTCTGTTCTTCGTTTATGGTATGACTGCTTTTTTTAGTCGAACTAAGTCGACCCTGTTGCTCTGGACTGTAATGGGTTTGTAGGTTTGTTTATTTCTGGTTTTGTAACTGTTCTTTTGGGTGTGACAAGACGGTCCTTCAGCTCCACGCTTATGGCTCTGATCATTCGACCATTCCCACATCCGAGGTAAGTTAATTTTCGATGTTTTAACTTACCCTGCACATTTCTCAGACTCTTATGTACTCTGCTCCTGGTTATCAGGTTTTGGCAATCGATTTCGGCCTCCTCTCGCAACGTCGCCTCTTCAGTCACAGGTAAAATGCTATAATGTCTGTGGTTTCGTTCCTGTTGCAATGTATTCTCATCTTCTCCTTCCAGGTTCTGGCACTTCTAAATTCTAACCCGCTTTCCCCTCTGTTCGTGCAGGTTACCCAAGGTTGCTGGTCACCAAGGGTTCGCTCTCTGCAATTTCAAGAAGCAAAAACAAAACCGGCCCGATTCAACCAAACGGGTAGGGTCGTTCCGACCATGAGTCTGTCATTAGCCTCGTAATAGGGTTTTGTTTGTTCTTGGTTCCTGCTCTTTTTGTTGTTATGGTCTCATGGGTCGTTTTTACCAAACTCTGCTCTATCAGTCCATGGCACGAAAATTTATTTGTACGTTCTGCTTTACTTAGTTTGGGTTCCACAGTTGGCCGTAATGTGAGCACTGTTTGCTCGGCTCAGAAACCCTTCCGTGCACTCTTTGTTTGTAATGGATAGTGGGTTTACAATTTATATGAATAAAACGAACTCTCGTTTGCTTTAAAGGGTCTCTTATTCTTTTCAAATGATTCTATGAGATTTGTATGCTTTACCTGGAAATTCATTGGTGAAATGTCGTTAATGGTACTCTTCTCGCTGGAAATTTGGTCCTTGTGTGCTGTGACTTTCGTTCTCTGCTTGCGCAAATTCTGTCTCTGTCCTGGACAGCTATGGCTTCTCCTTACACTGAAATATTCTCTGTCTGCGAGGTTTTCAACCTCTGGTCTTGGGTTTACAGTACATAATTATCTGGAATGAATTCAGTTCTCTGTTCTATTGGTTACAATGCATTTCTATGTTGCAATGGTTTCAACTCTCCGCTATTTTCGATTACAATGTACACCAGTAATAACAATAAAATAAACACAGGAATTCAATGCATAAAATAGTTTGCTATGGATTTAAGTTGACAAATATTTTTCATTACAGAAAGACTGTCATTCTTCTTGTCTTCTCTGGCTGGAGATTTGAACCCTACAACCTATCTTTTTTCTGTTTAAATGCTTGCAAGGGTATAACAGTTTCTTGCTTTCGGTTGAACTGTTCAACCAGAATCTGTCTAACTGTTTAGCCAGTTTCTTTTAAAAAGAAATAAAAAACTGCTAACTAACTGCTAAAACTAAAACAATTCATAACCCTAGTCCTACTGTCTTTATCTAATTTCTGAGTACTGAAGAAAATAATAATAAAAAAAAAAACAAGTTTAATAACCTGTCCAGCAATACGTGTCATTTGGTGTTCCTTGAGACAGTCAACCGCCTTCTATATCCTCGGAGCTGGATGCTCCTGCATCAGGCTCCTGTGGTGGCAAAAAGTCATGGCTCCGTTCCATGAGGTCGTTGACAGAATAACCTATTTTCTGTATCTGCGTCGCGTCGAGCCACGAACTGTCCTCAATCGGACGGTCCTTCCACTTGACTAAGTACCGCAGATATTCCTTCCTGCGTGTGTGGCTGGCTACCTGTGTGTTGAGGATCCTCTTGATCTCAAGGGGCTGTGCCATAGGCATCTGTCTCATCCACGAACTTTCCTCACAACTGGTGTCCCATGTTGGCTTCACTGTTGCGCTATCTTCAGGATCAGCAACATAAGGGAACAGATCTGCCACATTAAAAATGGGAGAAATACCTATCCCTGGTGGCAACTGTAGCTCATAGGCATTTGCAGAAAACTTGCGAATGATTTTGCAGGGGCCGATATTTTTATACTTCAGCTTATTATATTCCCGTTTTGGAAATCGTTCCTTGTGCAAGTGTGCAAGGACTTCATCTCCAACATTAAACTGAACTTCCCGTCGCTTTGAATCAGCTCGCTGCTTGTACTTTTGACTGCTATCCTGCAACTTCAGCTTTACCTGCTCATGTAAGTCGCTCATTGCTTGGGCGAAATCTTCCCCATCAGCACTTCGTTTTTTGAGTTTTCCTAAATCTCGCAATTCATGCACTCCGCGTGGATGCATGCCGTACAAGATCTGGAAGGGACTATAACCGGTGCTGCGATTAGGTGAATCGTTATATGCGAATTCCGCCTGAGCAAGCACGTGGTCCCACATCTGTGAATTTTTGCCTATTAAGCTCCGTAGCAAATTTCCCAGACTCCTGTTCACCACTTCAGTTTGCCCATCGGTCTGTGGGTGGTAAGCGGAGCTGAACTGTAACTGAGTGTCCAACTTCTTCCACAGGGTTCGCCAAAAATGTCCGGTGAACTTCACGTCCATGTCGAAAATGATGGACCTTGGTAGACCATGCAGTCTGACGATCTCTGTAAAAACAAGTGTGCTACGTGAGTAGCATCACTGGTTTTCCTGCAAGGTATAAAGTGTGCCATCTTTGAAAACCGATCCACCACTACCATTACTGAATCGAAACCCCGCTGTGTCTTAGGCAAACCCAAAACAAAATCCAAGCTGACGGAGTCCCATGGTTTGCTCGGAATGGGTAATGGAAAATAAAGACCTATATTCTAACTGTGACCCTTTGCCAGTTGACATATCTTACACCTGCTTACGTACCTCTGTACATCCCGTCGCAACTTTGGCCAAAAATAAAAATGCTCAACTTGCGAAAATGTCTTGTCTATACCGAAATGTCCGGCTAGACCCCCACTGTGCTTTTCCCGAATAATGTTCTCCCTCATAGAACAGTCGGGAATACATAACTGTCCTCCCTTAAATAGTAATCCTTCCTGCAAATTGTAGTCCAACCATGGACTATTGTTTCTCAACAGAGGGTTTTGGCAGGCCTCATAGGCCTCCTTAAAATCTGCATCTGTCTGGTACAGTTCCCTCAGGTGCTCAAAGCCCAAAACCTGCATTGTACTTTCCTGTAAGAGTAAGGTCCTCCTACTCAGTGCATCTGCCACCTTGTTCGCCTGCCCACTAATATGTTTCAGCACAAATGTGAAACTCTGAAGATACTCAACCCATTCTGCATGCTTATGGTTCAATTTATGTTGCTGCATAATGTACTATAATGCAGAATTATCCGAAAACAAAACAAACTCATTACCTAACAGGTAATGTCTCCAATGCTTTAATGCTTGTATAATTGCGTAGAACTCCTTGTCATAAGTTGAGTACCTCTGTCTACTCTCGTTCAACTTTTCACTGAAATACGCGACCGGTCTATCCTCCTGACTAAGCACTACCCCAATGGCTATACCACTGGCATCAAAACGAACCTGAAAAAGTTTTTTGAAGTCAGGCAGCCTCAATATCGGCCTTTCTGTGATCTTCCTTTTCAAGGTCTGAAAACTGTTCTCCGCTGCTTCTGTCCAGTGAAAAGGTTGATTTGCCTTCTTGATTGTATCCAGCATGGGTGCGCAGATTTCTCTAAAATTCCTGATGAATTTCGTGTAGAAACTTGTTAGTCCGTGAAAACTTCGGACTTCAAATAAACTCCTTGGGGATGGCCAACTAACTATAGCTGCAACCTTTTCTGGGTCCATCTTCAGTTCATTTTCTGCAATTAAAAAACCCAGATACACTAACTCCCGCTGGAAAAAGGTACACTTTTTCAGATTTATCAACAACTTATTTTGCTGCAGCTTCCTCAACACACTTCGAACATGCCTGAAATTTTCCTCTTTTGTTTTACTGAAAATCAGTATGTCATCTATGTAAACAATTACAAACTTCCCAATGAACTCTTTCAATACTTCATTCATCAAGCACATGAAAGTACTAGGAGCGTTACTCAGCCGAAATGGCATCACCAGCCACTCGTACAACCCTTCATTTGTCTTGAAAGCTGTCTTCCACTCGTCTCCTTCCCGAATTTGGATCTGGTGATATCCACTCTTCAAATCAATCTTCGAAAAATAAGCTGCCCAACTCAAACAGTCCATCATATCGTCCATTCTCGGTAATGGAAATTTGTACCTGATAGTAATTTTATTAATGGCTCTGTAATTTGTGCACATTCGCCACTTGCCTCCCTTCTTTGGAGCCAAAACTCTCGGAATTGCATAAGGGCTCATGCTCTCTCTAATCAACCCTTTATCCAACAACTCCTGAACCTGCTTCCTAATTTCCTCGTTGTCCTTAGGACTCATGCGATAAGCTGCTTTATTCGGCAGACTAGCCTCTGGTATAAATTCAATACAATGACTGATACCTCTCCTAGGGGGTAGTTCATCCAGAAGATCGTCTACTACGATATCTCCAAAATCCTGCAACATATTTTGGATTTCCTCGGGTAAGTCTGAAATCTGTGTGTGCAGTATCACTGTCTTTGGTCTTCTTACAACAGCAAAATTTACATCATTGTCTTCAATCTGTTTTAGAAACTCTTTTCCGCCCAACAGCAGCGCTTTTACTCCACTGGTCTCTGTTGTACTTTCCTCTTTAATGGGTACAAGCGTGTGCTTGATCCCATCTTTGACAAACTTATAACAGTTTGTTTTCCCGTCATGAACTGCGCTTCTGTCAAACTGCCAGGGCCTTCCTAGCAGTATATGACAGACATCCATTGGCATAACATCGCAGATAATTTTGTCCTTATACCTGCCTATCTGGAACTCCACCTCACACTGTTCATCAACTAACAGTTGATGTCCTTTCTGATGCCACGACACCTTGTAGGGAGTGGGATGTTTCAGCTTTTTCAATCCCAATTTCTCCACCATCTCTATAGCCACCAAATTATCAGTACTCCCGCTGTCAATGATCAGCTTGCAGCACTTACCCTGTGACTTGCAAACTGTTCGGAACAAAGCCTTTCGTTGATCAGGTTCTGCAATTTCTTTTGCTGGTTTTAACAGCACCTTATTCAGCACCAAGGCTTCACCTGTCTCTGGTGCGTTCTCCACTTCCTGAGGCAATGCCTCAGCTTCCTCCGATTGGGCAACATAAGCTCCTCTCCCACCTGCTGGTTCACCTTCAGGACAGTCATACGACTTGTGCCCCCACTTGTGGCACCGATAGCATTGGACAACTCCTTTGCCCCGACCATTTCCTCTCCCTCGCTGGGCTAGTCGTCCTCCTCTAGTGCTGTTGTCCTTTTCTGCTGTTCCTGCAGATTTTGAACTGCTGCCTTCTTCACTTGAACCTGTGCCTCTGCCTCTGCCAAAAACCTTTCCCTTTCCTCTGCCAGATCCACCTCCTCTTCTGGCATTCTGCTTCCTGTTTATTTTCTCCTCTGCCTTCAGAGCAAACTGGTATGCTTCATCTAAAGTTCTGGGTGAGAGGATACCGATTTCATCCAGTATCTCCCCTCTCAACCCATTCACGAATCTTGTTGTCTTTTCTGGGGTATCTTCCATATACCCTGCCCGCAGATTCAACTTATAAAATTCTTCTGTATATTCCTTAACAGTCATTCCCCTTTGCTTCAAGTTCTGTACTTGCCTGTACAACATAATCTGATAGTCTTTCGGCAGAAACTTCTCCTTCAGCTTTGCCTCCATCCTGGTCCACTTCTTTATAGGCTGTTTGTGTAGCCTTTTCCTTTCGGCCTGAACGCTGTCCCACCACAAGGACGCATGTCCTTTCAACTTTGTGGCAGCGAACCTCACCTGCTTGTCCTCACTGGTTTCCTCAAACTCAAAATACTTGTTTACTTCACTTAGCTAGTCCAGTAACACATCTGCAGACAAACTTCCGTCATAAGTGGAAAGCTCGTGCTTTGGCTTATGACTGGATAGCAAAACTGATTTTAACAACCTGAGTTCAGGTGTCACCCCTTCGAACTCATCTTCTGGTTCTGCCACATCTTCTTCACTATCATCTGCTGGGTCTCTCCTTCCCCCAACTTCCACTGCTGTCAATATTTCACGCAAAATTCGAATCTCCTCACGCAATCCCTCTTCTGCTACCCTTTGGACTGCTCTTCCTCTTCCTCTTCCTCTTCTGCCAACCTCCATTTTTTTTCTGTTCAGCAAACCCGCTCTGATACCACTTTTGATGGCCCAGCCCTCCAACTGTGCGTAATATTAAATTAAGACTTGTTTGGTAACCGTGATAGGTTACAGGTCCCACTTACCTTTTTAAATTATAGGTTAATACACACATTAATGTTATTATTAACATTTCGGTTTTTGCGTTGATATATTAAATATGATTCGAAAATCCATGGATCGGATCCAACTTGCAATCTCACTTCAATTATTTATCGTCCTTTTCGCTGGTCCTTGGTGCCACCTGTCGATCTTCTCGATCCGGTCACCTCTCGCCTTGTGACAAACCCTACCCTCGATCTACAGTCACATTCACTTGTTCATTTGTGTTGCGGGTTCTCCGTTCTGCTCTGTCGAGGTTATGTTGATGCCCTCCCGGTTTGATGTTCTATGCGACGAAGTCCTCACTGAGAATGATAACCCTGTCGATTTTCTGTTCTTTGCTTACGGTATGACTATTTTTTAGTCGAACTAAGTCGACCCTGTTGCTCTGGACTGTAATGGGTTTGTAGGTTTGTTTATTCTGGTTTTGTAATTGTTCTTTTGGGTGTGACAGGACGGTCCTTCGACTCCACGCTTATGGCTCTGATCATTCGCCCACTTCCGCATCCGAGGTAAGTTAATTTTCCATGTTTTAACTTACCCTGCACATTTCTCAGACTCTTATGTACTCTGCTCCTTGTTATCAGGTTCTGGCTGTCGATTTCGGCCTCCTCTCGCAACGTCGCCTCTTCAGTCACAGGTAAAACACTATAATGTCTGTGGTTTTGTTCTTGTTGCAATGTATTCTCGTCTTCTCCTTCCAGGTTCTGGCACTTCTAACTTCTAAACTCGAATTGGATTTTCTGTTCCTTGTTCTTGCTGTGTTGCCTAGGGTTACCGGTCACCAAGGGCCACCCAGCTTTCAAGAAGCAAAAACAAAACCGGCCCGATTCAACCAAACGGGTAGGGTCGTTCCGACCATGAGTCTGTCATTAGCCTCGTAATAGGGTTTTGTTTGTTCTTGGTTCCTGCTCTTTTTGTTGTTATGGTCTCATGGGTCGTTTTTACCAAACTCTGCTCTATCAGTCCATGGCACGAAAATTTATTTGTACGTTCTGCTTTACTTAGTTTGGGTTCCACAGTTGGCCGTAATGTGAGCACTGTTTGCTCGGCTCAGAAACCCTTCCGTGCACTCTTTGTTTGTAATGGATAGTGGGTTTACAATTTATATGAATAAAACGAACTCTCGTTTGCTTTAAAGGGTCTCTTATTCTTTTCAAATGATTCTATGAGATTTGTATGCTTTACCTGGAAATTCATTGGTGAAATGTCGTTAATGGTACTCTTCTCGCTGGAAATTTGGTCCTTGTGTGCTGTGACTTTCGTTCTCTGCTTGCGCAAATTCTGTCTCTGTCCTGGACAGCTATGGCTTCTCCTTACACTGAAATATTCTCTGTCTGCGAGGTTTTCAACCTCTGGTCTTGGGTTTACAGTACATAATTATCTGGAATGAATTCAGTTCTCTGTTCTATTGGTTACAATGCATTTCTATGTTGCAATGGTTTCAACTCTCCGCTATTTTCGATTACAATGTACACCAGTAATAACAATAAAATAAACACAGGAATTCAATGCATAAAATAGTTTGCTATGGATTTAAGTTGACAAATATTTTTCATTACAGAAAGACTGTCATTCTTCTTGTCTTCTCTGGCTGGAGATTTGAACCCTACAACCTATCTTTTTTCTGTTTAAATGCTTGCAAGGGTATAACAGTTTCTTGCTTTCGGTTGAACTGTTCAACCAGAATCTGTCTAACTGTTTAGCCAGTTTCTTTTAAAAAGAAATAAAAAACTGCTAACTAACTGCTAAAACTAAAACAATTCATAACCCTAGTCCTACTGTCTTTATCTAATTTCTGAGTACTGAAGAAAATAATAATAAAAAAAAAAACAAGTTTAATAACCTGTCCAGCAATACGTGTCATTTGGTGTTCCTTGAGACAGTCAACCGCTCTGTCTTCCCTGAGTCGCATGGCATGCGCATCATTTTTTCTCATCATATTCTGGCATTACATCCACCATATAATTTTCGTTTCTTTACAGTTACATGTCCTTAACTTAATTACATGACACTAAGGACTAATGCTCAATTTATAAAAACTCAATTTGATTTCTAAGATGGAAGATTCTTCCTCATTAAATTTTTCCATGATGGATTGTATTTCTATAGTTGCATTCTCCTCATCACTATTAATACAATTTCTTATTTGACAATAAAATCAAGAACTTAAATTCCCCTCTTATCCACATACCCTTAGCTCTAGATTTTCCTACTTATTGCTATTCATAGCTATGTCTTGTCATATATATTGTAACATCTAGAGAATGGTTTTAGTCTATAATACCCTTAAAGGGATTTAATCTATGACCAAGGATTTTAAACCCATGCACGTATCCTTCAACCCATACTCAAATATTTTTTTTAATTTGAAAGCTATTTATGAATTTTCTATAAATCAAAACCCACTTCGATTTAATGATTCCTATTGCATAACCATATTTTGGTTTCTTCGTGTGTGTTGTCTACTTCTACAAATACAACTTTTTTTTTTTTGGTCTTACATCTACAACATGCTTTTTTTTCAACCCTCACTGCTGGCCTTCGTGCTCATACTATGTAGTTTTTTCTTATAAGCAATTTAGTATTTTTTTATTTTTTTTTATTTTTTTTTGTATTCTAGCGAGTTAATTCCTATTAACATCCCCTAGGAATCGAAAGGTAAAACATTTAATTCATTTTCTTTATACCTATTTACTTTTTAGAAGACTTGGGTAGCTTATATGTTACTTTGTTACACAATTCCAACTTGCTGGAATTTTTTTTTCATTCGCTAAACTGCATCTAAATTCATAAACCATAACAAGTTGTTTATCATTCATACCTTTAAATTTCTTTTCCAATGCCTGCAGTCTCTTTTATCTTAGTCAGATTTTATACTTTTACTCATAGAATATCTGTAATTTTCAGTTATATATAACTTTCTTGATGAAATTCTATTTCCAAAATTATTTAATCCACTATAAGTGGTTCAATATTCCTATCCTTGAATTTTGAGGGGTTTTTGTTCTCAAGTTATGGTTCTCCCACTACACCTCTTACATTATTCTCTTTCTACCTTATCACAATTATTTTATTATGCAATTAGTAGTTTTTAAGAAAACTATGCTATTAAAATACAATAAAGCACATCTCTCAAAAAAGGAAATTATAAATGAGTTTTTCAACCCTAAAAGTAAGTTTTTAAAGTCACTTAAAATTCCATAAGATGCATCTCATAAATTATAATAGTGAAAATTTGAAAACCTTCCTACATGTTATTGACTTTGTCGCTATAGTATTAGAGTATAAATCTTCACCCAAGAAAATTGCAATGAAAATTTCAAGACCTTTATTAGTAAACCTAATTTTAAGATTAGTCACACATTGTATTTTTCAAGGCTATATCCCCAAAATTGAAATGAAAAAAGAAAAGAAAAATTTAAGCTCCTATACTATAACATATAACTTTAATGTAGATAATCTCATTGTCTAAAAACTCCAAGAATAAACCTTTCATATTTAGATTTAGTCGGCTGAAAATTTTGTTTGTAAATTCACAAAATTAAATATTAGGAGCCAAACACCTCTAAATAATTAAATTAAATAAATATAAACTAGTTCAAAAGAAAGTGTATCAGTAAGTAAATAAAATAATGAATTTTGACTAATTTTTTTTTTTAATGAATTTAGATTATCAACTAAATGAACAATATTGAAAAGCTACTCTTACATCCATCCCAACCAGCTATAGAGAACAAGAAGACCGGAAGCTTACCTCACTCAAAAGATGATCCCTACGAATAAGATGCCGCCCAACATCACTGGGAAGTGTCACATGCTTTAACATACAAACAAACACCACACTCAAAGCTGAGACAGAGAAAGATTTTTATCGAATTCAATCTTCAAACCCTAACTCGCAGACGGTGAAAAGAGAACTTATAAGAACAAAACCCTATAAATGGGAACTGTTTGGACCTGTACTGATAGTTATCGTCGTAGTAATTCTCCGAATACATTTTTCCGGGCTTTACAAAAGAGAAGAAAACCCCAAAGCTTCTGAGTCTTATAAAAGGAGGACGGTATGAATAAAAGAAACTAAAAGAACGCCGGCTGGAACAAAAGCAAACCTGCAAAAACAAAATGCCAGTAAAGAAGGAACTGTGAAAAAATGAAACCAACAATATTTCGCAAATTAGATCTAGCGGTACGCTACAGGGAATTTTTAAGAATGCCAAGAAATGCGGTTTCGTTTACAGCTACATGGAAGAAGAGAATCAATACTTATAATGTTCGATGAAGTTTTTTTATACGTAAGGAGTTCGTCGCTTCCGACAGTTGTGATAATTTGTGTTAATAATTAAATAGAATCACATGGTATTGCCGATGAATAAGCTAAGTATAACCTCTGATTTTACCCAGTTTTTTCTTAATAATTGAATAAATATTTTGGAAAAGGTTTTGAGAAGTTTAATATAATTATAACTAATAAATATATTGAAAGAATATTTGAAGTGGTAATTTATATAATGTGTAAATGTATTTTAAAAGTAGTTGATCGTGGTGGTTAATTTCTACTGAAACCAATCTTTGGTTTATTAGTTTGATTTAACTTTTTATTCTTATTATTTAATAAAATATTATAAAACAAAATTAAAATAAAGTATTTATAATTTTTTAATTGGCATGGCACTATAGAGAATCTCCAAGATGAAGTGAGTTGAGTCTCCACATTGTTATATATATATATGATAACTTCTTAAGAGAGGCATACAAGATCCATACTAGTTAGATCTAGGGAAATGCCACCAATATCTAGGTGACCCAGTAATATTTTATATAGAAATAACTCCAAACAAGAAACATGTCAATCTAAGTGAGACTGAACCCTGGTGGGAGGGGTGGGGGCTGACGAGTCTAGAGGATATAACATGAGTCTAGAGGATCAAGCTCAACGGCCAAGGGCACAATTAATTATTTTTCTAAACTATTGGGAGTCTTTCCCATGGCTTCCTCGAGTTGAATAATATTCATCTTGAATATTAAGAATTTGTCGAATCCAGAAGACTCGTCATAAACAGATAATTGGCTGCCACTACGAATTTCATCTTAAATCATTGAAATTCACAATTCTTGAGAAGCCCCGTATTCCAGGCCTGCCTCCCGGCCATACCTAGTGTTGAGAAGTTAAATCATCTTCATCTTGAATATTGAGAATTGGACGAATCTGTTTGGGGGTTTTACCTCTGATCATGTGAGCGATAGCTTTACACGTCAACTCGAGAAGACTCTTTATACAGAGATAATTGGCTGCCAGTACCACTTTCAAAAGGGGCTCATGATCTCTGGAGGCTTTCAAGGAACTCTGAATCCCACCTACTGTTGTTAACATCATGAGCTTCATGAAGCGCATGGTATGTGAAATATTGGATAACCTTTTCCAAAATGTTGCTCGAAACGAGAGGCAGAGGAATAGAGTTGTCGGTGCCGAAGTCGTCCATCACCTTCTTTATAATCTGAGACTTGGAAGCCACCGCGTCCTCTACTTGGAATATTTTTCCATCGCAGCTCATCAATCTAACAGTACCCGTATTATATTATTGTTAAAACATATACTCATTTCCTCATTCATACAGATAGTTAGGGGAATGTAGAGTTGACTTGAGTTACAGTTATATACTTGGTGTGATAGTTAGGTGAATGAGTTGAGTTGAGTTATAGTTAGATTTGGTGA
This sequence comes from Pinus albicaulis, assembly GCA_034641835.2. Classification (NCBI taxonomy): domain Eukaryota; kingdom Viridiplantae; phylum Streptophyta; class Pinopsida; order Pinales; family Pinaceae; genus Pinus; species Pinus albicaulis. Next base: position 173,882 of record JAXQQM020092966.1, on the reverse strand, counting down.
GTGAGTTAGACAGTGAGTTAAGCAAGTTGATCAAGTTCAGTTATGAGTGACAGTGTGTGCATGTTAATTAGATTAAATACCCTTCATGGGTTCATTGTTTTGAGAGAGAGTAAGAGAGTTTTATGATTCAGAGTTTTATGATTAATTGAAGAGCCGCAACTCATTGTTCATGTGTGAAATCTTTGCGTTATATGTGCCTTTTCCAACAGATTGGTATGAGAGCGAGAATAAGAGAGAACCGAAGAAAAACAGATTAGCAATCATGTGAGTGAGTGAGAAGCTGGAAAATTTCTTTTCCGTGTTTTTAGTTAACGTCGGTTCCGAAAGCACGCGGGAATTTTGAGCTTCCGGTGCGTTAAGGCACTAACGCAGCACCATAGATCGGGAGATGTGTTAGCACTCGGCCGTATTGAAGAGCGGACACGTTAGTCTTGTGAAAAGCATGAAAGTCCAATACAACACTTTCGAAAGTCAATAAAATTTCCACGGTTCAGGTTTGAAGTATTTCATAGAAAGGTTCTTTTAATTTTATATGAGTCTCTCATAAATGCACGTGAAGAGTTTTGGTTTGAAAAGGAGTTTTTTAAAAGGGACGTTTCATAAGGAGATTATAAAAAGGCTTTAAGAGGTGGACTTTTTATAATAAGTTTTATTTTAAAAAGGGATTTTTTTTATATAAAGATTCTTTTCTAAAGAAATTTTTATATAAATAATAAAAAATAATAAAACCTAGGGTTTTATTATAAGGTTGTTTTTTTGGAGCTTTGCAAAGCATATCAATTTTTTTAGGGTTTCAGCAGTGAACGTTTGTTTGAAGAAAGATGGCTTCAAGTAGCTTTCAGCCACAACTTCCTTCTTTCAATGGGAAGGATTATGATGTGTGGGCCATTAAGATGGAGACCATGTTAAAAGCGCATGATGTTTGGGATCATGTCAAGTATGGGTTTGCAGAACCTCAAGATGAGGCATAAGAACGAGCCCTCAGTAATGCAGAGAGGGAACAGTGGAAGAAAGATAAGCGGAAGAATGTGCAAGCGTTGCTTCTGATCCAGCAGGGAGTAGATCGAGCTGTGTTCCAAAAGATCATGATCACCTCGTCAGCAAAAGAGGCATGGGACACCTTGGCGACAAGCTATCAAGGTATGGCAAAAGTTAATATTGTTAAATTGCAGAATTCTAGGAGAGATTTCGAAATTCTGCAGATGAAGGAGACATAAGACATTTATTCCTTCATGAATAGGGTCATGTCTGTTGTCAATCAGTTAAAAATCTATGGCGAAGATATTAAAGATCAAACAGTGATCGAGAAGGTTCTTCGATCTCTGTCTACCAAATTTGATGTTGTGGTAGCAGCCATAGAAGAAGCAAAGGACTTGGAAAAACTCACAATTGATGAGTTGATGGGATCCCTTCTATCGCATGAAGCAAGGATAGACAGAAATAAGGATTCCACATTGGAAACTGCCTTCCAAAGTCAAGTCTATATTTCCAGAGGTCGAGGCAGAGGTCGATCAAGAGGTAGAGGACGAGGTAGCAACTATGGCGGTCACAGAGATGGCCGAGATGATCATGAGCATCAAAGTGGAAGCAGTAGTAGCAGAAGTTTTCATAACAATCAAAGGTCTGACAAATCTAAGGTAAAGTGCTATTACTGTAATAGATTTGGTCATTATGCTCGTGATTGTAGGAAGAAGATTGCAGATCAAGGCAATCAGAGAGCTAATGTTAGTACAGAAAATACTGACTCTATGTTTCTAGCATGCAACACCATGCATGCACCGTCTGATAAGGTTTGGCTATTAGACAGTGGTTGTAGTAACCACATGACAGGCAACAAGGATTTGGTTGCTAATTTGGATGTCACAGTGCAGACAGAGGTCAAGTTGGGAACTGACAAGACTGTGGCTGTAGATGGCAAAGGAGTGGTCAACATTGTGACCAAGCAGGGGAGCCAAAGACCATATCAGAGGTATACTATGTCCCTGGACTCAAACACAATTTGATTAGTGTTGGCCAATTGATGCAGAAAGGATACAAAGTTATCTTTCAGGGGCAACAGTGTGTTATTTACGACAAATCCCCAAGCAAGCAGCTGATTGCAAAGGTGCAGATGACGAGGAACAGACTCTTTCCTCTCATTATGAACTACAATGATCAGGTTAGTTCTTTTACAACTGCATGTTCTGATGCATACTGGTTATGGCACTTTTGGTTTGGACACTTGCATTTTTCCGGTTTAAAATTATTGCAGCAGAAACAGATGGTGAGAGGTCTACCTCTCATCAAAGAACCTGCTAGCACGTGTGAGTGTTGCATCTTAGGCAAGCAACACCGTGAAAGTTTTCCGAAAGGAGTTTCTTACAGAGCAAAGAAACCACTTGAATTGGTGCATACTGACTTGTGTGGACCTATGAGGACATAGTCGATTGGTGGAAGCTGTTACTTCCTCACCTTTATTGATGATTATAGTAGGAAGACTTGGGTTTACTTTTTGAAGCAGAAGTCTGAAACTTTTGCAAAGTTCAAAGAGTTCAAAGCTTTGGTGGAGAACCAAAGTGATCAACAGATCAAGGTATTGAGATCGGATCGTGGTGGAGAATACGATTCGAAGGCATTCCATGAGTACTGCAAACAACATGGAATCAGAAGACAGTTTACGACCAGATACACACCACAGCAGAATGGTGTAGCAGAGAGGAAGAATCGAACAATCATGAACATGACAAGAAGCATGTTGAAAGCAAGACACTTGTCTAATGAGTATTGGGCAGAAGCAGTTGCATGTGCTGTTTATGTGATAAACAGATCTCCTACAAAGAGTGTGATGAACAGAGTTCTAGAAGAAGCATGGTCAGGTATGTCTTGCAGTGTATCTCATTTCAGAGTTTTTAGATGTGTAGCCTATGCACATGTGCCTAAGCAGATAAGAGGCAAATTAGATAATCAAAGTGAAAAATGTATATTTACTGGTTATAGTAAGCATTCAAAGGCTTACAAATTGTATAACCCTGTCACAAAGAAGACAATCATTAGCAGAGATGTTGTGTTCAAAGAACAAGAGTCATGGAATGGGACTGTAGACACACTAACCGATGCTCAAACACCATTGATGGAGGATGATGATGTAGAAGAAGAGGAGCAGCAAGAACCAAAAGAGCAGACACCAAACAGAGTCACACCAGCAAGGACTCCCATATTTTCAGAGCAACATGGATCTTCAAGCAGATCCACAGATCAGAATTCTCCAAGCAGCGAATCAGGTAAGAAAAAGATGAGAAGTTTGAAGGATATTTATGATGATTTGGATGTTAGTTCAAATTTTGCATTGTTAGCATTCCAACCTTCTTCGTTTGAAGAAGCAATCAGAGATGACAATTGGGTGCAAGCCATGGATGAAGAGATGAATTCAATTGAAAAGAATGATACATGGGATTTGGTTGATTTACCAAACGATAAAAATCTCACTGGTGTGAAGTGGGTGTACAAGACCAAAGTGAATGAGAAAGGTGAGATTGACAGATTTAAAGCAAGACTTGTAGCAAACGGATTCTCGCAGCAACCGGGAATAGACTTTGGAGAAACTTTTTCTCCGGTAGCTAGATTGGATACTGTAAGAGAAGTTCTAGCGACAGCAGCTCAGAACAAGTGGAAAGTGTATCAGATGGATGTCAAATCAACCTTCTTGAATGGAATTTTAGAAGAAGAAATTTATGTGCAGCAGCCTCCAGGTTATGAAGTTGAAGGACAAGAAGATAAAGTGTACAGATTGAAGAAAGCGCTATATGGACTGAAGCTACAATTTCCAGAGCATGGCAGAACTTATGCTTAAATGGATCAAGAATGGATTTTGCGGAAGCATCATTGAGCCTACCTTATACACAAAGGTAAATGAGCATGGACAGATTTTAATAGTTTGCTTATATGTTGATGATATGATTTTTACAGGTGATCTTGAAATAGATGAATTTAAAGCAGCCATGATGAAAGAATTTGAGATGACAGATCTGGGTCTCATGAAATATTTTCTTGGCATTGAAGTTGAGCAATCTGGCAAAATATTTTTATTTGTCAGCATAGTTAAAGCGTATTTTGCTGTAAAAAGATTCAAGATGATAATTCCAAACGTGTAACTTGCCACCTGGGCCAGTAACTCTGGCACAAAGTTAAGTAAGGACGATGAAGGGGCATATGTCAATCCAACTCTATTCAAAATATTGGTTGGCAGCCTCATGTATCTCACAGCGACAAGACCAGATATTATGCAGGGAGTGAGTATGATTTCCAGATTCATGGAGACTCCAAAAGACACACATTGGAGTGTTGGAAAAATAATTCTGAGATACATAGCAGGAACCAGAGATTATGGCATAATGTATGCAAGTACAGAAAAGAAAGAATTGATTGGATATACAGATAGTGATTTTGCAGGAAGTTTGGATGATTGGAAGAGCACATCCGGTTATGTTTTCCATCTCGGTTCAGGAGTGATAGCATGGGCATCTAAGAAGCAGCCTATTGTTACACTATCATCAGCAGAAGCAGAATATGTAGCAGCAACTTCAGCAGCATGTCAAGCAGTATGGTTAAGAAGAGTATTGGATGGACTCACAATAACAAAGAAAAGCAACATCGATACATCGTGACAGTGAGAAAGCGATCGTACCATAAGAATAGTGTGTTTCATCAAAAGAGAAAGCATATTGATACGAGATATCATTTTATTCGAGAACTAGTGAACAATGGAGAAGTTCACTTGAAGCCTTGTAGAATGAGTGATCAATTGGCTGATATCTTTACAAAGCCATTAGGAGTAGACTTGTTTGAGTTTCACAAAAGAAACTTGGGTGTTGTAAGCCTAGCTGAGACATAGACCAGCAGGCATGTTTGAGTTGTCATGAGTTATGTTTTAGTTTAACGGTCGTAATTAAGGGGGAGTGTTAAAATATATAATTACTTCATCATGCCGAAGTTAGATATATAGTTAGGTGAATGAGTTGAGTTGAGTTACAGTTAGATTTGGTGAGTGAGTTAGACAGTGAGTTAAGCAAGTTGATCAAGTTCAGTTATGAGTGAGCAGGCATGTCAATTAGATTAAATACCCTTCACGGGTTCATTGTTTTTCAAGAGAGTAAGAGAGTTTTTTGATTCAGAGTTTTAGATTAATTGAAGAGCCACAAATCATTGTTCATGTGTGAAATCTTTGTGTTAGTGTATTTGAACTCTACCTTCAACAATTATCAGATCGATTTCAGCCGGGACGGTGGCTGCCGGGAATGATTTCATTAGGTATTAATGATGGTGTTTGGTTGCAGGCGTGCTCTTTAACAAGCACCAGAATTTAAAGTGAAATAAGACAGATTATGTTTTTACTTCTTTATCGTTGAATTGTGCAGAATTTAATCCCCACATTCATATAAATAGAACAAAATTCTTGCACACAACCAATTTTAGGAGGGCCGACGGATACTTGATTTTGATCATTTTATAGTCAAAATCGAAGAGAATTTGTTAGGGACCTTCCGGCAATGTTAATTCATTTCATATATATATATATATATTTACTTAATTACATAATTATTTTGGAGATAAATTTTTATTTTTGGTTTGTGAATAATATTAAAATTTATTAAAATAATATTTTACAGAAATTAAATGTTTATCATTCTTTTATTAATTATTAATAATTTGATTAAAATTATAAAAATTATACTGAAAATAGAAATACTTATAAATATAATTATCATATATATAAATAATACTCAATTTCTCAAAGTACTCTAACAAACTAATTTATCATGATGATGATTAATTTTCAATAAAATCAATGGGGTCTATGGACCTAAGGAGAAGAAAAATCTAGCTGTAATACTTCAGAACCTTATTTCTATGTTAAAAAATAAGAGAAAGAAGCCCACCAATATTACTATGGTTGGGATAACTTAATAAGTCAATAAGATTGGAAGTATGACACATGTTAGGGAAAAGACAAAGGATGTGGGTAATGGTGGGACAATCTAAAAGATGGTGTTTTTAATCCTCCATCACAAAGCTAACAAATTCTATGGTTCTAGGGACTCTTGCTAGTAGACAACACTACCTCATAATAATTAGTTCTAATGTTAGCCATCTTCCTCTTTTTCTTAGAGGAGGTCAAAATAGAAAGGTAATTCAGCTTGTCAAGGGTGGGGTTGATCACCTTCTTATAATATCTAACCTTCCTTTTACCCTCCAATTCCTTATGATTCCATATCTTATCCTTAAATTTTTAGGTGATAGTATCTTTGAGAGTATTGGTGCTTCTAAGTTAATTTCCTCATTTATCCTCCAATGGTTGAGCCAATAGTATACATCATTAAGTCACCCAGGCTTAACACCAAGATGGGGGTTCTCACTACTATTAGAAGCAATTTTATGAAGCCTCTTGGATTCCATGTTGTAAAGATTCTTCTTATACATCAGATACTTAACATAGTGCTTTCAATAGGGGAGAGGAAAACTTCAATAAGTAGGATAGCATAGGGTATTTCCGTTCAATCTTGAGATTGTAAGTTATGAATTGCCTTGGAATCATCTCAATTTTACTGATGAATTGCCTTGGAATCATTTCAATTTTACTCCACGAATCTTTGGATATAATGCAACCAATAATGCAACCACGGACTTCATAACCTTATGAGAAAACATGGGTGAAGAGTGTCTCAAAGAGGAACATTGTTTTACGTCAAATACAATGGTGTAAGATCCTTAAATTTTTTTCAAGATGATAATAAGATTTTCAACATCCAATAATTATTTTCTGAATGACTTAATTCTATTTGAGCTTATAAGTAATGTAAATGAGCTACTATTTATAAGAAGAGACTAAGAGAAGTGCTCCAAGCTATTGTTACCATAGAAAAAATTTCCATGGGTGATAATTTTGGATTGAATTATCATGATTTTAGTCTTGTTACTATTAACTAGATATAGAAAGTGGAGTAATAGTCATGAAGAGCCCTACTTTTCTTGTCCAAATCCTCATGGCATCAAGGAAGAAAAATATATCATTGGTGTCGAGGAGAAGAGTAATGATAATACCAACAAGCTTGTATCAAACGTAATATTAAAATTTGTTAAAATAATATTTCATAGAAATTAAATGTTTATCATTCTCTTAATAATTATTAATAATTTAACTAAAATTATATTATACTTCCATTTTCTATCATCATGTATACATCTAAATTCTAAGCTAAAACTTAGATCTCCCTAAATGATAGTACTACCACAACTTTTCTCCAACATCATCATAAGACATCTCTAATATTATTATAATTTTATAATACTATTGTTGAAGTCAATATTCCCTGATGAATGGATATATTTCACTCTTCAACATCTTTCGAATGATTAGTCATATGTACCATGGTGGGTTCACCTACATAAGATATTCCATTCAATTGAATACTTCCATGCCCCATTTTGAATTTTAAGAAGGGAGATATGCTAATAAACCCTCCAATTGAGACATGAAGATATTCTATTTCAAGTCTCCTCTAAATAGTTAAATTAAATAAATACAATCTAGGAATGAATTTGTGAGTAAATAAATAAATAAAATTATATCTTTGTCAATAAATAATGAATTTTGACATTTTTTAAGGATTTAGATTATCAATTAAATGTACAATACTGAAAACTTGTATCATAATTTTACAACTCAGTCCACTTCCATCAACAAATTCTTTGTTAAAATTTGACTATGATAAAAATCAAAATTTCAGTATAAAAAATCATTGGAAATAATATAGTAAATCCCAACTATGCCATTATCCATATCATGCAACTACCTAAGCACAACTACCTAAAGACTTATTTTACCTAATGTTATTCTTGGTGTATTATAACAAGAAAATAGTGTAACAAGTTATTTGGAACTAGTTTGCATTATACTAGAAAATAAAACCATTGCTTTATATGAGGAAAATGGTAAATGAAACATTACCTCATATAGATAGACTATGGTTGTACACTATGTGATTGGTGAGGACAAATCACGATGGTTGTTGACATCATAATTCGAAGCTAGAACTCTGGTTCATATTAACTATAAAGTGTAGTATGTAGGGATTATAAAAAGGTAGGTATAAAAGTGAATTTATAAATAATAGATTATCAACTCTGTAATCATAAAGCATGTCCATTGTGAAGTCATGCCCCTAGTTATGGTAGGTCAAGTTCATGTTACAGTCATGATGATCTCGCTTATGCCAAAAATACATCAGTAATAGTATTCTAATTTTATAATATTATTGTTGAAGAAGCCAATATTTCCTAATGAATGGATATATTTCACTCTTCAACATATTTGCAATGATTAGTCATATGTCCCATAGTGGGTTCATCTAAACAATATATTCTATTCAATTGACTACTTACCTGCACCATTTTGAATTTTAAGAAGGGGCATTTTCACTTCAGAATAAACCTTCCAATTGAGACAAGAAGACATTATATTTCAAGTCTCCATTAAAGAGAGCTATTTCCACACCAAATTGATGAAATTTCTATCCATTCAATATTACCAATAAAAATAAATTACATTTGATGTTCCATTTTTATTTTTGGATAAAAATCGTTATCATTATCAATGGTTTTGTTATGTGAAAATCCATTTTTCACATTTCTTACTTTGTGCTAGTTAAGTGACCCATTTGACTTGTAATTGATGTTCATGAGAGAATCATACATTCAACCTTTTTTTCCATGTTGAATGGATTTTTGAGGTATGTAAGAGCAAAGAAATGCACTTCATGTTGGATGGCTTCCTTTAATTTTCCCATAAAGAGGTATAACCAATTATCATTTAGAATGTTGTTTAGCCTTAGAATATTTCTTTTGCAATTTTTCAACATGATTTTTAATTAGAATCTTGTTAATAAATTATTACTAAGTTAATTAAGCTTATTTTGTAATTAGGAAAGAATATCGTCTATACCTTCATTTTTGCATGACCCTTGGAGGATACTTCTATAAATATAATTCATGAAGTCAATTATGGATATTTCTTTAGAGGTTTTGGAAAAAATGATAATACTAATACTCATCATTAATACAAATTTTAGTCACTTACAAAACCCGATCCTCTGATCAATGTTCACATAACTTTAAAGCCTTAATTTGGATATATCTATATGCTTAACTTTATATCTTAATGTATATATGATATTTGATCTCACTTGAATCATAAACATTGGCTTGTAAAAATATGATATGTATTCCAGAGAAATTTATGGTAGATTTTGGGCTCTTCGAGAAAGTTAACCTGTACATCAGACCACATGTTCAATTCTTTATATATGATTTTATTATTTTTACCAAAGGTTATTTTACTTGATTCCTGGTATATTTTAAAATTTCATAATATTATATATCCCAAAATAAAATTTATAACAAAAGGACCAAAACCATTCATTAGAAACTAATTTCAAGTAGTTATATCTGCAATATTATAATGGGTAGGAATATAATTTATTTGAATGTAATTTTAAGACCATTCAAAAACCCTAGCTTTAATGGTATATATCTCCAAAAGTATAGAGAACCAGAATATACTTTTTTTCCAAACATACTTTAATATTTCTTATAGATATGATAAAAATCTAAAAATATAAAGTATCTTTAAAAATAATTATATTGAAAATCCACGATAACTATTGTAAAACGTACAAACCCTAATAAAATGGTTTTAATACTAAATTTTATCAAGTATGTTCCTTCAAAATGATAATAAACCAATAATCACAATCCAATGTGAGAGAGACACTTCAATTTACAATAATAAAACTTAGAATAAGATCAAATACTTCTAAAAATTATTTCTTCTTATGAGAGAAAGTATAATTTATGCTAGAGTGAGTATAAAACTCAAATTAAAATATATCATGAAAGCTTCTAGCCTTCCTAATAATATAACCATACAAATGTGATTTCTCAATATTGAGATGTTTTTTAATCCCTTAAGAGTTAATTATTGAAGTCAAATTTTGAACTGTAGGGAGTGTAGTGTTATAGATCTTTGATAAACATTTAGGACCCAACAATAGTAATCAACCCAACACATTAATATACTAATTTAAGATACTTAACCATGTCGTTAGTCATTCTACTCAATTACATAATAACTAGAGAGTGATCTTAAGTATTGTTTTTGGTGTACTATGGGAGCAAGATAATTGAATAACCTATGTAAAATTTGTTCAATTTATATGTAGGTGACTTCTTGTACAGGTATGTGGAAGTGAAATTATATATGTAGATATTATATGTTGTAGTACTACCTAAAATGGAACTATCAAGGGTTAATTGGGTTTTCAATATTGTTCCCTTATTGCATCTAGAACTTCAAATAAATATATTTTTATTCTATTCAAATACAATAAAGCACATCCATAAAAGAAGTAAATTACAAATAAGATTTTAAACCCTAAAAATAAACTTTTAAAAAGAATAAATAATTAATTTTGACATTTTTATAAAGGATTTAGATTATCAATTAAATGTACAATACTGAAAACCTTTGTCATAATTTTACAACTCACTATAGTATATATGTAAATACTATCTGCTAGAATCTATTAACGAGTTATATTGGTTTTAAATGACATGAAATGTGTGTACTTATTGTATGTATTGTTCCCTTATTATATTTTTACGCCAAAAAAAATAGCTCATTTTATTATTTAAAATAAAAAAAATGTTAAGCTAAAAAAACTTCTTAAAATGGATCCAACTTCAATAAAATATTTCATAAATTATAATAAGTCAAAAATATAAACAACAATTATGATAAAAATTCACCAATGACTCTTTTAAGATTAATTTGAAATTTTCTTTTCTGTGAACTATATCCTAAAATTACCATTAACAAATATCTAAAATATTAACCACTAGTATTATAATATCTATCTTTTAAATTAATATATATATATATATATATATATATTAAAAATTAAAATATACCAAACAACTATGGATGTATCAAAACATAGAATTTTAACCACGTGGACCTCAATGTTCTTATAAATAAATGCAGTACACTGGAAATAAGAGTATATAATCGCCGGAATCAGGGTATAATTGCTAGAATGTACCCTCACTGTACATTACGTACATTATGTTTCTAAATTTGTACTCAAATTACAAATTACTTAAGACTACTAACCACGAAGCTTGAACGCACTACATCAATTTTGATCCGTTTTCTGTTGGTGGTTTTGTTGATGATCCAGACGCCTTCTAAATAACAGAATATGCGGTTCAGGGCGGTGAATATCATAGTGCACCCACCCGCGAGACTGCTGAACCCCCATTGCTCGCCATTCATTCAAAACAATTCAACAGACTTTATTAAAAGAGAAAAAAAACAACTAGATTACTTATGAACCCATATCATTAAAAAAGACAGGACAGCCCTGTCACAATAATTAACAAACACAAACATAGCTGTCACAATAATTAAAAAACACAAACAGAAGAAAAGCTGCTCTTACATCCGACCAACAAGACCCGACGCTTACCTCACTCAAAAGACCTGCTGCCCAACATCACGGGGAAGCATCACATGCCTGAACATACAAACAAACACCACTCAAAGCTAAGACACAGAAAGATTTTTATGGAATTCAATCTTCAAACCCTAATTCGCAGACCCTGAAAAGAGAAATTCTACAAAACCCTTATAAGTGGGAACTATTTGGATTTCTACGCATAGTTATCGTCGTAGTACTTCTCCGAATACTGAATACGCGACATTTTTCCGGCCGGTAGAAAAGCCAAGAAAACCCCAAAGCTTCCCAGTGTTATAAAAGGAGGACGGTTTGAATAAAAGAAACTAAATGAACGCTGGCTGGAACAGGTGAACCTGCAAAAACAAAATGCCAGTAAAGAAGGAACTGTGAAAAAACTGAAACCAACCATATTTCGCAAATTAGATCTAGCGATACGCTACAGGGAATTTTTAAGAATGCCAAGAAATGCGGTTTCGTTACGCTACATGGAAGAAGAGAAACGATACTTATAATGTTCGATGAAGTTTTTTTATACCTAAGGAGTTCCTCGCTTCCGACATTTGTGATAATTTGTGTTAATAATTAAATAGATTTACATGGTATTTCCGATGACTAAGCGAAGTATAACCCCTGATTATACCCAGATTTTTCTTAATAATTGAATTAATATTTTGGAAAAGGGTTTGAGAAGTTTAATTTAATTATTAATAATTAATAGATATATTGAAAGAATATTTGAAGTGGTAATTAAGATAAGTGTAAATGTATTTGAAATATAGTTGATGATGATGGTTAAAGTTTAGAGCAATCTTTGGTTTATCTAAATGAATTAGCTTGATTTAAGATTTTATTCCTATTATTTAATAAAATATTGTAAACTAAAATTAAAATAAATTATTTATAATTTTTTTATTGGGAAACGAGTTATGATTTTTTGGCCATGGTGCTATGGAGAATCTCCAAGATGAAGTGGCCTTCAATCTCCACATAGTTATATATATATATATATATATGAAAACTTTTTGAGAGAGGCATACAAGATGCATACTAATTATATCTACTGAAAACCCACTCATATCTAGGTGAGCTAGTAATATTTCATGTAGAAATTACTCCAAACATGGAACATGTCAATCTAAGTGGGAATACAACCCTCGTGGGAGGATGAGGAGGTGACTAGGATAAGATAGACTCCTCACTAGCATTCCAGCTACACCCACTTTTCTAAAGGTATATAGACCAATGCCATCTATGAGCCCTTAAGAAGAAGAATAATGTAATTGTGATTCTTTACACTCTTAGTTATATGATCTAAAAGAAGACAAAGAAGTGTACCAAGGCCACTATACTTGGATTGAATTAACAAGTCAAGAACATTGGAAGTGTGACAACTATTAGGAAAATGAGAGCTCGTGTGGGTAAGGGCGGTACAATCCAAAACAAAGTGATTTTAACCCTCCACCCTCTTAGTATTGCAAAGGTAAAAGAAATTTCATCCCACTGAGTCGTAGGAATAGACAACAACCCAATTTTAGTTAGAAGCTCATCACAATTAGTTCTAATATTAGTGATCTTCACCTTTTTCTTTGAGTTGGTCAAAACAAAAAGATATTTTTGGTTCTCAAGTTTGGGGTTAATCACCTGCTTATAATAACTTAGCCTCCTTTTATCCTCCAACTCCTTATCATTCCATGAAATTACAAAGTCGGATTTATGCAGGTAGATGAGTGCAATATGTCTTGTAGTTGCACCACTATGACATCCAACAAAATTCATTACTCATCATTAATTTATAGTTGTGTGGAGACTTTCTATGTATGAGTAATCCCAAGGGACTAGATTTGTCCAAAGATGGTGTGAAAAGAAAGGTTGCTATACAAACCTGATATGATCAAAACGTCAATATCCCTTGAACCTACATTGTCGAGAAGGTTAATCAATTTATGGTAATGGAAATAAATCTTCTATGAGTTACTAAATATCTTTCCACCCTCCAATCATAAGCAGTCATATGCTGATTCAACTAATTATAGCCAAAATTGGAGGGTCTACATCGATGGGTATCTACAAATGGGACCACAAATTGTGAAAATCACTTTTTATGTAGGGGTTTTTTTGTTGTACAGTTCTATATATTCAAGGATTTGGAGTTTAATATTAATAAGGGCCCATGGTTTTGGAGCAGCATATGACTTTTATAACCACATGGTTTTCTAGGTATAATTCCAATACATTGGTTTTCTCCAAAATTCCATTTTTGGTCATATTACATAACCTCCCACAACCCTTTTTGACATCACCAAGTTTTAGAAGGAGTTGAAAACACTTGGGGAGGTTTGTAAAGACACATGAGGAAACAACTACAGAGGGAATCGTTACCCTTATTGGGATTTGTGTAGATATATATACCTTACTAAATATTTTCCTAATTGCATTCACTTGATTGATAATAATTTCAAGTGGATAGATCTTATAAAAATATAATATTATAATGCATTATATCTCTCCAAGATAGACACTTACAAAATACATGTTGATAGGAAAAAAAGAACCAAAATGAAAAAAGAAACAATGCCAAAATTTAAAGAGATGGAAGTTTCAAGCGAAAAATAAATTAGAAGAAGAGGATGAAGAAATAATGGAGAACTATGTCGATTGTAAGAAACCATAAGAAATATTAGTAGATGGAGGGGTTGCAGAGATAGGAATAATGATTTAAAATCCAGTGCTAAGCCAATTAGTAGAAAATGCAATTCCAATGTAGCAACACTAGAACACAGATAGCATAAGCATCAATCTACTATGATTGAGATTGAACATACTATTCTAAACCTATTTTTTTCTATTTTAATTGATATTGTGGCTAGTTTGAGATAAACTAGCCCCCAAATTGTGGAAAAATTTAAATTGAAACATGAAAAATTTAGAATGCATGCTTTGTATTGTTAAGAATCGGTACCAAACGAAAGGTAACCCATCAAATAAGAACATGTAAAGTCGAATTAAATGGATACCCCACAAAACTGGATTTAAACATTCCTCCCTTAGGATCATATGATATATTAATTTGCATGCATTGGTGGGAGAAACACATAGCGATAATAAACTATTTGGAGAAAACAATGAATTGTGTGGATCAAAATGGCCAACTCAAATTAATTGGAGGAAAAGAAAAGCCAATATAAGTACTACAAATCTCATCCTTAGAGTTAAAAAGGAGTGCAAGGAAATTATTTAAAGTATACATCATGCATGATTTCAAGTTACATTAGACCCAATTTCTTTTCAAGAAAAAGGATGGCAAATTATATTGTTTAGAGAAGTTCCTTATCATTAAAACTAATATGGGAGATTATCGATGATAATGTTTTAGTGATTTTAATAATGCTCTATCAATTTTATTTTCATAATATTTACCTTGAAATGAAAGGAAATATTTCATAGAAGCATCAAAGGGAAATACTAATCTACGTAGATACCTAAAATGTATTAATCATACATGAAAAATGGAAGTGTGGATAAAGATAAACAAAAAATAAACTCACATTCTATGTGGGAGTGGCCACCTTTTATGAATAGGGTTCCCTCTTATCAACTTTATTACAAATCGTTTTGCATAGAAACAACAAAACAGTAGTTAGATTTCCTTCATTTTTGAAGTATCCCAACTAGAATCCATAAGAAAAAAAAATATATATATTTTAGAAAAATCAAATATATTATTATATGTTTCTTTCCTCATTATGAGTACACTTTTGGTGGTTTCATAATTAATCCCTCTTTAGACTAAGAGGCATCCCTACTTCCTCCAAGAGCCATATACAATTTAGTAGGTGAAATAACAAGGATGCACTATGTACTTCATGCCTATGTTTGGAATGATCCTAGGTAGCTTGCAATGCAACATCTACCTCAGTAGATGGTTGGCTTAACAAATCAATCATTTCATTAGTTGTACCATTTTTATAGTTAATGTCACGAAGAAATTGTTAAAGGTGAGTAACCCATTTTAGATGGCATCAGGGCTTTGATAATATTTCTTTTTGTGAATTTTCAAGCAAGAAATTGAGGAGACTAAATCAAACTATTGAAATACGTTCCGTTACAATTTAAAGGAAATATTCACTATAATTTTGCTTTCAAACAAGCGATATTTTTATGTTAGCTATAATTTCTTTTTTTGGAAGTTTTTTAATATATGTCGTTAACACTTTAGATCCTTGTTCATTACAATTTTTAAGATAAAATCTATGGAAAATATAGTTTGTGACTAGTCTTCAAATTAGGTCTAAAATATTTTTTGGGAATTATATATATATATATATATATAAAAGTTTAAAGTAACTAGGATCAAAGATATGTGAATTTTTTCCAAATTCGACTCTTTTTTTATTTACGAGACATATATATGGAAATATGTTTCATTTTAAGATGCTTCTTAGAGCTAGCAAGTTATTTTTTAAAAGTATGTATTTAATGTCTTTCAATAACTTAATAATCTAATCTTTAGCAAGTAAAATTGTAGTAAGGAAACAATTTATACAATAAGTACATGTGATTTTATGTAGCCCTATTGCTATCCATGAGTATATCAAAAACATGTGCTCTAGATGATCACTTTCACTTGTAGTATGGCCAAAGGAACAATTGATTATTTCTCTAAAGTATTGGGTTAAGGAGGATTTTTAGTTCCCACATTTTTAACAAAGATCTATAGCACTTTTGACACCGCTTCTTTTAAAAACTAGTAACACTTTCTCGTGGCTTCATAGATTTGGATCGTATTCATCTTGAATATTAATAATTCGTCGCATCTATTTTGGAGTTGTAGAAGCCTTTTATTCTAGACGTACTTCCTCGCCACAACAAGTGTTGAGAAGTTAAATCATCCTCATCTTGAATATTGAGAATTTGAAGAATTTGTTCGAGGGTTTTGAAATGAATTAAAAAGTCAATAAGATTGGAAGTATGACACATGTTGGGGAAATGATAAACGATATGGGTAGTGGTGGGACAATCTAAAAGATATTTTTTTTCATCCTCCACCCTCTTAGTATTGCAAAGCTAATAGATTTTATAGTCAGACTCTTGGGAGTAGACCACACTCAGGTTTCACTAGGAATCTCATAAGAATTAGTTCTAATCTTAGCCATTCTTATCGTTTTCTTCAAGGAGGTCAAAAGAGAAGATAATTCTGGTTGTCAAGGGTGTGAGTGATCAACTTCTTGTAATATATAAGATTCATTTTACCCTCCAACTCCTTATCATCCCATATCTTATCCTTAAATTTTGAGGTGATAGTATCTTTGGCTCTATCATTGCTTGTGAGGATGATGTCCTCATTTATCCTCCAACGGTTGAGCCAATACTACACATCCTTAAGTCATCCACACTTAAAGCAAAGGTTTGGGTTCTCACTATAGTTAGAAGTAATTTTAGGAAGGCTCTTGTATTCCATGTTGTAAAGCTTCATCTTATACATTATATACCTAAGCATAGTCATTCTTTCAATAGGGGAGAGGCCAAATTCAATGAGGAGGATATGATAGGGGGTATCTTTGTTGATCTTATCTTGTAGGTTATGAATTTCTTTGGAATCATCTCAATATTTCTCCATGAATATTTGGATATAATGCAACCCCAGAATTTTACTCCAAAATACAATGATCGACATTATTACAATTGTTTTGAAGTTCATAATGATATTTTCAACCTTCAATAATTATTTTCATAATGTTGTAATTCATATTGAGCTTATAAGGAATATAAATACCCTAATATTTATAAGAAGAGACATGCTCCAAGCGATTGTTATCATAGAAAACATTTCCATAATTGATCATTTTAGATTTAATTATCATGATTTTAGTCTTGTCATTATTAACTGTCATAGCCAATGTGGAGCAATAGCCATGAAGAGTCCTAAGTTTCTTGTGCAAGTCCTCATGGCTTCTAGGAAGAAGAAATATATCATCGCTGCAGAGGAGAAGAATAATGATAATACCAACAAGACTTGTCCCCTTCCACCTGGTGATTTCCAAACACTCCTCTAGCTTCTCAATGTTAGACCCTTAGTTGGTTTTAAGATTGGAAGCAGAATCATAAAAAAAATCAACTCACCAGAATATTTATCTCATGGATTCTTTTCCAAAGCTTAGTCAAAGATCAAATATATGTGGAATTTTTTCCAATTTTGAATTTTTATATTTATGAGAAATATATTTGGAATTTTATGTAATTTTAATATGCCTTTTATGGTTAGCAAGTTATTTTTTAAAAGTATGTATTTAGTGTCTTTTAATAACATAATAATCTATTCTTTCTCTAGGAAAATTGTAGTAAGAAAACAATTCATGCAGTGAGTACATGTGGTTTTATGTACCCTATTTTTATCCATGAGTATATAAAAAATATGCACTCTAGAATATCACTCTCAAGTGTAGTATGGCCAAAGGATCAATTAATTAATTCTCTAAACTATTGGGTTAAGCATTATTTATAGTTCCCACAATTTTAATAAATATCTATAGCACTTTTGACACCCCTTTTTTAAAAAACTAGTAACTCTTTCCCATGTCTTCATAGAGTTGAATCATCTTCATCTTGAATATTAGAAAATTTTCAAACATCTAATCCAATATTATATTGCTAAAAATCCTCCAAATATATGTTCCATCCTTGACCTCATCTAAGAAACAACTTACTAATAACACCAAGGTATATAAAGGACTAGAACAACACTAACTACCTTGAAAATGAAAGAAAAATTATTTCAACATCAATGACAACACATTTAGACACCAATGCCAACACTTTCTAACATTTATCTCAACAAGCATGATATTTTTCTATAACTACCATTTTTCATAAACACATATAGTGTGCACCCTACTTGTATAAGAACATTTTTATAGTGATAACATGGCTATCTAATATTTTACAGTGTGATTTTTATTACACTGTTATCTAAACTATCTCATTCTTAGTACTTTTAGAATCAACCAGATGTCTCTTTTTTAAAATTTGGAAGGTATATCATGCTATGCTTTATATTATATTTCCATTGTCTATCCTCATTTATACATCTAAATTCTAATGCAAAACTTAGATCTCTGTAAATGTTAGTGCTACCAGAAATTTTATCTAACATCATCATAAGACATGACTAATATTATTCTAATTTTAAAATAATATTGTTGAAGAATTCAATATTCCCTAATTGATGGATATATTTCACTCTTCAACATATTTCCAATGATTATTCATATGTCCCATGTGGGGTTCACATACATAATATAGTCCATTCAATTGACTACTTCCATGAAGGAATTTGAATTTTAAGAAGGGATATATGCCCTTCATAATAAATCCTCCAATTTAGACAAGAAGACATTCTATTTCAAGTTCAACTTTCTATCCATTCAATATTACCAAAACATATAGAGTATAGTTGATGTTCCAGTTTTGTTTGGGATAAAAATCCTTAGCATAATCGATGGATTTTTTATGTGAAAATCAATTTTTCATGATACTTACTTTGTGCTTGTCATGTGAACCATTTGACTTGTAATTTATATTTTAGAGGCACTTGAAGCAACGATTTACTTCTTAATGGATATTCCACCGAATCGCATTATTCATGAGAGCATCATAAATTCAACCTTTTTTTCCATGTTCAATGAATGTTTGAGGTATTACGATCAGATAATTTCACTTATTGTTGGATGATTTCCTTTAATTTTCCCATAAAGATATATAACCAATTATCATCTAGAATTTTAGTTAGCCTTAGAAATAATTTTTGGAATTTTTCAACATGATTTTTAATCAGAACCTTGTTAATAAATTAACACTGAGTTGATTAAGTTTTTTTTGTAACTAGGATATATTATCTTGTATATCTTCATTTATCCATGAGCCACAGAGGAGAATTGTATAAGTATAATTCATGAAGTCAATTTTGGATCTTTCTTTAGAGGTTTTTGGTAAAAAATATTATACTAATACTCATCTTTACCACAAATTTTCTTCACTTGAAAACCTAATCCTCAAATAAAAGTTTACATACCTTCAAAGACTTAATTTGGATATGTCTATATGCTTAAATTTATCTTGCTATATCTCTTATATTGGAACCCTCTTGAATCTGAAACATTGGCTTGTAAAACTATGATATGTATTCTAGTGAAAGTTATGGTAGATTTTGAACTCTTAGCAAAAGTAAACATGTGAACCACACCACCTGTTCAATTCTTTATATATAATTTTATTATTTTTACCTAAGTTTATTTGAATTGATTCCTCATATATTTGAAAATTTCAAAATATTATGTATCCAAAAATAAAATTTATAGCAAAATTATGAAAACTATTCATTAGAAACTAATTTCCAGTAATTACATCTCCTGTATTATAATGCACAGAGGAATATAATTTATTTGAAACTAATTTCAAGACCATTAAAAAACTCTATCTTTAATGGCATATACCTCCAAAACTATAAAGAACCATAATATATTTTTTTTCCAAACATACTTTAATATTTCTTATAGATATGATAAAAAATATAAATATAAAGCATACCTAAAAATAATTATAGTGAAAAATCCATGATGACTAGTGTAAAGCATAAATGTAACATTTCCGTTTTGTTTTTTTATTTTTTTTCTAAAGATAGCACTAACACTTCTTTCCACTTATGATCATATTTTTGCTCATCATATTCTGACATTACATCCACCATATAATTTAAGTTGCTTTAGAGTTATATGTCTTTGACTTAATTACATGCTACTAAGGACTAATGCTCAACTTATAAAATCTCAATTTGATTTCTAAGATGGAAGATTCTAACTCATTAAATTTTCCATGATGGATTGTATTTCTATAGTTACATTCTCCTCATCACTATTAATACATTTCTTATGTGATAATAAAATCAAGATCTTAGACTCCCCACTTATAAACATACCCTTCGCTTTCTCTTTTCCTACTTATTTCTATTCATAGCTATGACTTTTCATATATATTATAACATCTAGAGAAATGGTTTCAGTCTATAGGGATTTAATTTATGACCAAGGATTTTAAACCCATGCACTTATCCTTCAACCCATACTCATAGATTTGTTTTAATTTGAAATATATTACATATGCATTTAGTATAAATCAAAACCCACTTTGATTTAATGATTCCTATTTCTTAACCATTTTTTTCTAAGAGTTCTTATTTACATATTTACTCTCTGCCTATATCCATTCTTTGACTCATATGCTTATATTTTGTGACTCACCATGTGGTAAGGCTCCTTTCTAAGGGTTCCCTTTTCCACATTTTGTTAACCATTAGTATTTAACATTTAAATCAACTATTAATTTATTTCATTTCCTAATCTAAATATCTTTAATTCTTATAATTAACTATCGTGACCTTATAAGCTATAACCTAACATTTTAAATTCTATGTGGAATTTATATCGACCCTGTTCTAACTATAAGCATATTATTCATCACTAATAATGAACTCCACTTTCAATTCTATGTATGCATATAACATAATCGAACCATACACATACATATATATATATTTGATACTAAAAGACTTGGTTTAGTCGAGACTACCCTTAAGGGAAATTAAGTTATAACTTAGGGTTAAACCCTTTATTAACTTCCTATCCTGAGGTCTTGATTGATATGTATTTGCACCTTATGATACAAGATTGGATCCAGGCATTAAGTTCTCACTTCAGAAATTAAACTAAACTCGTATTTATGAAACCCATTCAACCCTTCCAACGTGGCTTATCGACTTGTAACTCGTTAATGTAACAATAGAATAAACGTACACTATTGATTTAGTTTTGCTTTCAAGTATTATTATTAATGCATAAGCCAACCTTTAAGGCGTACTGGAATTCAATTAAATGTCATTGTACTTGTAGTATAAATGTTGACACACAACAATTGTACATCAGATAAAATAGGGGTATGCTTATACTAAATTTCACTTACTAGATCACATGGACTTGGTCGTAACCCTTTTGGGTCACCGGAAAAATCATCCCACTCTCGATTTCTGACACTTGGAAGACTACGATTGCATCTAAGTTAGGGTTTGAGGGCCCCATAAATATTTACTGTTTGCGCTAGGGTTCATTTTACTTGTCATTTTTGTTGTGAACACCTTCCATCCTACATCATTTCTCCTTCCAATTACAAGTCTTAATTTCTGCTATTCGTATGGTCTATGGACAAAATAGCAATACAAATGGTCTGAAGAAGAGATATGCGTTAACCTGCTGAGGCTTCCTTCGTCATTTGTTCAGGTAAGACATCCACATTTGTGTGGTATTTTCCCATATTTACTATCCTGAAATTTGGTTTTAATCACTCTCTGTAATTTCTTTGTTTAGCTTCTTATGAAATTTCTTTATGTCTATATCAAAATGAAATGAGTTTACTCATTTATCCCTGAAGCTATATTTTGGTAAGAAGAATCACTTCCTTTTGAAATTTGTGTTTGCCTACGCGTCGACCTTGAGGTTCTGTGATTGATTTTCTACATATTACACTTTTTTGTGAAAACGAATGGACTGTGAGCATTCCAATATAGCTATGGCAAGAAATTGACCGTATTTGGTCTTTTTGCAACTTTTCGTTTTCATGATTGTGAATATGTTATTAGCTCGTAGAGCTTTCGTTATGGTTTTATTCTACTCAGTTTTTGAGTACCCCAAAATGTTATGATTTTCTATAACTATATAAGATTATAGAAATTGTTCTTATAGAATTCCAATCTATGCTAGTTTCAGAATTATGATGTCCTTTCTATTTTTACTACATCTCGATACAGTATAGTGATATTTCATTTAATTTAAGCATAAAATTCTTTAAGTCCTTAAAATCTCACAGCATTTATTGAAAATTTAGTTGGAATACTAGACGACCTCCTCTTACTCCTTAGTCTCTCATGTGATGGTCAACTACACCTCCGGTAAGTTCATATTATCTTTGTTTTTATTTACACAATTGGATTCTAGTTTTATTGCAAACCTTCAATAACTTAAGTCTCAGTATCAGTTTCTTAACCTAAATACTCAATCAAATTTTCCATTTCATTGATATTCGACTGAAAATCCCTTGTTAGGCTTCTTTTATGAAATTTTTGTTATTCCTCCACAAAAATTTTCCTTTTTTCTTTTACTTATAAGTTCCCATAGTTTTTTACTTCTAATTACTCTAAAGAGTTGGACCAGTTGCATATAAGATGGCTTTACCTATTCACATTAAGGTTCATGATGTATTTCATGTTTCATATAAGATGGCTTTACCTATTCACATTAAGGTTCATGATGTATTTCATGTTTCGTTATTAAAAAAATATGTGGATGATCATTCTCATGTTATTGATTGGAATATGGTACAAGTGGAACCAGAAGGGGAATTCCTTCCAGAGCCACTTCCAATCTTCGCACGGAAAGACATTGAGCTTTGGAATAGGACAGGGGCTAGGGTGAAAGTGCAATGGAGGCAATTTACACCTGAAGAGGCTACTTGGGAGCGAGAGACTGATATGATGGAAAAATATCCCTCACTGTTTAAACAGTGATTTTGTTACTTTTTTTCAACGCGGAGGACAGTGTTTGATTTTAGAGGGGGAATATGTATTATCCTAAGTTTTCTATGCCTTTATTAGACATTTGGAACAAGTTATAAAGGGTAGAGTGGACTCCAATGGAAAATAATTATGTGGATCTATTTTAATTTAAATTAATAAAAAATAAATGGAAAATTATGTTCAATGACTAAATTGAGATTTGAGATTCGAAAACCCAATTCATGAGGATGGATAAGGTTGTAAGATTTTCCCAGACTTCCATAAATTCTTGGAAAGAATAAAGTAAGATACTAAAATTAGATTTTGAGATAAATTTCTAATTGCCCCAATAAAGAGAAAATTATTGGGAAGAGGTGGAATAAATTTGGAAAGTAGAAAAGCTAGCTTTAAAAGTACCTTTGTTGAAGAAACAGAGGGAAAGACTAGGCAAACAAGAATACAACACCCTGAATTAACTGGACGCAGTTAAGAGAAATAGGATGGGGAAAACAAACTTAAATAAGTTTTTTCATGATAGACAAAGGGTTTTCTATCACTAGGGAAAAAGGTCTCTACTCGGGGGTGAAATGTGGAGAAAGAGATCTAAGGTTGGGAGGCAACTAGTCAAACCTAAGCGGTATGCACATTAAATTGGAAATGGTTTTTGTTGGAATATGTAGTTCCTACTTGTCTTCAGTTATGATTCTCTCTATGTATAGAGTATGTTCCTATTCTATAGGTTAGTTCCTAGTTTAGTGTGAGGTTGAGATATTCCCTCAACCAAATTATGGTGCGTCTAAGATAGCTTCTCTATCCTGAGACTATACCTCATGTATATATGTAACTTGATTTGATTAATGAAATATAACTTGTATGCTCAATTTATAAGTTGGTATCGGAGCCCATTTGGGCCTAGGCCTGGCCTTCTTCCCTCTTGGGCCGAGGGAAATAAAAGAGTATCAATTTAGATGAGGTCATTGCTTATGGTGCTGTGGTTCAAGCTGCAATTCTAAGTGGAGAAGGAAATGAGAAGGTGCAAGACCTTTTGCTTCTTGATGTCACTCTGTTGTCTCTTGGTTTGGAAATTTCTAGAGGAGTGATGACTGTTTTGATCCCGCGGAACACAATGTTTTTTTTGTTTACCTCTGTGGATATTTTTTAATGGGATTTTCTGTTTACCACTGTGGAGATTCATGGAGAAGTGATTGAGCTTTAGGTGGAAGCCGACTGGAAGCCGAGCCTAGAGGGGTTGTTATTCTTTTTTGCAACAGGGAGAAGTATGTTGAAGGAGTTGATAGGTGGATGTGGTCTGATCCTATCGACTGGAAGAGGTGGTGTGCCTGTAGCAGATTGATTTGGCACAGCGGAAGCGAGTCAGTCTGTTCATTGGTGGCGTTGTGGTATCACGCATGTGCTGGAGCTGATAGGGAAAAATCCATTTGCACGAGTTTGAATCGCAGGAAGAGCCATCAAAGCGGTGCATATATCTAATTGGATTTGCCCATATTTGGAGAGATAGAGATCGATTACTGCGTTAGGCAACGATGTGGAAGCACAAGTGCGAGAATCCTTGTGCAATCTGTTGGCATTATCACAAATTCAGAGACAGATACTTTTTTAATCGCTGGCTTACTATATATTTTCTTCTTTACTGTTAAATTCAGATGCTATACCCACTTCAAGAAACTGAAGTAATAAGAAAAGAGCGATCCATACACCGGAAAGGATTGCGCACTTCAGAGCAGGAGGCGGACGATCTACAGGCCTATGCAGTTAATCGATTTAGGGAAACCTAATAAGGCTACTAGCATCTCCTTTGTTAGCTTTTGGTTTTATTCTTGAAATCTAGGCTCAGTTGGGCAATAGATCTGCGAGCATTTCTTTCATTTTGGACCAGGGTCCATGCAATAGAAGGGAAGAAACTCAAGCCGAAGATCCAGAACATTTTCTGGCCATTGAAGGCTTCTAGCATCTCCTTTCTTGGCTGTTGATTTTATTATTCATCCAGTATTTCTGGGCATACCATTTCATGAACCATGGCCATAAATGGCGAGAGGGTTGTTCAATTGAACTATTGGAAGGAGCATTCCATTGTTCTGAACTTGGAAGCCATAATTATTGACAGTCAAGCTTCAAAGCTAGATGAAGAAGAAAGGCCAGAGATACTTTCTCTTTTACCATCACGCAAGGGTAAGTGGGTAATTGAGCTAGGAGCTCGCCATTTTTTCTGCCCGTGTTCTCCTTTTGACAACAGAGTCCAAGTTTAATAAGCAGAGGCCGATTCTCTTGACATAGTGGTGTCTCGATTTTGGATTGACGGTGGTGTTTTTTTTTCATCCCATATTTCAATGGTGGTGCTAGCACAACAAATATATGAATTAGTGTTTGGGATTCAATGCAGTGGACAAAGTATCTTCTTTCAGGTGTCAGAAGAGGTGTTGAAGCACATGGAGTTGTTGGGAGGCGTTGAGCTTCCTTATGTTTGGGATCAACCTGGTTGAAGGTTGAACACATTTCAAGCATGGTCTGGTGGCACAATAGTAAAGTGAGCTGAGGGCAGTGTGGTGAGCTGCCTGCACGTGTTTATGTTTCTATACTGGGTAAAGATGAAACTAAAAGTTCCAACTTATTTGCTTTGATGAAAAAAATTGTCTTCATGAATTATTCTGCTTTCATGTTGAGACCGATCAACTTAACATGTAAATGCATTTGTGTAACTCTGGTTGAAAGAATTGAGTTATTTATTGTGACATTTAGTTTGGCTAACTTTTGTCATGAGTTTGAATATTTGTTGGAATTGTCCATTCCAACAATAGACAAATTTATTTGTAGGATTGATTTGCTACCAGATATGATGAAGACATGATAGTGAAAATCACATCAAAGAGTAGTTTCTGTGTGCCCAGTGTGACGAGGGGAGTATATTATGATGGAAAGTAGCGAGCATGAGGAGGCATGCTTGGAAGAAGGAACCATGCCTTGATACTGTGAACAGGGGAAGTGGCATTACACCACGATTCCAAGGGAATTGGGATTGGACCATGGAGTCCTGGAGTACTCTTTCCTTTTGTGGTTTTTGAGCCTTCGTGGCTGCGGTGAGCCTTCGTGGTTGTGTTGAGCCTTTGTGGCTGTTGCGTTGAGCCTTCATGGCTGTGATAAGCCTTCGCAGTTGTGTTGAGCCTTCGTGGCTGTGATAAGCCTTCGCGGCTGTGTTGAGCCTTTGTGGTTGTGATAAGCATTCGTGGTTGTGTTGAGCCTTTGTTGCTGTGATAAGCATTCACAATTTTGTTGAGCTTTCGTGGTTGTGATAAGCCTTCGTCGTTGTGTTGAAACTTTGAAGTTGTGATAGGCCTTCATGGCTGTGGTGAGCCTTCATGGTTGTGATAAGCCTTGGTGGCTAAGTTGAGACTTGTTGGCTACATTGTATCTCCTCAAGGCTGAGCGCATGAGTGGTGGAGGTGAATTACTACTTTTCGAAATGTGAACTAGCAAGCAGGTGAAAGGGTGTTGCTCGTGCATGATCATGAAGCAACGTGGAGCGATCAGTTGTCAGTGATCTGATAGGGATCAGATCGAAGACAACGTTCAGTGTATGATCTTGGATCTACTCACAACAACAGTGTGGGTAGTGTTCTCGTGAATTGAAATTTAGGGCAGTCTGTCTACAGCAATGAATGGCATGGCGATGTGTTGAACATTTGCATTATCATTTGGTATTGTTTGTTTTAAAGCATGATTGTTTGTGTTTGTTTGGGAAAATGAAATATTTCATGATGGACATATTTTGGAACTAAAATTAATATACATATTGAGATTAGTCTCCTCAATATGAAGTTATTTTTTTTTAGAATTGACTACTCTAACAAATTATAGGTTAAGGATGGAGTTCCAAGTTCTAATTGACAAAGAAAAATATGCCCAAGATGTGAACATTTCAAAATATGATGTAAAGGAGCAGCAACAACATTCAAAGGAGGATGGACAATCAAGCTTGTGAAAGTTTGTTTTGTGTGAGTTTATTGGAATAGACTCATGACCATGATTATGAGTCACAATTTGTAATTAGAAACAAATCTACATGTCATTTATTGTTTGTACGTGTTGTAAGACCCAGAGAGGCATGCATACCCCTTTGTTATATGTTCTCTCTCTCAGAGAGTTTTAACATCCTAGAAGAGTGTGTCATGCGGGATGGATACACTTGGGTGGGCCGTATTGGTCTTAGACTCCATAAGATGAAATTTTATATCAAGGGGGAGTTAATCGAGAGGTTGGATGAACCATGTATGTGAAGGACTTCCTAGTATACTGGCGGTTGCAGCAGTTGGAACCCTTGCATTTCGGTACATGGTTGTTCCTTTATATGGACATCGACAACAACATGAACAAGATACAAAGTGTAATTACCAAATAGAACCAGTGTAGTTACCAAACAGGACCAGTTGTAAATTTTTCAGATAGATATTGAGACAAATAGTCATTAAGGGGGAGTGTTGTAATATGTATTTCCTACTCGTCTTCAGTTGTGATTCTCTCTATGTATAGAGTTTGTTCCTATTCTATAGCTTATTTACTAGTTTAGTGTGAGGTTGACATATTCACTCAACCAAATTATTGTGCGTCTAAGATAGCTTCTCTATCTTGAGACTGTACCTCATGTATATATGTAGCTTGATTTGATTAATGAAATATAACCTGTATGCTCAGTTTTTAAGTGTTTTTACTTAAATTTTAATACAATGATGAACTATTGATAATCATAAAGTAGCCATGTTAATGTGAATTGTTGACTTTAATTTCGTGTATAGAAATTCGAAAATTTATGTTTTACAGTTATATTGTGTTAGTCTATACATTTAACTGTATATAAATATGTACGACTGTACAGACATATTATGTAGAGGACCAACTCTCAGAATGTCTAAAACCCAGTGATGGGTCTAGATCTTGAGGTTAGGTACCTCACAAAAATCTGACGTTTCTCTATTTTAGTTAGTTTAGAATTCTGCTATTAGACTGTGTAGCTCATTAAGAAATAAACTCCGGAATAGAAGTTAAGATACAGATATGAAATAATTGGTTACTTTATAACTATAAATATGTTTTACCATATGGGTATACATCTCTGTATTAACTATAGAAAAATAATTAAGAATTGAAACTAAGGTAGACATGCATATTTCTGAAATGTGTATTTATACCGGAAACATAAATTTAAAGTAGTTATGGAAAGAGGAGACATTCTCGTCTTGTAAGTATACCGAAATATCAATACATAGCATCATAAAGCTAATTTAGATGATGTAATGTTTGTGAATTTAATTAATTATTATTTGCAAAGTAGTGAATAAGTATGAACATATGTACAAGCTCCAAATGCATGTAGATAATTATATTGTAGTTAAGACAAATTCTATGAGGAAACCATGACATAGGAATTGTAAAATACTATTATGCAAGTTCAGTAGCTAAATTCGATATAGGACATAAACACACTTATTTTAAACATTCCAGTTTAGATATAATATGGTGACACAATTTCTATTATGTTAAAAATATAGATAAATGTCACAATAATGTGGATGTTGTAGACTGTCATAGTTCTATACAAAAAATTTCATATATTTATAAAATAATTTCCCTTTACTAATCCATTTAATTTATAAAAGAAATTTATTCTAGTTCATGTAAATATATGTGAAATCTGGAAGATTTTTTCATCGCAAATATGTATAAACATTAAATTGGAAGAAAGAGTTCCCTATTTAAGAAAATTAAATAATTATATGAGTTCAGTCCATAGGTAACAAACTCATAAATATTCTGGGTCATAGTATAAAATACGAGAAATTAGTTTTAGAAGCAATGATATAGAGGACACTCTGTTTCGCTATAAGAAACCATAAAGGTTATCTAAAAAGTTGAAGAAGATTTGTGTAGAGAAATAATCACAAGGAACTGGAACAACCTACATAACCTAAGTTTCCATATTAAAAACCAACAATAAGAACAAGGAAGGTCAACCCTTTTCTAAAAATTTAAAGGGTGTTGAAGCCAAACCTAAAATAAAACACGGGTGTGAGTTATGAGGTTGTATAACTCAGATAAATTATATGAATCAAATCGAAAACTTTAAATGAAAGAAAATGAAAACTAACAAACCTTGGTAACTTCCAATTTTATGTTTTAGCTGCACATAAGATAGAGACAACATTAAAATATATATACAATGAATGGAAATGTAATAATTATCATTGAGTGTATTTTGAATGATTCTATAACTGATAATTAACACATCAGCCATATAAGAGGCCATTAGTGACTATTAGGATGAAATTCTATTTTAATAAGAAATGAAATAAAATTCATAGACTCTGCTAAAATCGCAGAAAAAGTAAACCCAAAGATGTTTTTTTTTTGGGATTGGGGATTTTAGGAATATATAGGTGCCAAGGATAATCCTTTGAATGATATGCAAGGGTGACACTAAGCACACCACCATTGTAAGCTTGCGTAGTCATAAAGGAAATTCGAGAGTAAATGGGTTCACTAAATATGAAATACTAAAGCTGCAACTAGTATAAATATGTAGTAATGAATATGCAAGCAGTAAGTCGACATTCTCATTTCACAAGTATCGACATACAAGAAATACTATTATCTCTGCATATGTGGGGAAGTTATTCTCCTAATTCTAGAAATGGGAAGAAATTCATGAGAAGTATAAAGACATGCATCTACCACTCAGTTATTCAGTATAGTACATATTACTAGACTAGGAAGATTTTAATTACACTGAATAACTATTAAAATTAAAATTTATAAACGAGTGAGGGATTTGAAAAAAAAATTCATACCCCAATTAAAAATAATAAACACAGTAAGCTATGTTAAGACGAGATGAGTCCAATTTCATTGTAGAATTTGGAGAATCCAAATAGTAGACAGAAAAATCCAGACAAGGAGAGTGTCGAATGGAAAACACACTTATCTATAAGAAAAGTGACATTATCTGCTTTACCCTAGAGATAAAGGAATGAATTCTTGCATATTTAGTTTAGCCGTGTTAAAATAAAGTTCACAGAAGTTTGATGTGACATCCGAGCGGAAGACCCAAATGAAAAATGATAAAACCTAAAATTTGATATCATTTATGTCAAATGGAAAACCTAAACAGTCATCGATCCTAACCGCCCACTCATCAGAAGATTAGAATCATCCTTTGGATGGATGTGTTGGTAACTGAGCAATTAATGCTAGGTGATTTAGTACGCGTTAGCTAATGAAAATAAACTTTGTGGGAAAAACAAAAGTTTTCAAATCAATGAAATAAGTTCAAGCCCGTATGCGTCAGTAGTTCAAAAATAAATCCGTTCAGAAATCAATTGGTAGTTGTATACCTATCTCGTATCCTGGTTGATACAATTTCGATGATTGACAGTAATGAATGTGAAAATTCAAAACGAAAAGTGGAAAACCAATATTAAATGCCGACAATCTCATTTATGACCCGAGCCACTCAGATATAAATAAAAACCTTGAATTGAACACTAGTCTTATCACTTAGCCATGTGATCAAGGTAAAAATTCATAGCCATGATGATATGGGAAAGGTTCATTAGCGTTAATTAAATCCTAATTCGAAATGAAAATTGAATAAACCTTGAAATTTAAGAGAGACGTGAAAATATCACCATGGGTTAGAACAATAGTGGCTTGATCATAATACTTTAACTATTCAAAAGGTATACATTAATATGTGATAGAAATGCTGGGTATTATTTATCATTTCCAAAAACATCTTGCATTTAAAGTATGGTGGAATTTTTCCTTATTAAAGGTCTAGGAGTATAAACGATTTAATATGAGTCAATACATAGGTAGAAAAATGTATAGTAATGGTTCCACTATTTTAGTATTTGTGTTAAAATAATAAATGAACATTAGATTTATAAGTGGAAAAGAGAAGGTTTGGGTAATGACTCTACCTACCTAATAGTTTGTATGGAGTATTCTATTCTAAGTGAAACTTAAAATTGATCTCTGAAAAAGTAGAATACTATCGTAAACAATCAATGAGTAAACTGAGTAATATTGAGACAAGAAAGCTATTAGAAACGGGAGTACGTCGGTGTGTGATGAGTGGTAGTAACAATAATAATGAGTTATAAATAGTATTATATTTTTTTTTTGGGTGAAATAGAGGTGTTACACGAGGTTTGTAAGGACAGGTGAGGAAACAACTACAAAGGGAATCTTTATCCTTATTGGTGTTTGTGTAGAGATATACCTTACTAAATATTTACCTAATTTCATTCACTTGGTTGATAATAATTTCTAGTGGACCAAGATTATAAAAATATGACATTACGAAGTATTATATCGGTCCAAAATAGACACTTCCAAAATACATGTCGATATGAAAAAAAGATCCAAAATGAAAAAAGAAACAACCCCAAAATTTAAAGGGATGGATTTTTCAAGAGAAAAATAAATTAGAAAAAAGAGAATGAAGAAAGAATGGAGAACTATGTGGATTATAAGAAACCATAAGAAATATTAGTAGATGGATGGGTTTCACAGATAGGAACAATGATTTAAAATCCAGTGCGAGGACAATTAGTCAAAACTACAGTTCCAATGTAGCAACACTAGAAGATAGATAGAATAAACATCAATCTACTATGATTGAGATTGAAAATACTATTCTAAATCAATTTGTTTATGTTTTAATTGATATTGTGGCTATTTTGAGATAAATTAGCCCCCAAGTTGTGGAAAAATTTAAATTGCAATATGAAAAATCCAAAATGCATGGTTTGTATTGTTAGGAATCATTACCAAACGAAAGGTAACCCATCAAATAAGACAGTGTAACATCAAATTAAATGGATACCCCACAAAATTGGATTTAAAAATTACTCCCTTAGGATCATATGATATATTAATTGGCACCATTGGTTGGAGAAACACATAGTGATAATAAACTCTTTGGAGAAAACAATGAGTTTTGTGGATCAAAACGGTCAACTCAGATTAATTAGAGGAAAACAAAAACCAATATCAGTACGAAAAATCTCATCCTTAGAGTTAAAAAGGAGTGCAAGGAAATTATGTGAAGTATACATAATGCATGATTTCAAGTTAAATTAGACCCAGTTTCTCACCATGCAGGGGAATTGTACTATTTTTCATGAAAAGGGATGGTACATTATATTGTTTAGAGAGGTTCCTTATCATTAAAATTAATATGGGAGATAATCAGTGATAATGTTTCATTGACTGTGAGAACGTTCTATTAATTTTGTTTCCATAATATTTACCATGAAACGAAAGGAAATATTTCATAGAAGCATCAAAGGGAAATACTAATCTATGTGTAGACCTAAAAACTATTAATCATACATGAAAAATGAAAGAGTGGATAAAGATAAACAAAAAAAAAACTCACATTCTATGTGGGAGAGGTCACCTTTGATGAACAAGGTTCCCTATTACCAACTTTATTACAAATAAGCTTTGTTAAAATTTGTTTTGCATAGAAAAAACAAACCATTATTTAGATATTTCCTTCCGTTTTTAAGTTTCCCAACTAGCATCCATGTGAAAAATAAAATATATATTTTTTGGAACATCAAATATATTATTATATGTTTCTTTCCTCATTATGAGTACACTTATGGTGGTTTCATAATTCATCCCTCTTTAGACCAAGAGGCATCCCTACTTCCTCCAAGAGCCATACACAATTTCATAGGTGAAATAACAAGGATTCACTATGTACTTCATGCCTATGTTTGGAATGATCCTAGGTATCTTGCAACGCAACATCTACCTCAATAGATGGTTGGCTTAACAAATGAAGCATTTCATTAGTTGTACCATTTTTATATTTAATGACAAGATGAAACTATTAAATGTGAGTAACCCACCTTAAATGGCATTAGGTTTTTGATAAAATATTAATTTTTGTGAATGTTAAAGAAAAAAATTAAGGAGACTAAATCAAACTATTGAAGTACATGCCGTTACAATTTAAGGAAAATATTCACTATAATTTTGGTTTCAAAAAAGCGATATTTTTATGTTAGCCATAAGTTATTCTTTGGGAAGTTTTTAAATATATGTGGTTAACACTTTCGATCGTTGTTGATTACAATTTTTAACATAAAATCCATGGAAAATATAGTTTGTGACTAGTTTTGAAATTAGTTATAATTTATTTTTTGGGAATTTTATATATATATATATATATATATATAAAAGTTTAAAGTAACTAGGATCAAATATATGTGAATTTGTTTTCCAAATTTGAATTTTTTATATTGATGAGACATATATATGGAAGTTTCTGTAATTTTGAGATGCTTTTTAGGGTTAGCAAGTTATTTTTTAAAAGTATGTATTTAGTGTCTTTCAGTAACTTAATAATCTATTCTTTAGCGAGTAAAATTGTAGTAAGGAAACAACTCATGCAATGAGTATATGTGGTTTTATGTAGCCCTATTTCTATTCATGAGTATATCAAAAACATGTGCTCTAGAAGATCATTGTCAAATGTAGTATTTCAAAAGGCATAATTAATTATTTCTCTAAACTATTGGGTTGAGGAGGATTTTTAGTTCTCACATTTTTAACAAAGATCTATAGCACTTTTGACACCCCTTCTTTTAAAAACTAGTAACTATTTCTCGTGGATTCATAGAGTTGAATCATATTCATCTTGAATATCAAGAATTCATCAAATATATTGGGGGGTTG
Organism: Pinus albicaulis; assembly: GCA_034641835.2. Lineage (NCBI taxonomy): Eukaryota > Viridiplantae > Streptophyta > Pinopsida > Pinales > Pinaceae > Pinus > Pinus albicaulis. Next base: position 139,976 of record JAXQQM020092966.1, on the reverse strand, counting down.
TACCTTTGATCATGTCAGCAATAACTTTACATGTCAAGTCCAGAAGACTCGTTATACATAGATAATTGGCTGCCACTACAACTTTCATGTTAAAGAATTGAAATTCACCATTGTTCAGAAGCCTTCTATTCCAGCCCTGCCTCCTAGCCACACCCATAGTTGAGAGGTTGAATCATCCTCATCTTGAATATTGAGAATTTGATGAATGTGTTCAGCGGTTTTGGGACGAATTAAAAATTCAATAAGATAGGAAGTATGAAACATGTTAGGAAAATGATAAAGGATATGGGTAGTGGTGGGAAAATCTAAAATAATTTCTTTTTTCATCCTCCACCCTCTTAGTATCACAAAGCTAAAAAATTATATCGTCCAAGGGACTCTTGGGTGTAGGCCACACTCTATTTTCACTAAGAACCTCATACAAATTAGTTATAATCTTTGCCATGCTTATATTTTTCCTCGAGGAGGTCAAAAGAGAAGATAATTCTGGCTGTCAAGGGTGCGGTTGATCACCTTCTTATAATATCTAAGATTCATTTTACCCTCCAACTCCTCATCATCCCATATCTTATCCTTAAATTTTGAGGTGATAGTATCTTTGCCACTGTCATTGCTTCTGAGGATGATGTCCTCATTTATCCTCCAATGGTTGAGCTAATACTACACATCCTTATGTCACCCACGCTTCAGGTGAAGGTTGGGGTTCTCACTATAGTTAGAAGAAATTTTAGGAAGCCTTTTATATTCCATGTTGTAAATATTCTTCTTATACATTATATACTTAAACATATTCACTATTTAAATAGGGGAGAGGCCAACTTCAATGAGGAGGATAGGATAGGGGGTATTTCCCTTGATGTTCATCTTGTAGGTTATGAATTTCTTTCGAATAATATCAATATTTCTCCATGAATATTTGGATATAATGCAACCCTAGACTTCATAAACACATATGAGAAAAGTCGTGACAAGGGTCTCAAATAGGAACCTTGTTTTACTCCAAAATATAATGATCGACATTCTTACAATTGTTTTCAAGATCATAATAATATTTTCAACCTCCAATAATTATTTCCTCAATCTTGTAATCCGTGTTGAGATTATAACGAATGTAAATACCCTAATATTTATATGATCAGACATGATCCAAGTGATTGTTATCATAGAAAACATTTCCATAGGTGATCATTTTGGATTTAATTATCATGATTTTAGTCTTGTCTGTATTAACTGTCATACCCAACGCAGAGCAATAGTCATGAAGAGTCCTAAGTTTCTTGTCCAAGTCCTCATGGCTTCTAGGAAGAAGAAATATATCATCGACATAGAGGAGAAAAGTAATGATAACACCAATAAGATTTGTCCCCTTGCACCTCGTGATCTTCAAACAATCCTCTAGCTTATTGATGTAAATACCAAAATGGTAGCATAAAGGGGGCACCCTTGCTTAACCCCCATATTGAATTTAATATTTTTAGACCACCCTTAGTTGGTCTTAATATTTGATACAACAGTCTTGTAGAGGTGAATCACAAAAAAACTTCAACTCCCGAGGAATATTTATCTCATAAATTCTTTTCCAAAGTTTATTCAAAGGATCAAATATATCTGGAATTTTTTCCAATTTTGTATTTTTTATATTTATGAGACACATATTTGGAATTTTTTGTAATTTTAAGATGCTCTTTAGTGTTACAAAATTATTTTTTAAAAGTATGTATTTACTATCTTTCAATAACATAATAATCTATTCTTTAGCTAGTAAAATTGTAGTAAGGAAACAATTCATGTAGTGAGTACATGTGGTTTTATGTACCCTATTGCTATCCATGAGTATATCAAAAAGGTGTACTCCAAAAGATCACTCTCAAGTGTAGTATGGCCAAAGGAACAATTAATTATTTCTCTAAACTATTTGGCTAAGGACTATTTAGAGTTCCCACAATTTTAACAAATATCTATAGCACTTTTGACACCCCTTTTTAAAAAAAAATGTAACTCTTTCCCATGTATTAATAGAGTTGAATCATCTGTTAGATGATCCAAAAATAAATATTATCATAGGATATAAAGTTTGAATAAAATAATTATTAATTTAAGATATTAAATTAATAATTATTATTCTAGAATATTTAATAAATTTTTGAGATACTTAGAAATGGAATTTTGTTATCAAAAATAGGACTCTAGAAAAGAGTCGTTTCCTAGCATCTAAGTTAGGAATAAAATTAGTAGAATAGATAGGAGGTCATTTAATGTAAGTCAACATTTTTTATTTAATAAGTGATCCATAATTAGTGGAAGTTAGGACTTTGAGCTTATAAATAGCTCATTGCAAGAGTTTTTTTGTTGTTCAGGTGTAAACTCTTGCATAATTCCAATGTAATTGTTCTTTTTATTATTAATAAAATTACATGTCTGAGGACACTCTGGAAATTATTGTGGTATCAAAGCTACGATAATGATGTGAGGAGGAGATTCCAGCTCTACAAGTTCTTGGAAAACTTCATTGAATTCATCAACAAAAGAAATTGGTATGCAATGAATTAATTTTTTTTAGAAAAAGAAATTTAATTGTGTTTTATTTATTTATTTTGTTTAAATCTAAATTATGTTACACGTCGGAGAATTCATGGTATGCCCATCTACCGATATTTGAAACAAGTCAAAGTTTTGTTTTTTCTATTTCAACTTGTTGAGGTGACTATTTGAAAGAGTGTTGTTGCAATAAAATAAAAAAAAGGGAGAGCATTGTTAACATAGTGCATCTTCACTGAAGGAGTCGTAGCATATTACTGAAACATTGTTTATCTAATTTTATCTCTTTAACACATTTGTAAGTGCTGTTCTTGCATTCTTATCATGGATTTTAACGTTGTTTAACGAATTTGATATGTTTAACGAGTTTGCAAGTGCCGGAAAGACAGAAAATGGCGTTCTCTTGAACGTGAATGTAAAATTGGTCTGACAGTGCTTCTACAGCAGCAAATGACCAACATGAACCACAATATCTGACATGTTACTCCACATTGCAGACTATAACTCTCTTAGGAATAGTAATTGTGAGAATCGATTTATGTGAATAAGTAATTGTGACAATCGATTACTTGATTTACATCTGCAACAAGTCCTGTGATGTGTGTGGTCCACTACAAACTTAATTAGGTGGTTGCAAATATTTCTTACTATTTATTGATGATTTCAGCCGAATGACTTGGGTTTATTTCTTGAAAAACAAGTCAGAAGCATTTGAGAAGTTTAAAATTTTCCAACAACTTGTTGAAAATGAAGCCAAAGAAAAGATAGGTACTCTCAGGACAGATAATGGGGGAGAATTCAATTCAAATGAATTCAAAACTTATTGTAGTGAAAATGGCATTAGAAGGCATCTTACAAATGTTTACACTCCACAGAAAAATGGAGTCGTAGAAAGTATGAATCGCACATTTTTAGTCATGGCTATATCCATATTAAATTTCAAAAGCTTAAGTCCAACATATTGGGCAGAAGAAATACATACAGTTTTCTATCTAAGAAACAGATCTCCAACTGCTTCTTTAGATGGAATCACCCCTTATGATGCTTGGTTTGGTTTCAAACCTAAAGTTAAACATCTTCAAGTTTTTGGATCCATCTGTTATGATTTAGTTTTGAAAGAAAAACAAACTAAGCTTGATTCAAGAAGTTTTAAATCCACAATGATTGGCTATTCAGATGAAAAGAAAGGGTATCGTATTTTTACCAATATAAAATTTATTGTGAGCAGGGATGTCATTTTTTATGAAAAAAAAGTAAGAGTGCTGAAGAAATCAAAAATCTTCTTCACAAGTTAGAAACTAAGGGCAGTAAAAGAAAATGAAATATGGAAAATCAACCAACTTCACCAAATTGGTATGAACTTGATTTTCCTTCCCCTGAATATGAGTCATCAAGTCCATCTACTTCAACAAAATCATCTGGGTCTTCCAGTAGTTCATTAGCATCTCCAAGTAGCAACAGTTCTTCTGAAAGGGATTCTCGAGACTCTCCACCTGAATGACGAACATCAGTTTACATTAATCCCCTTTACAATGATGGAGACTTCTCAGAATCTCAAAAAAGTGAGCAATAACTTCCAAAATGGGTAGCTCAACTATTGAAAGATGTAAAGCCCGATGAACAAAATAAAATAGGAACAAGATAGAAACACAGAAGTGAAACAACTTTTTCCTTGCTAGCACATGATTTTATTGAACCTTCCACATACAAAGAAGCAGTAAAATGTAAAGAATGGCAACAAGCCATGATTAATGAATATCGAGCAGTAATTGATAACCACACTTGGAAACTAGTTGATTGTCCTCCAAATGTTAAACCCATAGGATGCAAATGGGTTTAGAGAGTTAAGTACAACCAAAATGGTGAAATTGACAAGTATAAAGCAAGACTTGTTGCTAAAGGTTTTGCACAGTAGGAAGGCATTGATTATGAGGAAACTTTTGCACCTACAGCTAAATGGAATAGCATCAGGTTAACACTTGCATTGACCGCTCAGAAAGGGTGCAAATTTCATCAAATGGATGTCAAAAGTGCTTTTCTCAATGGGGATTTACAGAAAGGTGTCTATATGAAACAACCGCCAGGGTTTGAAATTGAAGGGCAAGAACGTAAAGTTTGCAAATTGATCAAGGATTTATATGGATTAAAACAAGCTCCCCGAGCTTGGTATGCAAAGATGGATGAATACCTTCAAAGAGTTGGTTTTCAAAGAAGTGAATCTGATGATACTTTGTATGTGAGACAACAAGGAAAACATATGGTCATTCTCATTATGTATATCGATGATTTGATCATTACTGGAAACCATGATGATCACATTGAACAGGTGAAAAAGGAATTACATGCAGGTTTTAAGATGACAGATTTGGGACTAATTCACTACTATCTTGGAGTTGAAGTATTCCAATGTCCACATCAGATCTTCATTTCCTAGAGTAAATATGCAGCAGAAATTCTTTAGCAATTTGGAATGCAGGATTGTAAGCCTGTCCTTACACTTATGGAACAAAAATTAACACTTTCAAAATTTGAAGGGGGGGGGGAGGTGGACAGCACTACTTACAGACAGTTGATTGGCAACTTGACTTATTTGACAATCACACGTCTTGATCTATCTTATGCAGTCAGTATTCTTTCACTTTTTATGTAGGAACCACTAGACAACCACTGGAATGCAGCCAAAAGAGTTGTTCGATATATCCAAGGAACAAAATATTTTGGTCTTCTTTACAAAAAGACTAATTTTTTTTTACTTGGTGGATTTTCAGATGCCGACTTTGCTGGCAGTATTGATGACAGGGCATCAACCTCAGGTTACTTAATGAACATGGGGTCAGCTGTAGTTTCATAGAGTTGCAAGAAGAAAACTACAGTGGCCACTTCTTTACCAGCAGTAGAATACATTTCAACATGGGAAGCATCATGTGAGATTTTTTTGTTACGTCGAGTTTTATAGGACTTGGGAATTCCTCTAGCAGAAGCTACCTCGTTATTCATCGACAATCAGTCAGCAATAAAGCTTTCCATGAATCCAATTTTCCATTAAAAGAAAAAGAATGTAGACACCAAGTATCATCATATCAGACCTCTCATTGCAAAGGACGTCATCAAGCCAGTGTATTTCCCTTCAGAAGATCAGACCTCCGACATTTTCACAAAACCTCTTGGCAGAATAAAATTTACTACGTTCAGGGATGAACTTGGTATCTGTTGTAATGTATCTTTGGATCATAGGGGGGAATGTTAGATGATCCAAAAATAAATATTATCATAGGATATAAATTTTGAATAAAATAATTATTAATTTAAGATATTAAATTAATAATTATTATTCAAGAATATTTAATAAATTTCTGAGATACCTAGAAATAGAATTTTGTTATTAAAAATAGGACGCTAGAAAAGAATCGTTTCCTAGGCTCTAAGTTAGGAATAAACTTAGTAGAATAGATAGGAGGTCATTTAATGTAAGTGGACACTTGTTATTTAATAAGTGATCCATAATTAATGGAAGTTAGGACTTTGAGCTTATAAATAACTCATTGCAAGAGTGTTTTTGTTGTTCGGGTGTAAACTCTTGCATAATTCCAATGTAATTGTTTTCTTTTATTAATAAAATTACGTGTGTGAGGAAAATTCAGCCATTATCATCTTCATCTTGAATATTAAGAATTCATCGAGTATATAATCCAATATTATGTGGCTAAAACTCCTCCAAATATATGTTCTATCCTTGACCTCAACTAAGAAACAACTTACTAATAACACGAAGGTATATAAAGGACTAGAAAAACAATTACTACCTTGAAAATGAATGACAAAACATTTCAACATCAATGACAACACATTTGGACACCAATGCCAACACTTTCTAACATTTATCTCAACAAGCATGATATTTTTCTAGAAGTCACATTTTTCATAAATACATACAGTGTGTATCTTGCTTGTATAAGAACATTTTTCTAGTGACAACATGGCTATCTAATATTTTGCAGTGTGATTTTTATTACTGTTATCCAAACTATCTCATTCTGATTACTTTTATAATAAACTAGATGTCTCTTTTTTAAAATTAGGAAGGTATATCATGTTCTCCTTTATATTATACTTCCATTGTATATCCTCATTTATACATCTAAATTCTAAGGTAAAACGTAGATCTCCCTAAATGTTAGTACTACCACGAATTTTCGCTAACATCATCATAAGACATGACTATCAATATTATAATTTTATAATAATATTTTTGAACTCAATATTACCTAATTGATTGATATATTTCACTCTTCAACATCTTTCCAATGATTATTCATATGTCCCATGGTGGGTTCACCTACATAATATATTCCATTCAATTGACTAGTTTCATGTTGGATTTTGAATTTTAAGAAGGGAGATATGACCTCCATAATAAACCCTACAATTGAGACAAGAAGATATTATATTTCAAGTTTCCATTCTGATGTCAGAGTCTTAACAACAATTACAATTTTCTTTTTAATATCCTTGCTTTAATATACTCACACAACCGGAGGAAACCCTTTCATAAATCCCATATGCACATGAAACTCAAAACAACACGGTGTATGCGCAATTCATATAAAAGTAGAGTAATTAACATAAATAAGTAATCTCGTTTGACTATTCTATTCCTTATTTTCATACAATTACCAACGTTCAATCAAACCTTCGCAAATCCGATGGTCATCACATATAAACTAACATGAAAAATAACACTTTTAAAATTTGTGATAAAAGTGGTTTTCTTCATCCATCCTTACGCTATGTGTCACCTCTGGAAGTGTATCACATGGTTTAAGAAATTCCCATAACCCATTGTCGAGCGATGCAATATACCACACGTGTTTCTTAAAGACCAATTCTCAAACCAATATACTGAATTCTATGTGGAACAGATTCTATAATGAATCAATGGCACGTTTCAAATAAATCAATCATAAACTAAATTAGAATGCTCATAGCTCCATAATGAACCCTTAAACTATTTACTGCTAAATTTAAATTCAAACGTAGAAAATAGAAGAATATTACCGATGTATGTGGGTTTTGATCTTCAAAGGTTTTTAAATAAAATTTAGCACCCAAAACATGATTTTTCCATATCACACTTCAATATATTATTCTAGAAATATAAATTATAGAGATTTAGCCCTCCATGGCTTAATTCAACAATTTTTCTCTTCGTATTTTTTTTTTAAACTTTTTCTTTCTGCCCTTGTTTCAACTGTTTCACATATTATATACTAAAAATCTAAAACAGTACTTCTTCTCACAATAGATTTATGTTTAATTTATTCCTTAATTAAATGCTATTATAATTCTCAGTTCTTAGCCTACTTGTGTAATATTCCTAATTAGCGACAGCTAATTGGAATATTCTATTTTGTTTAGTTTTCCATCTATAGTTTGTAAATAAATAAAAAGTGACTCAAGAGGGTGTAACTCACTTAAGTGAAATAAGACATCAACCTAGTAGCACAATCTTGTGACTTAAGTGGGAGTCAATGGGGGACCCAACACCACGTGGAGGACAGGACCTATGTACACTCTAGAAGCTTCTGTGCAGATAAGGATGAGGATGTGGAGGAGACAGAGAGGATACATTCGGTTTTGGAGGGAAACCAACGTTATAAAAGATGGAGGAGCCTCCTCGTTTCATTCATGCTTGAGTTATTAATTGTTGCGTGAGACATTTGTCTTCTTTAGCACGCTGGTTGTTTAGACTGTCTGCAGCACTGTTTAGTGCAACCGAGTGTCTCCGTGTGGAGATCTCACCCTTAGCCTCGGGGGACTTCGAGTGCCTACTTGGGCAAGGTTAGTTTTCAGCATCATCCTCCAGGATAGTAAAGTTGAGATTCCAACTGCAAAAGCTTGATCTTTTCTTGTTCATCGTGTAAACAAGTTTGAATGCTACAAAGAGCATCCTTGTTTATTTTTATCATGTCATCAACATTGGAATGAATGAGGTTATTCAACAACTCTAATACCTTATTTATTTTAGCCATTTTTCAACAAATTAGGCTCAACAAATGAAAGGGTTTCGGCTTCAACCAAAAATGCACCCGTTTACAATGTGATGCAACTTAATTTCAACAATACAAATGACTTCAAAGAATTTCCAACTATGGAAATCTCGAAGTACAAAATGTGCTCCTCAAATGATGGAGGGAAATCAACAATTTTTCAACAACTCAAATTCACTGATTCCAACTATGAATGAAGAGGAAAATTCCACTCACAATACAATGTCAATATCTCTGCAAAAATATTTGTATGAATGTGCAACAAAAACAACTATGCAAAAGGTCCTTGGGGCAGCTGATTTCTCTTCTTCAAATAGCTGTTTTAAAATGATGGCAAGCTTGTCTTCAAATGTCAATTTCTTCAAAAAATCACTCTTATGCCACAAATCACACAATGTCAAATCACTTTTCTCTAAATGTAGTCCATGCCTTTTCTTAAATTCTGCTGTTCATTTCTCTCTTTGTTCTCTTTCTCTTTTCCTCTCTCTCTGCTGTTTTTTTTTTTTTAATTAAAAATTAATTAAAAAATAAATTAATTGGGATTAAAAAAATGGGAAAGAAGGATTGTAGTAAAAATGGAGGAAGGGGATTAATTAAAAGGAAGGGAATTTAAAGGGGGAGGGATTGTAACAATGGAAAGGGATTTTAATAAATTAAAAAAATGAATTAATTTAAAATGGGTGGGTAATTTATTTAAAGGGAGAATTATTATATGAAATGGGAGGGAATTAAAAATTGGGGAAATATTAAAATGGAATGGAATAATGGGTGAGTGGGGCTATTAAAAAATTTATTAATGAATTTAAAAAGGAGGGGGGGTATTAATGGATGAGGGGTAGTATTAAATAAAAATGGGAAGGGGATTATTAAAATGATTTTAAAAGGGAATTTAGGGAGCCGTGGGTGGGAAGGGCGTGTGGGAAGGGGCGGTATTGCAATGGAGAGGGGTGGTTTTGCTATGAGAGGGGAGAGGGTGTAGTGTTATAGCAATGGAGAAGTCGAATGGGCGTAGAGAGTAGGTTGAGTGAAGGGGTTTGGTATGAGTGTGAACCCGGCTGTGGAGGCTGCGTAAGGCAGGTGGGTAAGGATTCAAGCTAGCGTAGGCTGGTTGGGCAAATAAATGTATAGGAGAGGGCGCAAAGGTAGGGCATGAGCGTGAGATTGGAGTGGGAGATTTACTGTAGGCAAGGAGTGTCGTAGAGAAGCGAGTTCAACACCGTGAAGGGGGGCCGAGTAAATGAGTGAGGGTCGATGTGTGAGCGTGCGAGTGTGGTGTTTAAATGAGCTGGGAAGTAGTGATTGCAAGGGGGATCATATAGGAGGGCCGAAAGGCCATAGATTTGTTGGAGGCGGTGGGGTTAGCAGGTAGGAGGAGTCTGTTCGGTAATGTGAAAGCGTAGGTGGATAGGGAAGGTGTGAGCCATGCGGAGTGAGGGAGTTCTATGCGTTGATAGTGGAGTGAGATGCCTATTGAGTGAGGCCGATGTTGCAGAGATGTGGGGGAGGCCGAAAGGCTAGGAGGAGTAAAATTTTATTTATTTATTTTTTATTTTATTTTTTATTGTTTGTTTTTAATTTAAAAACATCAGAGTAGAATAGCAGAGAATGAGAAATTAACTTTAAAACAACAGAAAAATTTCTAGATATTGCAAAGAAAACTCAGAAATTTTTCTTCAAAAACCCAGAATTTTTCTTCAAAAAATTGTAGAGGGCCATATAGCAGCAGAAAGTGCAGAAATGAGGGCAACTTCAGAATAGTCTTCAAAACAACAGATTTTTTCAAATATATAGCAATCTACTCCGTTGCAGAATTTAACAGTATTCAGAAACCTAGAAACTTGCAGAGATTTTTCAATGAAAAACTCAGAAATTTTTCTCTCAGAAACCCTCTTTAAACAGTATTCCAGCAGCTCTTGAAAATGCCGATTTTAATAAGCAGAAATTGCAGAGAAAAATTAGAATGAAAACCTTTAGATGGGTAGTGCCGCCTTTCTTCAAAACCAATTCCTGAATGCTACCAATTTCTGAATGCTGGGATTTCTTCAAAACAAATTTCTGAATGTTGCAAAAAGACTGCTGCAGAAATCTCTGAGTGCTGCAAAAATTATCAATTTTTTTGCAGATATGCACAGGCCATAAACACAAATGGCTCACTCAATTTGGAGCAGGGCTAGCAATCGCCCGCTCTGATACCATGTTAAACACACACATGGTTTTTAACATTTATTACTGCAGCAGCATAATATTGTGTTGTAGGGTGTTGTCGTGGAGTCGTCACGACACCTCTTCCTTCTCTTGTTTTTCAGAGGGAGAGTCTTTCTTCCATTTGGAGGATTAGACTGGAGGAAATTGGAGCTGATTTGCAGATCTTGGCACTTGGAAAAATTGTTTCATTCTAATACTTCACATTCCCTCTTAGTTATGGCATTATCTTTATGGTGTATCTGCCGTGAGGGTTTCCCGGTTGATTTGAGGGGAAGATCTCAAGTGTAAGGATCAGCCTTCCACTTTGGAGATCCATTGGAGGAGTTTTACCTCAGTTTATTCATCATATTTAGCCTTCTCTATTGTGTTCCAAATTTGAGTTGCATCATTTGCCTAGCAACTCCGAAATTTTCATGTATTGCTGAAATCCCCAAGGGGAATGTAATAGAGAGCCCTTTGGGAATTTTGTCTCATTATAGATCTCTGTTTTCAAGTATTTATCAGTTTCAGATATGTAATATAATAAATATAAGCTTCAGCCTCCTGGAGAAAATGTTGAAGGGTTTCTCGATCATTTTCTTGTCTTGCGGCATCACATTCTTGAGGGGTTTTCTATATAAAACTGTTGTTTAGCCTTTCTTAATGACCATGCCATATTCCTAAAATCATCCTATGATTTCTAATATTTTTTTACATCTTATTCCTTCATAAAAAAATCTTCCCTTTCTTCATTAAAATTCTGCATACACAAAGTCATGGGAAATCAGGGTTTTTCTTGACTAGTCCCGATGGAGGAATTGTTTAAATAAATAAAACGCATTTTTTTGAGCTGAAATTAAACATGGAAGTCTTTACTGACATAATATAACATATTCCAGAACCTTGACCCATAATTTTATACATATTTTCTTATACACTCATTTTAGGGCCAAATTCCTCACTTTTCCCCACCTTTTTGCCCTTAAAAGCTGAGTAAAGGTTTATGCTATTTTTTATTTTGGTTGCTGAGAATTTCAAGACATATCATATGATATCTGAAGCCATCATACCTAAATAATTCGTTTTTCATGCATGAGTCGCTGAGAAATTCATTTTCTGGATGAGTTGCTGTAGTTGCCGTATAATATTGTATGTCTAGTTCTATACAACTTGGTGTGTTTCTGTTTCAATATTAGACAGAGTCTGGAAATGGCCAGATAGCTTCTAGATCTCGTTCTCCTTAGAGACGACATATCCGATAAATTCCCTCCCAATCAATCTCTGGTTTGAGTTGGCCGTGTGTTAAAGATATTTTATCAGAGTTTTTGAGCGGGATTGTTGTGTTCTAAATATATCCCTGAAATGGGATACTAGAGTGGTATCATAGAATAATTTTGGCTTAGCCTGTGGACATTATCACAATTCCTACATTCTTACCTCCAGTACCGAGTAAGAAAGAGAGGGAGCATGATCATATACCCTTTGGAGATTATTTCTGAGAATGGAAGTCCAAGGGGGGAAGACTTAAAAGTAGATTTTACTTTCAAATATTACTATCAGCTCAGGTAAGATGAAATCAAATGGAACAATGGAGGATCTAGAATGCAGAGCTCAGAGTTGCAGCGTACTACTGGGAGGTCACCTCTTCCCATGTATGAGAGATCCACTAGTCCCTATGAGTCTAATCCCAAGAAGACCGGAACAGTGAAAATGATGAATTTATTCTCATATATTTTCAGATCCAGAGGAAATGCATCCACTGTTGAGGAGGTCAAGAAGATTGAAGAAAATGAAGAGGAAGCACCATGCACTTCCTATTCTCATCAAGAAGAACATATTGAGCATGGAAGACACTTGGATCATCAGATTCTCAGTGATTACCTTGTTGAGTATAGATCTCAACCTAGAGCCATCAGGGAGACTATATATTTTCCTCATTTCATCCAGTTGAAGGAAGAGAAGAGGTCCTGCAGCAGAAAAGAAATCAAAGGCAATAGATTTATGTTTTCTACCTTTGATGGGTCGTCTAATGCAGAAACTTGGGTGAAAAAGTTGGAGGCATTTTTCCTACTACATCCTGTAGCAGGAGAAGAAGTTGTTGAAATTTCAACACTGCATTTGGAGGGTGAAGCCTATTATTGGTGGTGCAGCCACTTGAGCCATGCGAGGGTGAAGACTTTTGCAGAGTTCACTCAAGGGTTGATCCCAGCCTTTGATGGAGAAAGAGCAAAGAAAAGAAGAGATCACATCACCCCTTTAGGACCTTTGTGATAACGTTGTCACTCTCATGGAAGAGTAGCCACATGCATCAATAGTTGGGGCAGCCAACAGTTGTGAGGAAGGAACTCTTGCAGCCATGCAAGAAGTTCCAAATGCACATCAAGGTATGAAAAGATTTCCACATTTCATTGTGGCAACAAATTCTTTTGATCAATGTGGAGATTTACTTTTGCATGACCAAGGGTCAAATCTCATTGCTAATATAGAGCAGCTTGCTTGCACTATGTTGTGCAACATTGAAACACTCAAGAAGGAATCAAGCCATCATTCACATGAGCCATCATTGGATTTTACATCACATTGGAGGTTGGGGTTTGAAGCCTTGAAGATGGATGGTAGACATCTTGGAGTTAGAAACCTTTTCTCCCTTCAATATGACATTTTCTCAGTGAGCTCTTTTTAGCTCAAAGAGGAACTTCTACTTTCAGATCCAAGACCTCATTGGTTTTGGAAGACTATGGATGAAATGAAGGTCTCAAGGAGAGATCTCATTGGAGATGCAATTCGACACACCATGGGATGCAATGACTTTACTCCCTTCTCACAAGAGTAGATAGAAGATGGAAGACATCCTAGGATGGATAACATCTCTCATGCTTGTGTTGGACATCCCTTGAGCCATACACATCATGATGGGAGGTTTTTTCCTACCACGTATTTGATTCTTGATAGGGTCTCATTTATCCTTGAGAAGCATACATTTCAAAATCCCATGAAGTGCAAAGACATGAATTTGATTTGGGAGGATGGTAGCCCTCATGGGAGGAGTACCAAAATGAGGAGAAGAAGGATGCATCCAAAGGTGATTGAGTGGATGTGGATGATGAGCAAGGAACTAGGGAGCTACCTACAAATCTATGATACCGGGCAGCAGGAGGCTTGGCTGCGCTGGTTACTCTGTAAGGAGTTTGGCCATCATTTTTACTTGCAGCTCTATGATACCGGGCAGCAGGAGGCTTGGCTGCGCTGGTTACTCTTGAAAGAGTTTGGCCATCCCTTGGCAAACACTCTTCCTAAGAGTAGGGCGATGGGGAAAGGATGGTTGGATACTTGCATCACTGAGCAACATAGAGTATGGATGAATGGTGTTGATATGATATTCATATCATTCATTGTGTCTTCATCACATTATTGGTATGATGGAGGTATGGGGAGGCAACACAATGTCTTGTTTCTTTGTTTGTTTCTGGGAGAGCAAGGGAAGATTTTCTCTCACAGTTTGTATGATGTTGCAGGAGGAGGGGATGGCACTATCTCCTTGGTCTTTGATGATGCTTGGGAAGCACTTCCATATTCGGAGGTATTCCATATTTATTGCAGCATTATTAGAGAAGTCTTTGACAAGGAGCATGTCAAATAACAGAGCTTTGTATTGACAGGAGGTTATTTGTGTGAGCTCACAGCATTGTCACTTTGGAGCAAAGCCTTATGGATGAAGTGTGCCCCGCAGAGATATGATAGATCCATAACCCACAGGTCCCAAGAGGACTTCATATTTGTTGCACTTGATGAACAAATAGGAGGTAATGATGAGAGAGACATCTATCACTATGCCATATTCTTCTTGACTTGGGTTTCCAAGCATAAGGAGGACTATCTTCTTGCAGCACATGGTTCAGTCTTCTTCACAACATGCAAACACACTATGGAGTACTCATTGATGGATCCATGTTCCATCTTACTTCCAGCATTTGGTGAGAATCTTGTTTATACAATCATTGATTTGTACACTCTCACCATTTTCACACAGTGCATTACTTCACAAGAGGGCAAGCTTGTCAATTTTCTCCATGAATTGTATTGGGCCAATCTACATGATGGAGGCAGCCATCTCTTTTGTGGCCTTGGGAAATTTTTTTATCAGTACATGTATGTTCATTTGCTGCACTATAGCATGTACCATATGAATACATGCATGATTAACAGAAACATTTTTCCATGTACTCTTATCAAGCAGCAACTTGTAAAACTGTGTTGTACTTGTTGGAGAAGCTGTTGGAGCCTCTTTGCATCACTTGTAACCGCCAGTGTTTTCTTCATTTTTCTGCTGATCATGTCTCCATTTTCTGATATAGATCAGATTTTTATGGGAGGCTTGATTATGAGGGAGACACATAAGGTAGATGTGTCTTTGAGTGGGAATAATTCTCACAATTTCTGCACTACATGTTCTAATGGGAGCATGGGAGGAGATATGGCCACCACAGCCAAATGTTTGTTCTCTTTTGAGGTGGGCCATATGATTGATATTCATCCATTGTACCACCATGGGAAAGTGCTTGATCATGTATTATTTTTGTTGCTTTCATCCATTTACTATCCTTTAGTAGATGTGATGAATCATGGACATTTCTTGCCATGTAATTTTCTGAAGTTGTAGTGGATGATAATGTGTTGTATCCTTATGAGGAATTGTTTGCAACATGTATCATCATGTAAAACCTTCAGCAAACATCTCATTAGGATGTTCCATGATGACCATGTCCTAATCTTCATGGATATATTGTTTTGGGCCAGCTTGTTCTTCATTGTTGGAGGAACCTTCTTTGGAGGATTGTTCTTCACTTTGCCATTGGAGGGAAATAATTTTGTAGCCCAGGATCAACATACACTCTACACTTGTCATGAGTGGAGAGAAGGACAGCGTGGGGTAAGCTATGATGCTTGCCAAGTTCATATTTTTAGCCCACCTTCATTACCGAAGCTTGAGGTGGAAGGAGATTTTCAGGAGTTGCCTTGTTGGGAGGTGGCTCATTTTGTTTGGATGATTGCTTGGAGATGGAGGATCCACATGAGGGAGATGTTCCTCATTATATTCCAGACTCCATACCTTGAGTGGAGAGAGGTGATGAGTTGGTACACATTCGATGGGACAGCTTACACCGTGACAGATACAGCACAACAAGAGTCATGGTCTTCGCCTCTTTAAGCAACATTCATAGCCAGAGGTAGTGCGCAGTTTGAGCCATGGGACTTGGGCTACTATTGGCCATGCTGGCCATGCGATCCTGAAGGATTTTTGGTTGGCTGGTACTGTGAGAGATTAGTTTGGAATCTTGGCATTGAGAGATCCCTTAATATTAGGGTGATGCAGAGGAGAGGGAAGATTCAATGGCACATCTGGGATCCAGGCACATTTTGCAGAAAGAAGACTTGTTCAGGTAGTTGCTTAAGGGCAAGAAACATTTTTCCGGGGGGGACTGTAATATTCCTAATTAGCGACAACTAATTGGAATATTTTGTTTTGTTTAGTTTGACATCTATAGTTTGTAAATAAATAAAAATTGAGTGAAAAGGGTCTAACTCACTTAAGTGAAATAAGACATCGACCTAGTAGCACAACATTGTGACATAAGTGGGAGTCAAGGGGTGACCCAACACCACGTGGAGGAGAGGGACTATGTACACTCTAGAAGCTTCTGCAAGCTTCTGCACAGATAAGGATGAGGATGTGGAGGAGAGAGAGAGGCTACATTGGGTTTTGGAGGGAAAGAAATGTTATAAAAGATGGAGGAGCCTCCTCATTTCATTCATGCTTGAGTTATTGATTGTTGAGTGAGACATTTGTCTTCTTTAGCATGCTGGCTGTTTAGCCTGTCTGCAGTACTATTTGGTGAAACCGAGTGTCTCCGTGCAGAGACGTCACCCTTATCCCTGGGGGACTTCGAGTGCCTGCTCAGTCAAGGTTAGTTTTCAGCATCATCCTCCAGGAAAACGTTATTGCTGCAACAACATAATATTTTTTTGTAGGGTGTTTCCGTGGAGTCGTCACGACACCTCTTCCTTCTCATGTTTTTCAGAGGGAGAGTCTTTCTTCCCTTTGTAGGATCAAATTGGAGGACATTGGAGCTGATTTTCAGATCTTGGCACTTGGCCAAAGTGTTTTATTCCACTATTGCGCAGTCTCTCTTAGTTATTGTGTTATCTTTATGGTGTATCTGCAGTGAGGGTTTGTCGGTTGATTTGAGGGGAAGATCTCAAGTGTAAGGATCAGACTTCCACTTTGGAGATCCATTGGAGGAGGTTTACTTCAGTTTATTCATCATCTTCAGCCTTCTCTATTTTTTTCCAAATTTTATTTGCAGCAGCTGCCTAGCAACTCCGACATTTTGATGTATTGCTGAAATCCCCAGGGGGAATGTCATAAAGAGCCCTTTGGGCATTTTGTCTCATTATAGATATATGTTTTCATGTATTTATCAGTTTAATATCTATAATATAATAAATATAAGCTTCAGCCTCCTGGAGAAAATTCTGAAGGGTTTCTGGATCGTTTTCTTGTCTTGCGGCATCACATTCTTGAGGGGCTCTCTATATAAAACTATTGTTTAGCATCGTATAATGCCCATGTCATATTCCTAAACTCGTCCTATTATTTATAATATTTTTTTACATCTTATTAATTCATAAAAACCGCTTCCCTTGCTTCATTAAAATTTTGCATACTCAAAGTCATGGGAAATGAGGGTTTTTCTTGACTAGTCGGGAAGGAGGAACTATTTAACTTAGAAAAACGCCTTTTGTTGAGCTTAAATTTGACATGGAACTCCATATTGACCTAATATAACATATTGAAGAACCTTTACCTATCATTTTATGAAGATTTTATTATACAATCATTTTAGTGCCAAAATCCTCACTTTTCCCCACCTGTTTGCCCTTAAAATTTGAGTAAAGGTTTCTGATGTTTTTTATTTTGGTTTCTAAGAATTTTCAAACATATTATATGATATCTAAATCCATCATACCTGAACAATGTGTTTTTCATGTATGAGTCGCTGAGAAATTCATTTTCCGGATGAGTTGTTGTAGTTGTCGTATAATATTGTATGTCTAGTTATATACCACTTGGTGTGTTTATATTTCCCTCTTAGGCAGAGTCTATAAAGGGCTAGATAGCCTTTGGATCTCATTCTTCTTAGAGACGACATATCCAGTAAATGCCCTCCCAGTCAATCTCTGGTTGGAGTTGGTCGTGTGTTAAAGATCTTTTATCAGAGCTTTTGAGCAGGATTTCCATGTTATAAATATATCCCCGAAATGGGATATTACAACTTTGCTTAATATCCATGTATGGAGGAGTCAATTTCCAATTTTATTTCCTAATTAATCTAACAAATTAAACAAACTAATTTCCCCAGTTTAAGATTAAAGTATAAAATTAATGGACAATGTTTATCCTTCTCATATTTAGCCACAACATGTGAAAATCGAATCACATTGTTAGCTAACTCTGGACGCTCCTGCATTAGACTCCTAGGGAAGAAAAGAATCATTCATCAAACTTTCAAGATTTACTCCATACTTCTGTAATTATTCTTCTCTCAACCAACTGACATCCTCCATTGGCTCTCCCTTCCATTTGACTAGATACTAAAAATAAACGTTTCCTTTGGTTCCTTTTTATACTCTTTTCTCCAGAACAACTTCCACCTCTTTCTTGATTGTCTTTGGCATTTGTTCTTCCCAATTTAAAGTTTGGTTTTCCTCTGTTGTAAGGTCTTCCTATAGTTGTTCCTCTGTTCCTTGGTATGGGTACAAATATTCAACATTAAAGATGGGTGATAGTCCAATCCCTTCTTGCAGCTCTATTTCATATGCATGTGAAGAAAATTTCTTCAAAATTTTACATGGTCCTATCTTCTTCATCTTTAATTTATTGTAAGTCTTAACGGGAAATCTTTTTTTTCTCAAATAAACCATGACTAGGTCTCCTACTTGGAATTAATTTTATTTCATTTTTGTATCAACTCTCTGTTTGTATTTTCCACTGCTTTCCTGCAATATGTCTTTAACATCTTCCTGTAGTCTCCACATCTGCTCTGAAACTCTTTCATCTTTGCACTTATTATCTCTTGTTTTCCCAAATTCCTCAGCTCATAGACACCTCTTGGATTCATCCCAAAAACAATATGGAAAAGACTCATCCTAGTATTCTGATTCGGAGTGTCATTATAAGAAAAATCAGCCTGAGCAAGTGCTAAATCCCACTGCGTTGGTCTTTTATAAACTAAAATCCTCAATATATTTCCGAGTCTTCTGTTTACTACCTCGGTATGCCCATTTGTTTGAGGGTGATATGTTGAGCTGAAACTAAGGTTGGTACCTAGTTTCTTCCAAGTATTTCTCTAGAAATGCCCAAAAAACTTTGTATGCATGTCAAATACAATACTTATAAGAAATCCATGCAACATTCAAACTTCTGATTTTTTTTTTTTAGCAATATGTGTTGCATCACTATTTTTCTTGCGTGCAATGAAATGAGCCATTTTAGAAAATATATCCACCACAACATAAATGGAGTCATTTCCTATTTGAGTTTTTCTCAAACCCACAACAAAATCGATACTAACTGTATCCCATGGTTGGTTTGGTATTGGTAATGGTTGATACAATCCTCTATTTTGGCTTATTCCCTTAGCATACTAACATATCGTTCACTTCTTGACAAATCTCTTAACATTAGTTTGCATCTTTTCCCAGTAGTAAAAAGAATTTACCTGAGCAAAAGTCTTGTCTTGTCCAAAGAAAAACCTCCACTGTGTTTCTCTTTAATTATGTTTTCCCTCATAGAACATTTAGGAATATGCAATTCATTATTTTTTAATATCAAATCTACTTGGATAAGATAATCCAACCACTGGCCCTTATCATGAACTGTTGGGTTTTGTATGGCTGCATAAATTTCTTGAAATGTTGCATCTTCTTTATACATGGCAACCATTCCTTCAAATCCTACAACACCAACTTGTAATTCATGCATGACTAAATTCACTCTACTCAAAGCATCAACAACTTTTTTCAACCTATTTGGCATTCTACCTATTAAAAAATTTTACCCATTTGGCATGTTTCTTGTTCAATTTTGGTAGTTCGTTTATGAACCGCAATGCATTATTGTCAGAATACAATACAAACTCCTTTGGTAGCAAATAATGTGTCCATCTTTTTAAAGCTTGTACAATAGCATAAAATTCTTTATCATATGAGGAATATTTCTTTTAATCTTCATTTAGTTTCTCACTAAAGTATGTTATTGGTCTGTTCGTGACTTAAAATTACTCCAGCAGCATCAGTTTGAACTTGAAAAACTTTTTCAAAATCAGGAAAAGATAAAACTGGTTTTTTTTGTAATTTTTCTCTTTAGCAGCTTAATATTTCGGTGTGCTGCTTCTGTCCACTTGAATGGTTAATTTGTGTCTTTGATTGTTTCAATAATCGGTGCACAAATATGACTAAAACCTCTCATAAATTTTCTGTAAAAACTTGTAAGGCTATGAAAGCTTAGTACCTCAAATATGTTTCTTGGTGTTGGCCAGTTCCAAATTTCTTGAAATTTTTTTGGATCCATCTTTAGACCTTCCTTAGAGACTACAAACCCCAAATAGATTAATTCTTCTTTCATAAAACTATATTTCTTCATCTTTCTCAATTTCTTGCAATAGTTCTTTTCCACTCATCAGCATAACACTATTTCCTTGTGTTCCTTTGTCAGCTTGATCCTTCAATGGTAGCAGTGTGTGTTTCTTTCCATCCTTGTCGAGGGCATAAGTGTTTCTCCTGCCATCATGTATGGATTTCCGATCAAACTACCAAGGTCTTCCTAAAAATATGTTACATACATCCATCTTTATGGATTTCTTTGAGCTAGCTCTCCTACTTCTTTTTATGCTTTAAGCAACACCCTTTTTAATAATTAAGATTCTCCTGCTTCACATGGTTCTTCTTTTCCTATATCCCACTCAGTCCTAGGAGTAGACAACAACCCAATTTGAGTTAGAAGCTCATAAGAAGTAGTTCTAATATTACTGATCTTCACCTTTTCTTTGAGCTGGTCAAAACAAAAAGATATTTTTGGTTCTCAATTTTGGGGTTACTTATAATAATTAGCTTTATTTTATCCTACAACTCCTTATCATCCCATGAAATTACAAAGTTAGATTTATGCAAGTAGATCACTGCAATATGTCTTGTAGTTGCACAACTCTGAAATCTAACAAAATTCATTACTCATCATTAATTTGTAGTTGTGTGGAGTATTTCTATGTACCAGTGATCCCAAGGGACTAGATTTGTTCAAAGATGGTGTGAAAATAAAGGTTGTGATACAAACATGATATGATCCAAATCTCAATATCCCTTGAACCTACATTTTCCAGAATATTAATCACATTATGGTAATAATTTCGAAAACATTTCCATGGGTGATCATTTTGAATTTAATTATCATTATTTTAGTGTTGTGATTATTAATTGCCATAGCCATCCTCGAGCAATAGTCATGAAGAATCCCGACCTTTTCGTTCAAGTCCTCATGGATTCTACGAAGAAGAAATATATGAGCGTCCTAGAGGAGAAGAGTAATGATAATACCAACAAGCTTGGTCCATTTTCACTGAGTGATTCTCAAACACTCATCTAGCTTATCCATGTAAATACCAAAAGGGTGGCGAAAAGGAAGGCACCCTTGCTTAACTTAGATATTGCATTTAATATCTTGAGACCACCCTTAGTTGTTCTTAATATTAGATCACCTTTTCCAAAATGTTGCTGAAGAGGCACAGGAACAGAATCATCGGTGCCAAAGTAGTCCATCACCTTATTTATAATCTGAGACTCAGAAGCCACCGAGTCCTCCACTTGGAATATTTTTCCATTTCAGCTCATCAATCTAAAAGTACCTGTATTATTACTGTGACTAGATTCCATTTTCAAGGCACGAGCAGACACAATGAAATGGAGAAAAGGATTAATGATGGTGCTTGTTGCAGAAGCATGCTCTTGGAATGTTGCGTCTGAACGAAATGAAAAGAAGAGATATTATATTTGAATTCCTCTTTTTTTGTTGGGGACCTTCCAACAATGTTAATTCATTTCATATTTATTTTTTATTTTTTAGTAAAATAATATTTCACAGAAATTAAATGTTTATGATTCATTTATTAATTATTAATAATTTAATAAAATTATGAAAATCATATTTAAAATAGAAATAATTATAAACATAATTATCTTATTTATACAAATAATATTCAATTTCTCAAATTACTCTAAAAAACTAATTTATCATGATGATGATTAACTTCCACTAGGATCAATAGGGTCTACGGACCTAAGGAGAAGAAGAATCTAATTTTAATACTTGAGAATCTTATATCTATGCTCAAGAATAATGGAAAGAAGCCAACCAATATTACCATAGTTTGGATGACTTAACAAGTCAATAATATTAGAAGTACGATAAATCTTACGAAAAATATAAAGGATATGGGTAATGGTGGGATAATCTTAAAGATGGTTTTTTTCATCCTCCATCACAAAGCTAACAAATTCTATTGTCCTAGGGACTCTTTGGAGTAGACAGCACTACCTCATAAGAATTAGTTCTAATCTTATCCATGTTGATCTTTTTCTTTGAGGATGTCAAAACATAAAGATAATTCAGCTTGTCAAGGGTGGGGTTGATCACCTTCTTATAATATATAACCTTACTTTTACCCTCCAATTACTTATCATCCCATATCTTATCCTTAAATTTTTAGGTGAGAGTATCTTTGAGAGTATCATTTCTTATGAAGATGATGTCCTCATTTATCCTCCAATGGTTGAGCCAATACTACACATCCTTAAGTCACCCACACTTTAGGCCAAGGTGGTGGTTCTCGCTACTATTAGAAGCAGTTTTAGGAGGCATCTTGGATTCCATGTTGTAAGTATTCTTCTTATAAATTAGATACTTAAACATAGTGCTTTCAATAGGGGAGAGGCCAACTTCAATGAGGAGGATAGCATAGGGAGTATTTCGGTTCATCTTCATATTGTAGGTTTTGAATTGCTTTGGAATCATCTCAATTTAACTCGACGACTCTTTGGATATAATCCAACCAGAGACTTCAGAACCTTATAGGAAAACATGCGTGAAGAGTGTCTAAAAGAGGAACATTGTTTTAGTCGAAATAAAATGGTCAACATCCTTACAAGTTTTTTCAAGATGATATAAGATTTTCAGGCTCCAATATTTTTTTTCTAAATGCTGTATTTCTATTTGAGCTTATAAGTAATGTAAATGTGTTACTATCTATAAGAATAGACTAAGTGAGTTGCTCCAAGCTATTGTTACCATAGAAAAAATTTCCTTGGGTGATCATTTTGGATTGATCACCCAAGGAAATTGTTACCATAGAAAAAAATTTCTTCGGTGAACATTTTGGATTGAATTATCATGATTTTAGTCTTGTGACTATTAACTTCATACACAAAGTGGAGCAATATTCATGAAGAGTCCTAAGTTTCTTGTCCAAATCCTCATGGCTCCTAGGAAGAAAAATATATCATTGGTGTAGAGGAGAAGAGTAATGATAATACCAACAAGCTTGGATCAAAGATAATATTAGAATTTATTAAAATAATATTTCACATAAATTAAATGTTTATCATTCTCTTAATAATTATTAATAATTTAATTAAAATTTTATTATACTTCCATTGTCTATCATCATGTATAAATATAAATTCTAAGCTAAAACTTATATGTCCCTAGATGATAGTGCTACCACAACTTTTATCCAACATCATCATCATAAGACATCACTAATATTATTCTAATTTTATTATACTTCCATTGTCTATCATCATGTATAAATATAAATTCTAAGCTAAAACTTATATGTCCCTAGATGATAGTGCTACCACAACTTTTATCCAACATCATCATCATAAGACATCACTAATATTATTCTAATTTTATGATACTATTTTTGAAGTCAATAGTCCGTAATGGATCGATATATTTCACTCTTCGACATATTTCCAATGATTAGCCATATGTACCATTGTGGGTTCACCTACATAATATATTCCATTCAATTGAATACTTCCATGCCCCATTTTGAATTTTAAGAAGGGAGATTCGAATAAACCCTCCAATTGAGATAAGAAGACATTCTATTTCAAGTCTCTTCTAAATAGCTAAATTAAATAAACACAATCTACTTAAAAGGGGAATGAATTTGTGAGTAAATAAATAGATAAAATTATAAATTTGCCAATAAATAATGATTTTTGACATTTTTTTTAAAGACATAGATTATCAATTAAATGAAAAATACTGAAAACATGTATCATAATTTTACAACCTAGTCTACTTCGATCAACAAATTCTTTATTAAGATTTTGGTATGATAAAAATCAAAATTTCAGGATAAAAAATCATTAGAAAAAATATAGTGAATCCCAACTATGCCCTTCTCCATATCATGCAACTACCTAAGCACTAGAGACTTATTTTACCAAATTTTTTTCTTGGTGTATTATAACAACAAAATAGAGTAACAAGTTATTTAAAACTAGTTTGCATTATACTAGAAAAGAAAACCATTTCTTAGTATAAGTAAAATGATAAATGAAACATTACCTCATATAGATATAATATGGTTGTACATCCATTGTGAAATCATGTTCCTAGTTATTGGAGGTTGGCTTCGTGTTAAAGTCATGATAATGTAGCTTATGCCAAGTCAGAAAAAACACATCACTAATATTATTCTAATTTTATAATATTATTTTTGAAGAAGTCAATATTTCCTAATGGATGGATATATTTCACTCTTCAACATCTTTGGAATGATTAGTCATATGTCCCATGGTGTGTTCACCTACATAACATATTCTATTCAATTGACTACTTACATGCCCCTTTTGAATTTTAAGAAGGGACATTCTCCCTTCAAAATAAACCTTCCAATTGAGACAAGAAGACATTATATTTTAAGTCACCATTAAATAGATCTCTTTGCACATAAAATTGATGAAATTTTTATCCATTCAATATTACCAATATAAATAAAGTATATTTGTTGTTCCATTTTTATTTTGGGATAAAAATAGTTATCATTATCAATGGCTTTGTTATGTGAAAATCCATTTTTCATGCTTCTTACATTATGCTTGTTAAGTGAACCATTTGACTTGTAATTGATCTTCATGAGAGAATGATACATTCAACCTTTTTTTCCTTGTTGAATTAATGTTTGAGGTATGAAAGATCAAATAAATGCAGTTCCTATTTGATGGCTTCCTTTAATTTTCCCTTAAAGAGGTATAACTAGTTATCATCTAGAATGTTTTTTAGCCTTATAATTTTTTTTTTTTTAGAATTTTTTAACATGATTTTTATTTAGAACCTTGTTAATAAATTACGACTAAATTGATTAAGTTTATTTTGTAATTAGGAAATAATTTCGTCTATATCTTCATTTCTACATGACCAGTGGAGGAGACTTCTATAAGTATAATTCGTGAAGTCAATTTTGGATCTTTCTTAAGAGGTTTTGGAAAAAATAGTAATACTAATACTCATCATTAATACAACTTTTCGTCACTTACAAAACCCGATCCTCTAATCAAATTTTACATAACTTTCAAGACTTAATTTGGATATGTCTATACGCTTAAATTTATCTTGATATATCTCTGATATTTGATCCCTCTTGAATCATAAACATTCGCTTGTAAAACTATGATATTTATTCGAGAGAAAGTTATGGTAGATTTTGACCTCTTAGAGAAAGTAAACTTGTAAATCACACCACATGTTCAATTATTTCTATATAATTTTATTATTTTTACCTAACATTATTTGACTTGATTCTTGGTATATTTGAAAATTTCATAATATTATGTATCCTAAAATAAAGGTTATAAGAAAAGTACCAAAACCATTCATTAGAAACTATTTTCCAGTAGTTAGATCTCCAATATTATAATGGGTAGGCATATAATTTATTTGAATAATTTCAAGACCATTCAAAAACCCTAGATTTAATGGAATATATCTCCAAAAGTATAGAGAACCAAAATATAATTTTTTTCCAAACATAGTTTAAGATTTCTTATAGATATGATCAAAATCTAAAAATATAAAGCATCTTTAAAAATAATCATATTGAAAATCCATGATAACTATTGTAAAAGATAAAAACCCTAATAAAATGGTTTTAATACCAAATTTTATGAAGTATGTTCCTTCAAAATGATAATAAACCAATAATCACAATCCAATTTGAGAGGGACACTTCAATCTACAATAAACAAAACTTAGAATAAGATCAAATACTCCTAAAAATTAATTCTTCTTATGAGAGAGGGTATAATTTATGTAAGAGTGAATGTAAAAATCAAATTAAAAGATATAAAAAAAGGTTGTAGCCTTCCTAATAATATAACCATAAAAATGTGATTTCTCATTATTAAGATGTTTTTTAATGCCCTAATGGTTAATTATTGAAGTCAAATTTTGGGTTTAGGGTGTGTAGTGTTATATATATTTGATAAAAAATTGGGACCCAACAACGGTACTCAACCCAATACATTAGTGTACTAATTTAAGATACTTAACCATGTCCTTAGTCATTCTACCCACTTACATAATAACTAGAGAGTGATCTTGAGTATTGTTTTTGGTGTACTATAGGAGCAAGATAAAAAAATTTCAATGTATATGTAGGTGACTTCCTGTATAGGTGTGTGGAATTGAAATTATATATGTAGATATTATATGCTGTAGTACTACCTAAAAGTCAAGGGTTAAGTACATTTACAATGAGGGGAAACCATCAGTAATTACTTCACATATTGTTCCCTATTGCATATAGA
The DNA here is from genome assembly GCA_034641835.2 of Pinus albicaulis. Taxonomy (NCBI): domain Eukaryota; kingdom Viridiplantae; phylum Streptophyta; class Pinopsida; order Pinales; family Pinaceae; genus Pinus; species Pinus albicaulis. The sequence continues at coordinate 113,274 of JAXQQM020092966.1, read as the reverse complement.
ACTTCAAAGAAATATATGGTTATTCTATTAAAATACAATAAATCATGTAACTAAAAGAATTAAATTACAAACTAGATTTTAAACCCTAAAAATAAGCTTTTAAAATCAATAAATAATTAATTTTAACATTTTTTATAAAGGATTTAGATTATCAATTAAATGTGCAGTACTGAAAATTTTTACAACTCATTCTACTTCCATATCTCTTATATTTGAGCCCTCTTGAATCTGAAACATTAGCTTGTAAAAATATGATATGTATTGTAGTGAAAGTTATGGTAGATTTTTACCTCGTAGAAAAAATAAATTTGTAAACCACACCACATGTCCAATTCTTTATATATGATTTTATTATTTTTACCTAAAGTTATTTGACTTGATTCCTCATATATTTGAAAATTTCATAATATTATGTATCCCAAAAGAAAATGTATAACAAAAGCACCAAAATGATTCATTAGAAACTGATTTGAGTAGTTAGATCTCCAACATTATAATGAGGAGGAATATAACTTATTTGAAACAAATTTGAAGACCATTCAGAAACCCCAGCTTTAATGGCATATATCTCCGAAAGCATAGAGAAACATAATATAATTTTTTTCTTAACATACTTTAATATTAATTATAGATATGATAAAAATCTAAAAATATAAAGGACACCTAAAAATAAGTATAGTGAAAAGTCCATGATGACTAGTGTAAAGCATAAAAACCATAATAACATTGTTTTAATACCAATTTTTTTGAAGCATGTTCCTTCAAGATGATAATAAACCAATAATCACAATCCAATTTGGGAGGGAAACTTCCTTTTACAATGAACAAAACTTGGACTAAGATCAAATACTCCTAAAAATTAATTCTTCTTACGAGAGAGGGTATAATTTATTTGAAAGGGAGTGTACAACTCAAATTAAATGATACAATGAAAGGGTGTAGCCTTCCTAATAATATAACCATAAAAATGTGAGTGCTCAATATTGAGATGTTTTTTAAGCCCTTAAGAGTTAATTATTGAAGTCAAATTTTGATATTTTGGGAGTCTAGTGGTATATATCATTGATAAACCTTAGTGTCCCAATAATAGTACTCAAACGAATATGTTAGTGTACTAATTTAAGATACCTAACCATGTCCTTAGTCATTCTACCGAATTACCGAATTACATAATAAATAGAGAGTGATGATCTTCATTATTGTTTTTGGTGTACTATAAGAGCAAGATAATTCAATAACCTATCTAAAATTGGTTCAATGTATATGTAGGTGACTTCCTGTATAGGTAGATCAATGCAATATGTCTTGTAGTTGCATAAATATGACATCCAAAAAAATTCATTACTCATCATTAATTTATAGTTGTGTGGAGTCTTTCCATGTACCAATAATCCCAAGGGACTAGATTTGTTCAAAGATGGTGTGAAAATAAAGGATGCGATACAATCCTGAGATGATCCAAACCTCAATATCCCTTGAACCTACATTGTCGAGAAGATAAATCAAGTTATGGTAATGGAAATAAATCTTCTATAAGTTATTTAATATCTATCCACCCTCCAATCATAAGCACTCATATGCTAATTCAACTAATTATAGCCAAAATTAGAGGGTCTACTTTAATGGGTATCGACAAATGCGACCACAAATTGTGAAAATAATTTTTTCTCTAGGGGTTTTTGTTGTTGTGCAATTTGATATATTCAAGGATTTGGAGTTCACTATTTAATGAGGGCCAATGGTTTTGGCGCAAAATAGGACCTTTTAGAAGCACATGGTTTTCTAGGTATAATTCCAATACATTGGTTGTCTCCAAAATTCCATTTTTGGTCATATTACATAACCTCCACCATCCCTTTTTTACACCACCAAGTTTTAGAAGGAGTTGAAAACAATTGGGGAGGCTTTTAAAGACAAGTGAGGGAACAACTACAAAGGGAATCTTTATCCATATTGAGATTTGTGTACAGATATACCTTACCAAATATTTTCCTAATTGCATTCACTTGATTTATAATAATCTCAGTGGACTGATATTATAAAAATATGACATTACGATGTAACGTCTCTTCCTTCCCCCTAGAAATTTTTTTTTTCTTTTCTATTTTTAGTTTAGTACTGTGCTTCTATTTGCAACAACTATTCAATTCTACATCCAATTTCGTTAATTATGATCTGGTACTCTTGTGGTTATAGTGTCATTGTTTTCTTTCACTCAGAACTTGTGGCTTATAAAATTTACACATATATATGTTCCCATATCTATTGTATGGTTGCACTTGCTCCTATTCACATCTATCTACGCATGATGGGAATTACCCATATAGGCTATCCTATCTATATGGGACTCATAGATGTCAATGTATTCCTTACAATTTTTTCCCAACACTTGTAGGCTTATTATACTAGCACTCTAAAGTTCGATGGCATTCTCGTATGGGGTCAATATGGTATTCGTGGTGTAAACCTATTTGTATTAACCCCAATAGTTCTAGTCCTATAGTCGAATTTTTAATTCTTCTATGTCTTAAGAGGTCTATTTATATGTCGATCTTATGGCTAGTTCCATGAATTTGTAGTCAAGGTTTAAAATTCATAATGCATGTTCTAGCGTCATCGAATATATTTCCTGTACATGTTATTTATGTTGAAATTTATGTAAAGATGGACATCTTTAACTTCAGAGTACACGTACTGCGTCCTTGGCGAAGGTGAGTTAATGTATTGTGGGAAACTGAAACATTGTATCAAGTCTCCAAGTCAATTTACGCAAGGCTCTCTATTGATTTTTTTTGGATTGTATTGGATTTCATTTCGTTCACGCTCAAGTGGTATGTATCCACGTTTGCATTTTTAATTGCCACGCCAGACTGATTTGGTAACTATGCAAACCACGCAACATGAGCCGAGGTACCATGAGATTGATTGCATAGATTGTCAATTTAATGTTGAACGACCATGTTTTAAATGCAAATTCCGCCAATTCGATCCATGTACCCAACCTGGATTCTTTTCCACTTGGACGACGAAGATTTCCCTATCCCATTAGGGTTTCATTGTTGTTGGTTTTTGGAGGCGTTTGTATAAATCTCGAGCTCATTTTCGAGATTGTTTTTTCGTTCCTCGTTTTTTTTCTCTACTCTTGGTGTCGAGCCTCTGCATGCTGGAGAAGTGAGGCGTTATCTATTCCAGGCTTCACGAACGTATTCATCTCTCATCGCCTCATAAGGCAGGTATGACCATATGAGCACAACGCTATTTTAACATGTGAGGCTTTTATTATTAATATGTATGTTAATACATTTAGTTTACTGTGCGAGACCTGAGTTTTAATTTACTCCATTTCTTCCTATGGTCCCATTTACTATCAAAAACTCGTGGCATTGTATTTCCTTGCTTTTATCTAATTGCACAAATCTCTCACAACGATTTTTTGTTCTAGTATGGAATTTTCATTTTCTGATGATGATATTTAACGCTATTATCCCCTCATTCTTGTTAGGATTTACTCCTTTTCATCATTAGTGACTTGGTTAAGGTCGTCTATTCCCTTCGCTGAATTATCCTAGCTCGTAGCAGGCAATTTCTCCTCGATAAGCCATTGTATTACTGGAACAACATTATTCTGGAGTTTTTATTTTCATTTTGGTGAATATTTTTTACAATACCCTGTGTTCTTCATACAGGTCGTATTTGATGAGAACATCTTCCATTCCCAAGGTAACTGGAGTTTGTTTTATGTTCCCCTCGCATAATTTATGTTTGGAGTGTCCTACTATCGTCTTATGGTAATGATATCTCCTTGTTTGATTGCAGGTAAGTTCAAATAGCTTCGAGGGTTTTTATTCAGTGGTATTGGGTGGATTTGAAAATTCCTTCGACTTGATATCGGTTTTAGTCTGGGATTTCAGGTCTGTATCGACGCCTCCTAAATCAGCGTGTGACCAGGCTCTTTCATTATTATTATCCCAAAATTTTCTTAGATAATTCAATTTTTTTTTTTCTGTTGTCGCAGAAGTTGTTATTGTAGTAATCCTTTACACTAGACAATAGGACTGTTAACAAATTTTCTTCAGTGATGACATTCTCTGAATGGTTAATTTCTGTAGTATTATTATTGACCCTTGAAAGTTTAATTCCAAACATTTCAGAAATTGATAAGTATATATTTATCTATTTACTATTTTCCTCTGTTACTCATGGCCAATCAATGATATTCTCTAATGGGTCTCAGTTTATCATTTTCATATAAATACTCATATGAATTATTTCTCCCAGAAATCTATCTGTATAAGTTAGACTGGAGAAATTTATAAGCTCACCAGTCTTATTTTAATTTCTTCTGTTCCTTCATATTGTACTAGCATAATGCATGTAAATCTCTATTTGTTGTTGAGTGTTCAAGTCTAAATCTTTCAGTGCATGAGAAATTTCCATGCCCACAGAGTCTATAAATTCATGTACATTATATAACACAGCAGTGGACTCTATGTATACTCCTTAGTTGAGGTTTTATAATAATATTCACTTATGTTATTCATAATGTTTCTGCAACTATACACTTATAAATTTTTCTAGTTTAACAGATTCAGTACCTATATTGTTTAAGCCAATACTCTTGACTAGTAATTTATATAGATCTGGTGGGTGAAATATGTGTTAATTTTCACAGCTTTTACAGTTGCATGCATTATATAGAAATTCACATGCTCATCTTATTTTCCAATAAGTGTTTTGTTTGGACCATTCCTTTGGGAAGGATGTTAGTCACACACCAGTTATATATATATATTTCTCATACTAAAATTGTTTGCAGATTTGGTAACTCTGGTTAGCTAGGTCTCTTTACTAGCTGAAATTATATAAAGCACTAAATCTATGTTCTTCCAATCTGTCCTTATTGTAGAATGAAACTTATAGATAGACACGTATTGCCATTTCGGAACCCTACAGGTCTTTACTTTACTTGGTAAATTTAAAAAATTCCTTACCACTCACATCTTTCAATTGTCTCTAGTGTTCGCTATTTTAAATCCTATCGTTAAAAGAAGCAGATTAAAGTTACATAATTATGAATTATGAGGTAACATAAATCTCCAGATTTAAACCAAAGGCTGGTTTAGAGCTTCTGGATGATTTTTCCTCATTTTTCTAGTTCCTACAACCATGCAGAACTGAGAGGGTTTAATCCCTTCTGAACTCTGTAAATGTATGGAACACTGTTATAAACCAGAAAACAAAATATACATAGGTAACTACAGTCATTCACACCACAATTAAATTTTCAATTGTTCATAATTATTGTGGCATACCGCTTTGGTAATTGACCAATCCTCCCAACCGTAGAGTCCCTCTATCTCCAAAACTCACCCCCGAGCTAAGATCACCTCCTAGAACAGACCAACCTCTAATCTATTTAGGAATAGCTTATTTAAGCTTTTGCTCCCCAAAACCTGTTTCTAATTCTGCGTCCAGAATATCAGGATGCTTTTCTTCTTGTTTCCCTAGGCTTCCCTATTTAGGGACTTTTAAAGCTGCTTTATGCTTTTCCTAGCTTTTTACCTCTTCCTAACTACTCTCCACATCATTGGGGAAACTAGATTTTCCTCAAAATCTAATTTGGAAATAAATTCTTTCAAGGATTTTTGAAAGATTTGTGGGGAAAGTATTTGCCTTTATCCATCCTCATGGATTTAGCAAGTGATCTCATAATTCTCATTTTGGTCAATCTGCACATAATTATTTTATTCATTTTTTCAAAATTAAATATTTAATTACATCCATAAAATACTCATCCATTTGGGGTCCACTCCCCTTAGGATTAAAGTTCAAATGTATAGCTTTGAAAGAAAACATAAACTAGGGGTGTTACAACAATGTATTATATCTCTCCGAAATAGGCACTTACAAAACACATGTCGATAACAAAAAAATATCCAAAATGAAAAAAGAAACAACGTCAAAATTTAAAGATATGGAAGTTTCAAGAGAAAAATAAATTAGAATAAGAGGACGAAGAAATATTGGAGAACTATGCGGATTGCAAGAAAGCATAAGAAACATTAGTATATGGAGGGGTTTCATAGATAGGAACAATGATTTAAAAACTAGTGCGAAGACAATTAGTAGAAAATACAGTTCCAATGTAGCAGCACTAGAAGATAGATAGAATAAGCATCAACCTACTATGATTGAGATTGAACATACTATTCTAAACCAATTTGTTTCTGTTTTAATTGATATTGTGGCTAGTTTGAGATAAAGTAGCCCCAAAATTGTGGAAAAATTTAAATTGCAATATGAAAAATGTAGAATGCATGGTTTGTATTGTTACGAATCGGTACCAAACGAAAGGTAACCCATCAAATAAGAACATGTAATGTCGAATTAAATGGATACCCCACAAAATTGGATTTAAGAATTACTCCCTTAGGATCATATGATATATAAATTGGCATGCATTGGCTGGAGAAACACATAGTGGTAATAAACTGGTTCGTGAAAACAATGAGTTTTGTGAATCAAAATGGCCAACTAAGATTAATTAGAGGAAAACAAAAACCAATATTAATACAACAAATCTCATCCTTAGATTTAAAAAGGAGTGCAAGGAAATTATGTCAAGTATACATCATGCATGATTTGAAGTTACATTAGACCCTGTTTCTCAGCATGCGGGGGCCTTGTACTATTTTTGAAGAAAAAGTATGGCACGTTATATTATTTATAGAAGTTAATTTTCATTAAAATTAATATGGGAGATTATCTATGGTAATGTTTCAGTGATTGTGATAATGTTCTATTAATTTTGTTTTCATAATATTTACCTCGAAATGAAATAAAATATTTCATACAAGCATCAAAGGGAAATACTAACATAAGTGGAGACCTAAAAACTATTAATCATACATGAAAAATGAAAGAGTGCATAAAGATAAATAACAAATAAACTCACGTTCTATGTGGGAGAGACAACAAGGATCCCTATTACCAACTTTATTACAAATATTTTTGCATAGAAACAACAAATCATTAGTTAGATATTTCCTTCCTTTTTCAAGCTTCGGAGCTAGCATCCATGAGAAAAAGAAATTATATATTTTAGAAACACCAAATATATTATTATATGTTTCTTTCCTCATTATGAGTACACTTTTGGTGGTTTCATAATTCATCCCTCTTCAGAACAAGAGGCATCACTACTTCCTCCAAGAGCCATACAGAATTTTGTAGGTGAAATAACAAGGATACACTATGTACTTCATGCCTATGTTTGGAATGATCCTAGGTAGGTTGCAATGCAACATTTACCTTAGTAGATGGTTGGCTTAACAATCAAGAATTTCATTAATTGTACCATTTTTATAGTTAATGACAAGATGAAACTGTTATATGTGAGTAACCCACTTTATATGGCATTAGGGTATTGATCAAATATTTATTTTTGTGAATTTTCAAGAAAAACGTTGAGGAGACTAAATCAGACTATTGAAATACATGCCATTAAAGTTTAAAGAAAATATTCACTATATTTTTGGTTTCAAACAAGTGATATTTGTATGTTAGCTATAATTTATTTTTTGAATATATACATATATATATATATATATATATATATATATATATATATATATATATATATATATATATATATATATATATATATTTAAAGTAACTAGGATCAAATATATCTGAATTTTTTTCCAAAATCCACTTTTTTATATTTATGAGACATATATATGGAAATTTGTGTCATTTTAAGACGCTTTTTAGGGCTAGCAAATTATTTTTTAAAAGTATATATTTAGTGTATTTCAATAACTTAATAATATATTCTTTATCGAGTAAAGTTGTAGTAAAGAAACAATTCATGCAATGAGTACATGTGGTTTTATGTAGCCCTATTTCTATCAATGAGTATATCAAAAACATGCGCTCTAGAACATCAATTTCACTTGTAGTAATGTTGGAATATGTAATTCCTACTTGTCTTCAGTTGTGACTTTCTATGTATAGAGTCTATTCCTATTCCATAGGTTAGCTAAAACCTAAGTTCCTAGTTTAGTGTGAGGTTGAGATATTCTCTCAACAAACTTATTGTGCATCCAAGATAGCTTCCCTATCTTTTTTAGTTTTTTTGGTCTGTCTGTCTATATGCGCACTTTTGCTGAAATTAGAAATTCATAGGGAGAGTCGGTCTGTTTGTTGTAAGTAGTGTTCTCTAGAGAAGTGCCAACGGTGTCTGCTCACAAACCTGCACACTTCAAGAAGAGTTGTGTGCTCTGGAGAACAATTGTGATTCCACTATGAATTTTGTGTTCATCGGTGCCAGGTGGAAAGGTCCATGGATATGCCATATGGATGTAGAGTGTTGAATTGCACAAAATGAAGTGTAATTATGGAGAGCGCAAAGCACCCTAGCCAACTGCCTAAATTCGATAAACATGACCGCAGTGAAGAGAGACGAGCCGAATTAAATAATTTTCTGAAGTTGTTATTAAAGAGAATAGGAGAAAAATCATTTTCCCTAGTGTCAGATGCGAGCTCCAACAGTGTGGGTGAATATGAATATGTGCAAGGCGAATGCTTTTTCATGTGCAGCGTGATTGTGGCCATGTTATCTTTTGAATCGACGAAATGATTGTTCCCATTTCTTACAAATAAATACAGGAGCCAATCCATATCTTTGTCGTCGGATTTCCTGAATGCGCACCTCAGAAAGAAGGAAGGGATGGGGAAAGGGAATTAAAAGCACCATGCCTCTGCATTATTAGTGGAAGTGAGCATGGCGGACGAAGCTTCCCAGAGATTGTACGATATTATTGATAAATTTGTGATGAGTAAATAATGCCCTCTTAGCAAGGATGATACATTAGAGCTAAGGGAAAGTATCACAAGGTTGAAGAGAAGAAGCGGTGATTCGAAAAATGTGATGTTCACACTGAAGCCGTGATGAAGCAAGTGGTTGGCCTGAAGTTGTAATTTAGAGGCCATTTTTTGAAATGAGAGAGCGATGAGACATTGTTGAGGTGCTAATGATTGATCTGAGCAGAGAAGTGACTGTGAGTGTGCCTTGTTGATCGATATTATTGATGTGGGTGTATATTCTTGTCGCTAAAGCTTGAATTGGGCCACTCTCTGGCAGAGAAGATTTATTTGCTGCTAGAGTTTCACTCAAGTTCGGGTTTGTTTTGACTACCAGATCGGTGGAACGTGTGATGTAATTCTTTGGAGGTCGTATAGACTTTCATATGTGCTCATCTAGTGCAACGACACATTCGCCCTTTGGGTGTGGAGTTGTCAGTGTGGTAGCTCGATATTTTGCACAGGAAGCAACCAAGTTGCTACAGCGAAATCGGACCCTGTGGTTCAAAATTGGAACAGGACCGTGCTGTTGCGATGAAACGAGTGGAGGATGATATTTCCTCTGCAACCAAGAACTGTTTTTTCCTACTATTACCATGGAGATGGATAGCAAACCGTATATGAAAGAAGAAAACAATAGGTTTGGATTATATATCTCTATGATATATTATATCACAATTTCTTTCTTTCGTGGTTCTTTGTGCTGAATGATCACAATGTTGTCAATAAATGCTGTAAGATCTAGAACATCATCGCTGAAGGAGAAAACTCATTTTTATCCACCAAGTACTAGTGCATGGGTATTTTGATGGTCAGATTTGCAAGTTCATTGTTTGCTTTGGAAAGGATGATAGCAATGGTAGGCACTGTAGGACTGGTGGAAGAATGACTAGTTTTTTGAAGATGCAGTAAAGGTCTGCATGCTTTTGTAGGAATTTTTTTTTTGGTTCTAATTTTTTTTAATTGAACATTGGAAAAATTCGATGAGGGGAGGCGCTGAATCTAAATTTCATGAATAATTTTATTTATGGATAATTTGTTAATCTCTAGAGCGTCTACGTGTGTTTCTTGGGCATTGGGAATTGATATCCTGAAGTGATTTGTTTTTGTATGGTGGATGAGGCCATTGAGAAGGGCCAAGTCCCCAAATGGTGGTTTCAATATGTTGTCAACGTAGGTGTTAGAGTGATGGATTCACAAATATGTCCAGGAAAGGATTCAATGGTGCTTGAACCTGGTGGAGAATTTGATGGCAATGCTACCATTTCAAAGAAGGGAGTGTTTACTCCGTGGTGCTAGTAATCACAGATTTAGACCCAGGTTTAATGATTGTGCAGTGAAGTTGGTGCTTTTGTCTTGATGCACCAAGAAAAAATCACAGTAATATTTCGATTTTGGAATGCGTTTTCATATTTTTTTGAAGGGAATATGTCTTGAAATTTTGTATACATATTGATATTCGCGACCTCAATATGAATTCATTTTGTTAGAATTCGTGACTCTAACTAACGAGAGGTATAGCATGAAGATTCAAGACCAATATTTCGAAAATTCAAAAGTACAAAATCTATGACAGAAATATTCAAGAGAGAAAGCTCTAGCATATGAATGGTATGGCAACCACAAAGTATGATGCACAATCAAGTTTGTAAAATTTTGTTTTGTGTGACTTTCTTGGAATAGATTCAATAGCATGTTAGTGGTCATTGTATGTACCTGGTAACTCCAAGAGTTGGAGTTGTTTTGTAAGCCTTGTAAGGCATGTGTGTCTTGGTAAAAGTTCATGGTAATCTCAAAACCACTTTGTAATTATAGTGAAGTGGACTGGAAACAGGTCTGTGCCAGTGTTTTCCCACAGATGAAGAAATCCGGTGCAAGGTCATTGATGAAGAAATCTGGTGAAATTTCACAGATGAAGAAATCCGATGAAATTTCGCTGATGAAGAGATATGGTAAAATTTTGCCGAAGAGATCCAAGATAGATCTAGTGCCGGTGAGAGTTCATCAAAAAAGGAAGAGCATTCCGCAAAAGCCAGACTCTTCTGGTTCAAACTCTCTTTCGTAGAGTTGACGAGTGGGATTTATATTAATATATTCAAAAAAAAAATTAACTTGGTTACAGGTAATTCGATAAAACATTTTGACGCGGAGCCAAGCTTCAAGTACCCAAGATCTTTAAAACTCTGTGCATATAAGAATGCTCTCAGCATTTACACAAATCAAATTACTCAATCACTGGAAAATTCACACCATCTCATAAAAACATGTGGAACATTTCCAATATATGGCTCAAAATCATTCAATACCATCCCATATATTATCAATCTCGATCCACTCACCTTCAAGCAATTCCATATTTATTTAAAACCTTCAAACAATATTCAAATGCTTCCTTAATGCCAACATTCACTCATTCATTTAATTACCAACATTCAAGTGTGTTTATACACATCATCCAACTACAATCTGCAATCTTTATCCAATTTAGAAACTTCACCTCAATCCTTGTTCCAAATATTGTACATGCTCATAAACATCATTCATATGGACTTGTCCTTACTAAATGCGCCCTTCTTAAAAGGTCGAATTGTGGCAACACATATACATTCCAATGTTACATAACCAAAGACTTGTCTTCATTTCAATGTGCTCAATTTAACATTTGTTGATTGTGAAATCCCCAAATTTTATGCGCCCTAGTTTTTAGTATTGACCATAACACTATCCGCACTTCAATCTGTTGTTAATAAGCTTTTAAATTCACCATTCATTTTAAATAATATTCACACACCAACTTCCCACTAGGGCGACCATGAAAAAGCCAGAATCAAATGCCCATATAAACTATGTCTTGAAAATTTAACCCAGCAGTTTTAACACCACTGCATATCGATGTTATTTCTTGCAATATCAATGAGATTTTTATTAAACTTCATGCAATTGCCACCATTTAACACGTTCAGGGATTCTTACCTTCCTCATTGATATTTAATCTCCTCGTCCATCCAAAGCTTTCACGTTTCTGCAGAGACAGCGCTTGTTATTCTTTGTTGCCCATCTTTTCCATTCGTCTGAACTTCTACAACGAGTTTCCAACTCAGCATTAATACTGTCAACACATCTGTCTAATGGTATTGCTGGTTAACACTTCTGCTCAATCCATTATCCCAGTAAAGTTCTACACGCATCGAACTGCTCTCCTTCATCGATCCTTGATTCCCATATTAGTTTCTGTGCAAATTGAAAACCACCTTCGCTCCAGCGCTGGCATAAATTCAGAACAGAAATCGATTTCCTTATGCAGAATTCCATTTAACTTTGTTCGATCCTTTGTTTCCAGGATCAATCGATTCCTTCAGCATTGTGCTCCAGATAACACAGCGGTTGATTCACATGATTGAATGCTAACCTATCTTTATACAATTCACCAATAAATAACAGTTTTCCAGAAGATTTAAATTTCTATACAGACTTGTATCAACCGGTAACTCAATTACAATTTAAAACAACCTCCATTCATACAAAGTTCAGCGTTCAATTCAATACCTTCAGCATTGTAGATCTGGCATTAATTTTCTTCGAATTGAACTTTCAGTCCTTTCCAAACTTCGATTTTCATATATATTTCCAGAAATGAAAAAAACATGAATTGCGCCTTTTTCACTTGTAATTACAACAGTGGTTAAAATTGATCCAAATTTATGACTGATTTACCCATCACAATTTAATCGATTAAAACTCCTGGATCGAATTTTATTGTCGAGCCATTAAAATTAAATAAGAACAGCATTCATCATACCCTTTCCTATACGCTTTTACGGCTTCAATATACATCTGTTCAATGCTGCAGATATTCATATATATATATATATATATATATATATAATATGCCAGAGTGCTATAGAAATAGTGAAATCGACTTTTCCAAACTGATATTAAAATCTTAAACTGCACCGAACTTCGGTTTCATTCCCATCACTGAAATTAAACACAAATCCACCAATAAAGCTCTAAACACACTTATCATAGAAAAAAAAGTACTTACAATTCTTATTTGGCCTGATGTTCGTAATCTATGGCCCTTACAAACTGGCAGAGGCTTACAACCTTGGCTGTTCAAAACCTCTCACTCTCTACTCACACTCACTCACAATCTCAATGTCTTTTTTCTCTCAAAACCCCCTCCTATTTATACAATTTTAAAAAATCATTAAATTAAATGCTCAATCCCTTCAATTCCTCAACAAACCCCTAAATCTCTCAACATCCCTAAAGGATAGATCTTTATCCCTAAAATCCTTCAACTAATTAAATTCCCTCATATCCTTTTATTAAATAAAAAGATATTTACAAAAATCCTCACCTTCTCCTATTGCATTCAAATTAATTAATAAAATATTAAAAATTATCACACCCCCTTTTTAACATATTTAAAAAATAAAAAACGCCCTTGATGCTCCTGCATCAAACTCCCCATGTAAGAAAATTCATGACCACCTGGTCATAAGTCTGGATATTTCCTCCTGGATCCCAAATTTTATTTTGTAATCTTTTCGTGCTTGTCGATTGCTTTACTACTGTTGTTATCTGTTGTTGTCTTCCAGGTTTCCATATTTTGTGCTGTAATGCTCCACTTGCTCTGCTCTTGCAATCTTTCACTGTCATTCTCTTGTTGTCGCTCCTTTTCTTTCTTTCGGTTGTCTTTCTCTGGGATGTTTTTATCATTAACCTCCTTATCAACTCAATTTCTCTGTCCAGTATGTCCTCTGTCTGCTGATTGTTTCCATCTCTTGATTGCTGAACTCTCATTCTTGCTTGTTCTTCACTTGTTTTGATCGCTTCCTTTTCACCCTTACTGCTGTTTTGCACCTTTTCTGTTGCTGTTACATCGTCTTTTAGAACAATTTCTTTCCTCTGTTTTCTGCATCTGTCAACTTCTTCTTGATTATCATTTATGACAACTATTTTGTCATCCTTCTTCAGCAGTCTCTCCTTAACATCCTTCAGTAGATGTTCTTCCTCTCCTTCTTCCATCTGTGCCAAATATGTTCCAGCGTCTGCAACAACATCTTCAATTATAAGACAATCATTATAATAAAAAATATAAGGCCTCTGTACCTCTTTTCCCTTTAGCAACACTTCAGTATGTTGCGTTGATTTCTCTTCTTCTGTCAGCATATCAGTATGCTGATCCAAACTCAAAGAACTCTTGAGACTGTCAGCTAGTCTCCCCTTCTCATCAGCTATTTCACTGATGTCTTCCAGCATTTGTCCACTGTAGTGAATTGATTCTTTCCCAGCCTCTTTATCATATTATGCTTCAAAACTTTCATCTTCTGGAAGGTACTCTTTCACATCTTTGACAACTTCAAAAGATTGCCTATCTTCTTCCAAACCTGCAATCACACACAAATCATTAGTTTTAAAATCACAATACCTTATGGTCTTAATTGATGCTTCAGTCATCAAGTCTTCGGGCTGCTTCGAATCATTCATATGATTCAACTCTTCTAGCTCTTCATCACTTTCAAAAAGTAATGGTCCACTTTCTGGGTAACATATCGAAACTTCAACATCTTCTTCAGAATCTTCCTTTTGCTGTAGCTCAATTCTTTCGAGCTTCTCTATCCTCTGTCTGGCATCAATAACCTGTTCAAGTTCCCTTAGTTCCTTTATCAACTGCATATTTACCTGATGATTCCACTTCTCTTGTAGCCTCTGCCACTTCAGCTTCTTTCTTATGACATAACCATGCTTCTGGTCTACCTCATTTCTTTGCAACATCTCCATTAACACCTCAAGCTGAACTTCTATTTCAGTGTTCTCCCTTTCATATTCCTCTTTGCTTAACTGTCTCTGTATGCCAATTGCCTTGGCATCCTTCTTCTTTTGTCCTCTGCTGTGGTTGATTTCAGAACCTCTGTTACGACTGTCACTAGTCATCATCCTTTCCATCTCTATGAGTCCCTCACTCACTTTACTATGAGTTGCACTAAAGCCTCTTCAGCAGCAAGTCCTGTCCTGCCACCACTTACCTCACCAAGCTCTCCTCACTCAGTCTTTTGGCAAGCAATTGGTTCTCAATCTCCGGAACCTCCTTTGAGCACTTCTCTTTGCTCTTCCTGGGCTTCAACTCATCTACATGTTCTAAGAACACAATTGTCCTCCTTTTCCAATCTCTATTGGAATTCCCCAAGGTTCTTCCACCTCTATGTTTTCACTTAGAAACTTTCACCAGCTTCCTTTATCTGTTAGCAATTGCCTTTTGGGAGTTGCAATAATACTTGAATGCAAATACTACAATATTCTATCCAAATAAAACCATATCATCTTACCTCCAAGATCTTGTCTGATTTGGTCCTTTCATTCACCTGCACTTCAATTGTCTTCAGAATCTCATCATTCCTGCAAATCTGTTTCAGCAAATCTTTATGCTTCCTCTGCACAATTTCTCGATATTCAACTACTGTCAATCAGATTTCAAAATATGATCCTCTCTTCCAATCTTCTAGCATTATCTGGCAAACTTTAGCTGTCAGCAACAATTCCTTCTTTGCTGAGTTTCTTCATTGCTGCAACCATCAATCCTCATTTCATTTCTTTGTCAGTAAAACTCAAATCAAAATTAACCAAACACAATACCTGCACGATCCAAGTGAATTTCCATTTCCCAACATTGCTGTGGATTCTTTCTTTCTTTGCAATCTCTGCTTAATTCTGCCTTACCTGCCTCTAAGAACTTAACTGTTCTTCTCCATTCTCCCAGCTGTACTTTGGTTTCTTAACTGTCAGATTAGAATCTGATCTCCTTTACCTGCATTCTGTTTACTTGCAATTGTATATGCTGCATATCAGATTTAAAATCTGATCTTCATCATTCATCACACATTCAAAAATACATTTTAGTTCAACAAACCTTCTTGTCCTCATTCAGAAAATAAACATTTTTCAATTCAACAGAGCCAAGCTCTGATACCAAAAATGACGCAGACCAAGCCTGCAATACCCAGGATCTTTAAAACTCTGTGCATATAAGAATGCATCTCAGCATTTACACAAATCAACTTCCTCAATCACTGGCAAATTCACACCATCTCATAAAAACATGTAGAAGCTTTCCAATATATGGCTCAAAATCATTCAATACTATCTCAATCTCGATCCACTCACCTTCAAGCAATTCCATATGTTTTTTAAACCTTCAAACAATATTCAAATGCTTCCTTAATGCCCACATTCACTCATTCATTTAATTACCAATATTCAAGTGTGTTTATACACATCATCCAATTACAATCTGCAATCTTTATCCAATTTAGAAACTTCACCTCAAAAATGACGCCAAATCTTGTACATGTTCATAAACAACATTCATATGGACTTGTTCTTACTAAGTGCGCCCTTCTTAAAAGGTCGAATTGTGGCAACACATATACATTCCAATGTTACATAACCAAAGACTTGTCTTCATTTCAATGTGCTCAATTTAACATTTGTTGATTGTGAAATCCCCAAATTTTATGCGCCCTAGTTTTTAGTATTGACCATAATACTATCCGCACTTCAATCTGTTGTTAATAAGCTTTTAAATTCACCATTCATTTTAAATGATATTCACACACCAACTTCCCACTAGGGCGACCATGAAAAAGCCAGAATCAAATACCCATATAAACTATGTCTTGAAAAGTTAACCCAGCAGTTTTAACACCACTGCATATCGATGTTATTTCTTGCAATATCAATGAGATTTTTATTAAACTTCACGCAATTGCCACCATTTAACACGTTCAGGGATTCTTACCTTCCTCATTGATATTTAATCTCCTCATCCATCCAAAGCTTTCACGTTTCTGCAGAGACAACGCTTGTTATTCTTTGTTGCCCAGCTTTTCCATTCGTCTGAACTTCTGCAACAATTTTCCAACTCAGCATTAATAATGTCAACATATCTGTCTAATGGTATTGCTGGTTAACACTTCCGCTCAATCCATTATCCCATTAAAGTTCTACACGCATCGAACTGCTCTCCTTCATCGATCCTTGATTCCCATATTAGTTCTGTGCAAATCGAAAACCACCTTCGCTCCAGCGCTAGCATAAATTCAAAACAGAAATCGATTTCCTTATGCAGAATTACATTTAATTTTGTTCGATCCTTTGTTGCTAGGATCAATCGATTCCTTCAGCATTGTGCTCCAGATAACACAGCTGTCGATTCACATGATTGAATGCTAACCCATCTTTATACAATTCACCAATAAATAACAGTTTTCCAGAAGATGTAAATTTCTATACAGACTTGTATCAACCGGTAACTCAATTACAATTCAAAACAACCTCCATTCATACAAAGTTCAGCGTTTGATTCAATACCTTCAACATTGTAGATCTGGCATTAATTTTCTTTGAATTGAACTTTCAGTCCTTTCCAAACTTCGATTTTCATATATATTTCCAGAAATGAAAGAAAACATGAATTGCGCCTTTTTCACTTGTAATTACAACAGTGGTTAAAATCGATCCAAATTTATGACTGATTTACCCATCACAATTTAATCGATTAAAACTCCTGGATCGAATTTCATTGTCGAGCCATTAAAATTAAATAAGAACAACATTCATCATACCCTTTTCTATACGCTTTTACGGCTTCAACATACATCTGTTCAATGCTGTAGATATTCATATATATATATAATCTGCCAGACTGCTATAGAAACAGTGAAATCGACTTTTCCAAACTGATATTGAAATCTTAAACGACACCGAACTTCGGTTTCATTCCCATCACTAAAATTAAACACAAATCCACCAATGAAGCTCTAAACACACTTATCATAAAAAAATTACTTACAATTCTTATTTGGCCTGATGTTCGTAATCTATGGCCCTTACAAACTGCCAGAGGCTTACAGCCTTGGCTGTTCAAAACCTCTCACTCTCTACTCACACTCACTCACAATCTCAATGTATTTTTCTCTCAAAACCCCTTCCTATTTATATAATTTTTAAAATCATTTAATTAAATGCTCAATCCCTTCAATTCCTCAACAAACCCTTAAATCTCTCAACATCCCTAAAGAATAGATCTTTATCCCTAAAATCCTTCAACTAATTAAATCTCTCATATCCTTTTATTAAATAAAAGGATATTTACAAAAATCCTCACCTTCTCCTATTTTATTCAATTTAATTAATAAAATATTAAAAATTATCACACCCCCTTTTAATATATTTACAAAATAAAAAATGCCCTTGATGCTCCTGCATCAACACTTCACTCAAAAGAGACTCGATTCTAGTGCTATTTCAAATGCTTTAATGGTTGTTTAGATTGATGGTGAATATTCAATTAAATCACATAACATATCACATCTTTTTTCATCAATGATACTCTTCTCTATGCTACCACCTTACAACGTTTCCTTTGCAACAAGTGGTGCAATTGCTAGTTATGCCGTAAGGCATATTTATTTGAAAACAACTTCCCTAGATGCCAATGTGTCCATGTCTGAGTCATTGGATCAAATGTTAGACGATTGAAATGTTTTGGGTCATTAGATCACAAGTAAATAGTTTTTTATATTTTTTTATAATGTTAATTTTTTTCTTTTTTATTTTAATAAGTTAGATTGATTTTAGGTGTATAATAGAAATGTTGTAATGTCATGTTTAACATTTTGACTAATTAAAATAATAAAATAAAATAATAATAAACTATAAAAACAAAAACAACCCATGGTATTGACCCATGGTATTCATGTGGAATATAGTTTATTTAAAGGAAAGTAAAAGTAAATTAAATAAAAAAATTGACATAATGTAATGAACATTTTAACTAGGTCAAAATACAATTAAAATAATAATAATAAAATAAAATAATAATAAACTATAAAAACAACCCATGGTATTGACCCATGGTATTGATGTGGAATATAGTTTATTTAAAGGGCTAAATTAAGATGGCCTAGATCAATCTTGACTCTGGATCTACCAAGAGCCAAGATGGATCAAATGTCTTCATATGCAAACCTCTTTTAGAGTGAAAAGAGAATTGATCCCTTTGATAAATAATATAGATCTAAACTAACTGCTTAATAAAATTATTTTTAATTGTTTATAACCATTATTATTTTAAAATTTTATGAATATAGTTGTTATAATTGTTTTATTATTCATGAGTAGTATTTCTTAATATATAAAAAATTAAACTAATAATGAAATTTTTTAAAATATGTGAAATTATTTCAGAGGACATGATTTATCTTGACCAATTATGATGATTATTCATAATTCTCATTTCTTAAATAACACTAAATTTACCTTTAATTACTTAATTGTAATAGTTTGTGACTACATACATACTCTTTCGATTTTTTTTTGTTAATGAATATCAAGTTTCTTCTATTAAAAAAAACTATATACATATATTTAATTACCTAATTGTAGCTAAAATATATTATATGTTTTTACTTTATAATCATAAACAAATTTCATATTATATGATGTCAAACTTACTCAACTTTTTATTGTGAAATTTTAAACAAAGCTTTTCACTACATAATTTTAGTTTTTATAATTTTTTGATTTTTCAATTCAAACAAAACTTACAAAAGGAAAAACCCACTCAGAAAGTAGATTATAGTTTTACAAATTGACACTATGTGATTAACAATAGAGTAAGTTGAGATAACCCTAAGGGGTTCTTTTACAAGTTTTATCATAACATTTCCTTCCATCCAATATATATTGTAGAGTCTTCTGAAGAGAGAGTGTATTCTAGTTTTTAACCTGATCCACAATCAAAGAAAATGGCTAGGGATTTCACAAAGTATTAGTTTGTAACCTGATCCACAATCAAATAAAATGGCCAGGGATGTCACAAGTTTCATTCACACAGTGATCTATTGATGTTCTCAGATGAAATGGATCTTATTAGATTCATCGTGGCCAGAGACACTAAAAGTTCAAAATAGATATCTGTTATGGCATCCATATTCTCTACAAACCATCCAAATTTCCTATCTTATACAACAATTTCTAACAATAACCGCTCTATTTACTCTAAAATTTTTGAAACCCCCACCCATGTTGGGGAGATCAGAGTGTCTGTGGTTATTTTAAAGGGTTCATAAAAAAAACAGACAATGATAAAGTCAATATTGTGGTATAATAATTGATTTTTGAATCATTGTGACAAACATAACATCACATTAGGTCACAGAATATATCTAATGCTATAAGGATATGAGATAATAATAATGTTTTGAATCATGATAACTAGGTGACAACCAAAAATAAGTTTTATCCACAAGAAAAAAAAAAATCACAACAACTAACATAATATATCCAAGGTTTTAAGCAACCCCATACATAGTGATGGACATCATAATCTCTCTCAGTGCTAGAGTTGTTTTCTCAATGAACTTGTTTTTACTGCTCTTTGACATAGCCTATGCTGCATAAACCCACACATTTGATACAAAAATGAATATGTATACATTTTAAATTTGGCTTACGCTTATCATCAATGCACCTTACACCGGTAATCTATCCATGCTTTATCCATCCGACAATTATCACACTCAGAGGAGTACGATAACCTACCCCTTTATAACATGCGATAAGAATGGATTCCATATGATACATGGCATCTCCACATTATTTCGCACCTCTTCAAACTTTACCACTTACCTCTTTTATTCCATGCGAAAACCTCTTTAAATCTGGCTTACGCTTATCATCAATGCACCTTACACCGGTAATCTATCCATGCTTTATCAATCCGACGGTTATCGCACTCAGAGTAGTACGATAACCTACCCCTTTATAACATGCGATAAGAATGGTTTCCATATGCTACATGGCGTCTCCACATTATTTCGCACCTCTTCAAACTTTACCACTCACCTCTTTTATTCCATGCGAAAACCTCTTGTTGTTTTCTCAAAACTATTTCAACTTCCACTGCACCAACAATTCATGATTTATGCTTTCATCCAACTCATGGTTCTGAACAGAATAAGGTTCCAACGCGAATATGGAATTCCACAGCGATTATACCAAATTACGATATACGATATTTTGCACAACTGAGATCTCTTCTCTGTTATCTCTTTAATTTCAACCGCATTTAAATTCTCTTGAAACCATTTATTTACTCTCGTTGACATAGATCTTCTCTGCGACAACTCGAATCTACTTACAATTCCAACTGTCACTTAGGGTTCACCACACACAGTTCTAGAACTCAAGAAATTACTCTGTTTACCCAATTTCGTCATGCGATCGACAAACATAGATTTAATTCCTTGGTTGCTCCTCAGATTATTAAACTGCTAGAATTTCTCTTCACAACGATTAATCTGCTCTCCTTTATTGTCAATGTTGTCTGCACTATAAAGCAACTCCAAATTTAATACTCCAGTTGTTACCTTTAGATATGTCCTTCGAACTCTGCACCTGCTCTAACTAGAACACACAGATTTTACCCAGCTACTCATTCATCAGGATTCTTCAAGTTGGGTTTTTTTACAAGAATACCATATTTGTTCATCTATATACCACTTAATACATAGAAGGAACAAAACCAATCACAATGAATTCAAATTTTCATTAATAAAATAATTTGTACAGATACGAACAAAAACCTGCTTACAGTCAGGATTTGGCCTGATGTACCTTACATGGCCCTTTTCCTCTTCTTATATTTCTATGCTTATATATCTAAATCTTGAATCCCCCTTCCTATGCCTTGAGGCTTATAATTTTATACAAAAGGTTCTGAAACCAATTCTGGTTTTAGATCCTCTATCTTCTCAAAAATATCCTGAATATCCTCTAAGTCCTATTTTGACTCAACTAATCCCTAAGGATCCTCTCTCATCCACAAAATCACAAAACCAATTCCTAATCTAAGATTTTCAATTAATTTTAGAATTGCTCAATCTCTCAACTATCCTAATTCTTTCATGTTCTCCAATATTCGGGAACATTTACAAAATGACTCACAAATATTAATAAATTCCTATTCTAAATGTCTTACTTAATTCACTCAAGATATTTGAAATTACATTAATTTAATACATAGGAAACCAACTTCCTTGAAAACCAAAAACCCCTATGTCTATTAAAATACAAAGAATTTTCCTAGCTTAATGATCCTACATAAACCTTCGAAGGTTGAAAATAATCCTGATCTCCCGATCATGTGCTTTTAATCTTTGTCTTCCTTGATCCCATACCTTGTTATGTAATTTCTCATTTACTGCTGTTGTTTTTTTATTTTATCCAGGTCTCCACACACAGGGTTCACCAACTGTCACTTAGGGTTCACCACACACAGTTCTAGAACTCAAGAAATTACTCTGATTACCCAATTTCGTCATGTGATCGACAAACGGAGATTTAATTCCTTGGTTGCTCCTCAGATTATTAAACTGCTAGAATTTCTCTTCACAACAATTAATCCGCTCTCCTTTATTGTCAATGTTGTCTGCACTATAAAGAAACTCCAAATTTAATACTCCAGTTGTTACCTGTAGATATGTCCTTTGAACTCTGCACTTGCTCTAACTAGAACACAGATTTTACCCAGCTACTCATTCATCATGATTCTTCAAGTTGGGTTTTTTTACAAGAATACCATATTTGTTCATCTATATACCACTTAATACATAGAAGGAAAAAAAACCAATCACAATGAATTCAAATTTTCATTAATAAAATAATTTGTACAGATACGAACAAAAACCTGCTTACAGTCAGGATTTGGCCTGATGTACCTTACATGGCCCTTTTCCTCTTCTTATATTTCTATGCTTATCTATCTAAATCTTGAATCCCCCTTCCTATGCCTTGAGGCTTATAATTTTATACAAAAGGTTCTGAAACCAATTCTGGTTTTAGATCCTCTATCTTCTCAACAAGATCCTGAATATCCTTTAAGTCCTATTTTGACTCAACTAATCCCTAAGGATCCTCTCTCATCCACAAAATCACAAAACCAATTCCTAATCTAAGATTTTCAATTAATTTTAAAATTGCTCAATCTCTCAACTATCCTAATTCTTTCATGTTCTCCAATATTCGGGAACATTTACAAAATGACTCACAAATATTAATAAATTCCTATTCTAAATGTGTTACTTAATTCACTCAAGATATTTGAAATTACATTAATTTAATACATAGGAAACCAACTTCCTTGAAAACAAAAAACCCCTATGTCTATTAAAATACAAAGAATTTTCCTAGCCTAATGATCCTGCATCAGACTTCCAAGGTTGAAAATAATCATGATCTCTCGATCATGTGCTTTTAATCTTTGTCTTCCTCGATCCCATACCTTGTTATGTAATTTGTCATTTACTGTTGTTGTTTTTTTATTTTCTCCAGGTCTCCACACTTTATGTTGCTTTGCTCCACTAGCTATACAACAATTTCTAACAATAACCGCTCTATTTATTCTAAAATTTTTTAAACCCCCACCCATCTTGGGGAGATCAGAATGTCTGTGGTTTTTTTAAAGGGTTCATAAACAAAACAGAGAATGATAAAGTCAATATTGTGGTATAATAATTGATTTTTGAATCATTGTGACAAACAGAACATCACATTAGCTCACAGAATATATCTAATGCTATAAGGATCTGAGATAATAATAATGTTTTGAATCATGATAACTAGGTGACAACCAAAAATAAGTTTTATCCACAAGCAAAAAAAAAATCACAACAGCTCACATAATATATCCAAGGTTTTAATCAACCCCATACATAGTGATGGACATCATAATCTCTCTCAGTGCTAGAGTTGTTTTCTCAATGAACTTGTTTTAACTGCTCTTTGACGTAGCCTAAGCTACATAAACCCACACATTTGATACAAAAATGAATATGTATACATTTTAAATCTTGCTTACGCTTATCATCAATGCACCTTACACCGGTAATCTATCCATGCTTTATCCATCCGACAATTATCGCACTCAGAGGAGTACGATAACCTAACCCTTTATAACATGCGATAAGAATGGTTTCCATATGATACATGGCATCTCCACATTATTTCGCACCTCTTCAAACTTTACCACTTACCTCTTTTATTCCATGCGAAAACCTCTTTAAATCCGGCTTATGCTTATCATCAATGCACCTTACACCGGTAATCTATCCATGCTTTATCAATCCAACGGTTATCGCACTCAGAGGAGTACGATAACCTACCCCTTTATAACATGCGATAAGAATGGTTTCCATATGCTACATGGCGTCTCCACATTATTTCACACCTCTTCAAACTCTACCACTTACCTCTTTTATTCCATGCGAAAACCTCTTGTTGTTTTCTCAAAACTATTTCAACTTCCACTGCACCAACGATTCATGATTTATGCTTTCATCCAACTCATGGTTATGAACAGAATAAGGTTCCAACCTGAATATGGAATTCCACAGCGATTATACCAAATTACGACATACGATCTTTTGCAAAACTGAGATCTCTTCTCTGTTATCTCTTTAATTTCAACCGCATTTAAATTCTCTTGCAACCATTTATTTACTCTCGTTCACATAGATCGTCTCTGCTACAACTCGACTCTACTTACAATTCCAACTGTCACTTAGGGTTCACCACACACAGTTCTAGAACTCAAGAAATTACTCTTGTTACCCAATTTCGTCATGCGATCGACAAACAGAGATTTAATTCCTTGGTTGCTCCTCAGATTATTAAACTGCTAGAATTTCTCTTCACAACGATTAATCCACTCTCCTTTATTGTCAATGTTGTTTGCAATATAAAGCAACTCCAAATTTAATACTCCAGTTGTTACCTGTAGATATGTCCTTCGAACTCTGCACCTGCTCTAACTAGAACACACAGATTTTACCCAGCTACTCATTCATCAGGATTCTTCAAGTTGGGTTTTTTTACAAGAATACCATATTTGTTCATCTATATACCACTTAATACCTAGAAGGAACAAAACCAATCACAATGAATTGAAATTTTCATTAATAAAATAATTTTTACAGATACGAACAAAAACCTACTTACAGTCAGGATTTGGCCTAATGTACCTTACATGGCCCATTTCCTCTTCTTATATTTCTATGCTTATCTATATAAATCTTGAATCCCCCTTCCTATGCCTTAAGGCTTATAATTTTATACAAAAGGTTCTGAAACCAATTTTGGTTTTAGATCCTCTATCTTCTCAACAAGATCCTGAATATCCTCTAAGTCCTATTTTGACTCAACTAATCCTTAAGGATCCTCTCTCATCCACAAAATCACAAAACCAATTCCTAATCTAAGATTTTCAATTAATTTTAAAATTGCTCAATCTATCAACTATCCTAATTCTTTCATGTTCTCCAATATTCGGGAACATTTACAAAATGATTCACAAATATTAATAAATTCCTATTCTAAATGTCTTAATTCACTCAAGATATTTGAAATTACATTAATTTAATACATAGGAAACCAACTTCCTTGAAAACAAAAAACCCCTATGTCTATTAAAATACAAAGAATTTTCCTAGCCTAATGATCCTGCATCAGACTTCCAAGGTTGAAAATAATCATGATCTCCCGATCATGTGCTTTTAATCTTTGTCTTCCTCGATCCCATACCTTGTTATGTAATTTGTCATTTACTGCTGTTGTTTTTTTATTTTCTCCAGGTCTCCACAATTTATGTTGCTTTGCTCCACTAGCTATACAACAATTTCTAACAATAACCGCTCTATTTACTCTAAAAATTTTGAAACCCCCACCGATGTTGGGGAGATCAGAGTGTCTGTGGTTTTTCTAAAGGGCTCATAAACAAAACAGACAATGTTAAAGTCAATATTGTGGTATAATAATTGATTTTTGAATCATTGTTACAAACAGAACATCACATTAGCTCACATAATATATATAATGCTATAAGGATCTGAGATAATAATAATGTTTTGAATCATGATAACTAGGTGACAACCAAAATAAGTTTTATCCACAAGCAAAAAAAAATCACAACAACTCACATAATATATCCAAGGTTTTAATCAACCCCATACATAGTGATGGACATCATAATCTCTTTCAGTGCTAGAGTTTTTTTCTCAATGAACTTGTTTTTAATGCTCTTTGACGTAGCCTAAGCTACATAAACCCACACATTTGATACAAAAATGAATATGTATACATTTTAAATCTGGCTTACGCTTATCATCAATGCATCTTACACCGGTAATTTATCCATGCTTTATCCATCCAACAATTATCGCACTCAGAGGAGTACGATAACCTACCCCTTTATAACATGCGATAAGAATGTTTTCCATATGATACATGGCTTCTTCACATTATTTTGCACCTCTTCAAAATTTACCACTTACCTCTTTTATTCCATGCGAAAACCTCTTTAAATCCAGCTTATGCTTATCATCAATGCACCTTACACCGGTAATCTATCCATGCTTTATCAATCCGACGGTTATCGCACTCAGAGGAGTACAATAACCTACCCCTTTATAACATGCGATAAGAATGGTTTCCATATGCTACATGGCGTCTCCACATTATTTCGCACCTCTTCAAACTCTACCACTTACCTCTTTTATTCCATGCGAAAACCTCTTGTTGTTTTCTCAAAACTATTTCAACTTCAACTGCACCAACGATTCATGATTTATGCTTTCATCCAACTCATGGTTCTGAACAGAATAAGGTTCCAACCTGAATATGGAATTCCACAGCGATTATACCAAATTACGACATACGATCTTTTGCAAAACTGAGATCTCTTCTATGTTATCTCTTTAATTTCAACCGCATTTAAATTCTCTTGAAACCATTTATTTACTCTCGTTCACATAGATCGTCTCTGCTACAACTCGACTCTACTTACAATTCCAACTATCACTTAGGGTTCACCACACACAGTTCTAGAACTCAAGAAATTACTCTGGTTACCCAATTTCGTCATGCGATCGACAAACAGAGATTTAATTCCTTGGTTGCTCCTCAGATTATTAAACTGCTAGAATTTCTCTTCAAAACAATTAATCCGCTCTCCTTTATTGTCAATGTTGTCTGCAATATAAAGCAAATCCAAATCTAATACTCCAGTTGTTACTTGTAGATATGTCCTTCGAACTCTGCACCTGCTCTAACTAGAACACACAGATTTTACCCAGCTACTCATTCATCAGGATTCTTCAAGTTGGGTTTTTTTACAAGAATACCATATTTGTTCATCTATATACCACTTAATAAATAGAAGGAACAAAACCAATCACAATGAATTCAGATTTTCATTAATAAAATAATTTTTACAGATACGAACAAAGACCTGCTTACAGTCAGGATTTGGCCTGATGTACCTTACATGGCCCTTTTCCTCTTCTTATATTTCTATGCTTATCTATCTAAATCTTGAATCCCCCTTCCTATGCCTTGAGGCTTATAATTTTATACAAAAGGTTCTGAAACCAATTCTGGTTTTAGATCCTCTATCTTCTCAACAAGATCCTGAATATCCTCTAAGTCCTATTTTGACTCAACTAATCCCTACAGATCCTCTCTCATCCACAAAATCACAAAACCAATTCCTAATCTAAGATTTTCAATTAATTTTAAAATTGTTCAATCTCTCAACTATCCTAATTCTTTCATGTTCTCCAATATTCGGGAACATTTACAAAATGACTCACAAATATTAATAAATTCCTATTCTAAATGTATTACTTAATTCACTCAAGATATTTTAAATTACATTAATTTAACACATAGGAAACCAACTTCGTTGAAAACAAAAAACCCCTATGTCTATTAAAATACAAAGAATTTTCCTAGCCTAATGATCCTGCATTAGACTTCCAAGGTTGAAAATAATCATGATCTCCCGATCATGTGCTTTTAATCTTTGTCTTCCTGGATCCCATACCTTGTTATGTAATTTGTCATTTACTGCTGTTGTTTTTTTATTTTCTCCAGGTCTCCACAATTTATGTTGCTTTGCTCCACTAGCTATACAACAATTTCTAACAATAACCGCTCTATTTACTCTAAAATTTTTGAAATCCCCACCCATGTTGGGGAGATCGGAGTGTTTGTGGTTTTTTTAAAGGGTTCATAAACAAAACAGACAATAATAAAGTCAATATTGTGGTATAATAATTGATTTTTGAATCATTGTGACAAACAGAACATCACATTAGCTCACAGAATATATCTAATGCTATAAGGATATGAGATAATAATAATGTTTTGAATCATGATAACTAGGTGACAACCAAAAATAAGTTTTATCCACAAGCAAAAAAAAAATCACAACAACTCACATAATATATCCAAGGTTTTAATCAACCCCATACATAGTGATGGAAATCATAATCTCTCTCAGTGCTAGAGTTGTTTTCTCAATGAACTTGTTTTTACTGCTCTTTGACGTGGCCTAAGCTGCATAAACCCACACATTTGATACAAAAATGAATATGTATACATTTTAAATCTGGCTTACGCTTATCATCAATGCACCTTACACCGGTAATCTATCCACGCTTTATCCATCCGACAATTATCGCACTTAGAGGAGTACGATAACCTACCCCTTTATAACATGCGATAAGAATGGTTTCCATATGATACATGGCGTCTCCACATTATTTCGCACCTCTTCAAACTTTACCACTTACCTCTTTTATTCCATGCGAAAACCTCTTTAAATCCGGCTTGCGCTTATCATCAATGCACCTTACACCGGTAATCTATCCATGCTTTATCAATCTGACGGTTATCGCACTCAGAGGAGTACGATAACCTACCCCTTTATAACATGCGATAAGAATGGTTTCCATATGCTACATGGCGTCTCCACATTATTTCGCACCTATTCAAACTTTACCACTTACCTCTTTTATTCCATGCGAAAACCTCTTGTTGTTTTCTCAAAACTATTTCAACTTCCACTGCACCAATGATTCATGATTTATGCTTTCATCTAACTCATGGTTATGAACAGAATAAGGTTCCAACCCGAATATGGAATTCCAGAGCAATTATACCAAATTACGACATACGATCTTTTGCAAAACTGAGATCTCTTCTCTGTTATCTCTTTAATTTCAACCGCATTTAAATTCTCTTGCAACCATTTATTTACTCTCGTTCACATAGATCATCTCTGCTACAACTCGAATCTACTTAAAATTCCAACTGTCACTTAGGGTTCACCACACACAGTTCTAGAACTCAAGAAATTACTCTGGTTACCCAATTTCGTCATGCGATCGACAAACAGAGATTTAATTCCTTGGTTGCTCCTCAGATTATTAAACTGCTAGAATTTCTCTTCACAACGATTAATCCACTCTCCTTTATTGTCAATGTTGTCTGCACTATAAAGCGACTCCAAATTTAATACTCCAGTTGTTACCTGTAGATATGTCCTTCGAACTCTGCACCTGCTCTAACTAGAACACACAGATTTTACCCAACTACTCATTCATCAGGATTCTTCAAGTTGGTGTTTTTTACAATAATACCATATTTGTTCATCTATATACCACTTAATACATAGAAGGAACAAAACCAATCACAATGAATTCAAATTTTCATTAATAAAATAATTTGTACAGATACGAACAAAAACTCCGTTTACCTGTCAGGATTTGGCCTATAATGTACCTACATGCCCTTTTCCTCTTTCTTATATTTCTATGCTTTATTCATCTAAATCTTGAATCCCCCCTTCCCATGCCAACAAGGCTTATAATTTTATACAAAAGGTTCTGAAACCAATTCTGGTTTTAGATCCTCTATCTTCTCAACAAGATCCTGAATATCCTCTAAGTCCTATTTTGACTCAACTAATCGCTAAGGATCCTCTCTCATCCACAAAATCAAAAAACCAATTCCTAATCTAAGATTTTCAATTAATTTTAAAATTACTCAATCTCTCAACTATCCTAATTCTTTCATGTTCTCCAATATTCGGGAACATTTACAAAATGACTCACAAATATTAATAAATTCCTATTCTAAATGTCTTACTTAATTCACTCAAGATATTTGAAATTACATTAATTTAATACATAGGAAACCAACTTCCTTGAAAACAAAAAACCCCTATGTCTATTAAAATACAAAGAAATTTCCTAGCCTAATGATCCTGCATCAGACTTCCAAGGTTGAAAATAATCATGATCTCCCAATCATTTGATTTTAATCTTTGTCTTCCTGGATCCCATACCTTGTTATGTAATTTTTCATTTACTGCTGTTGTTTTTTTATTTTCTCCAGGTCTCCACACTTTATGTTGCTTTGCTCCACTAGCTATACAACAATTTCTAACAATAACCGCTCTATTTACTCTAAAATTTTTGAAACCCCCACCCATGTTGGGGAGATCAGAGTGTCTGTGGTTTTTTTAAAGGGTTCATAAAAAAAACAGACAATGATAAAGTCAATATTGTGGTATAATAATTGATTTTTGAATCATTGTGACAAAAAGAACATCACATTAGCTCACAAAATATATCTAATGCTATAAGGATCTGAGATAATAATAATTTTTTGAATCATGATAACTAGGTGACAACCAAAAATAAGTTTTATCCACAAGAAAAAAGAAATCACAACAACTCACATAATATATCCAAGGTTTTAATCAACCCCATGCATAGTGATGGACATCATAATCTTTCTCAGTGCTAGAGTTGTTTTCTCAATGAACTTGTTTTTACTGCTCTTTGATGGAGCCTAAGCTGCATAAACCCACACATTTGATACAAAAATGAATATGTATACATTTTAAATCTGGCTTACGCTTATCATCAATGCACCTTACACCGGTAATCTATCCATGCTTTATCCATCCGACAATTATCGCACTCAGAGGAGTACGATAACCTACCCCTTTATAACATGCGATAAGAATGGTTTCTATATGATACATGGCCTCTCCACATTATTTCGCACCTCTTCAAACTTTACCACTTACCTCTTTTATTCCATGCAAAAACCTCTTTAAATCCGTCTTATGCTTATCATCAATGCACCTTACACCGGTAATCTATCCATGCTTTATCAATCCGACGGTTATCGCACTCAGAGGAGTACGATAACCTTCCCCTTTATAGCATGGGATAAGAATGGTTTCCATATGCTACATGGCGTCTCCACATTATTTCGCACCTCTTCAAACTTTACCACTTACCTCTTTTATTCCATGCGAAAACCTCTTGTTGTTTTCTCAAAACTATTTCAACTTCCACTGCACCAACGATTCATGATTTATGCTTTCATCCAACTCATGGTTCTGAACAGAATAAGGTTCCAACCCAAATATGGAATTCCACAACGATTATACCAAATTACGACATACGATCTTTTTCAAAACTGAGATCTCTTCTCTGTTATCTCTTTAATTTCAACGGCATTTAAATTCTCTTGCAACCATTTATTTACTCTTGTTCACATAGATCGTCTCTGCTACAAATCGAATCTACTTACAATTCCAACTGTCACTTAGGGTTCACCACACACAGTTCTAGAACTCAAGAAATTACTCTGGTTACCCAATTTCGTCATGCGATCGACAAACAAAGATTTAATTCCTTGGTTGCTCCTCAGATTATTAAACTGCTAGAATTTCTCTTCACAACGATTAATCCGCTCTCCTTTATTGTCAATGTTGTCTGCACTATAAAGCAACTCCAAATTTAATACTCCAGTTGTTACCTGTAGATATGTCCTTCGAACTCTGCACCTGCTCTAACTAGAACACACAGATTTTACCCAGCTACTCATTCATCAGGATTCTTCAAGTTGGGTTTTTTTACAAGAATACCATATTTGTTCATCTATATACCACTTAATACATAGAAGGAACAAAACCAATCACAATGAATTCAAATTTTCATTAATAAAATAATTTGTACAGATACGAACAAAAACCTGCTTACAGTCAGGATTTGGCCTTATGTACCTTACATGGCCCTTTTCCTCTTCGTATATTTCTATGCTTATATATCTAAATATTGAATCCCCCTTCCTATGCCTTGAGGCTTATAATTTTATACAAATGGTTCTGAAACCAATTCTAGTTTTAGATCCTCTATCTTCTCAACAATATCCTGAATATCCTCTAAGTCCTATTTTGACTCAACTAATCCCTAAGGATCATCTCTCATCCACAAAATCACAAAACCAATTCCTAATCTAAGATTTTCAATTAATTTTAAAATTGCTCAATCTCTCAACTATCCTAATTCTTTCATGTTCTCCAATATTCGGGAACATTTACAAAATGACTCACAAATATTAATAAATTCCTATTCTAAATGTCTTACTTAATTCACTCAAGATATTTGAAATTACATTAATTTAATACATAGGAAACCAACTTCCTTGAAAACCAAAAACCCCTATGTCTATTAAAATACAAAGAATTTTCCTAGCTTAATGATCCTACATCAGACTTCCAAGGTTGAAAATAATCATGATCTCCCGATCATGTGCTTTTAATCTTTGTCTTCCTGGATCCCATACCTTGTTATGTAATTTGTCATTTACTGTTGTTGTTTTTTTATTTTCTCCAGGTCTCCACACTTTTTGTTGCTTTGCTCCACTAGCGATACAACAATTTCTAACAATAACCGCTCTATTTACTCTAAAATTTTTGAAACCCCCACCCATGTTGGGGAGATCAGAGTGTCTGTGGTTTTTTTAAAGGGTTCATAAACAAAACAGACAATGATAAAGTCAATATTGTGGTATAATAATTGATTTTTGAATCATTGTGACAAACAAAACATCACATTAGCTCATAGAATATATCTAATGATATAAGGATATGAGATAATAATAATGTTTTGAATCATGATAACTAGGTGACAACCAAAAATAAGTTTTATCCACAAGCAAAAAAAAAAAATCACAACAACTCACATAATATATCCAAGGTTTTAATCAACCCCATACATAGTGATGGACATCATAATCCCTCTCAGTGCTAGAGTTGTTTTCTCAATGAACTTGTTTTTATTGCTCTTTGACGTAGCCTAAGCTGCATAAACCCACGCATTTGATACAAAAATGAATATGTATACATTTTAAATTTGGCTTATGCTTATCATCAATGCACCTTACACCGGTAATCTATCCATGCTTTATCCATACAACAATTATCGCACTTAGAGGAGTACGATAACCTACCCCTTTCTAACATGCGATAAGAATGGTTTCCATATGATACATGGCGTCTCCACATTATTTCGCACCTCTTCCAACTTTACCACTTACCTCTTTTATTCCATGCGAAAACCTCTTTAAATCCGGCTTACGCTTATCATCAATGCACCTTACACCGGTAATATATCCATGCTTTATCAGTCCGACGGTTATCGCACTCAGAGGAGTACGATAACCTACCACTTTATAACATGCGATAAGAATGGTTTCCATATGCTACATGGCGTCTCCACATTATTTCGTACCTCTTCAAACTTTACCACTTACCTCTTTTATTCCATGCGAAAACCTCTTGTTGTTTTCTCAAAACTATTTCAACTTCCACTGCACCAACGATTCATGATTTATGCTTTCATCCAACTCATGGTTATGAACAGAATAAGGTTCCAACCCGAATATGGAATTCCACAGTGATTATACCAAATTACGACATACGATCTTTTGCAAAACTGAGATCTCTTCTCTGTTATCTCTTTAATTTCAACCGCATTTAAATTCTCTTGCAACCATTTATTTACTCTCGTTCACATAGATCGTCTCTGCTACAACTCGACTCTACTTACAATTCCAACTGTCACTTAGGGTTCACCACACACAGTTCTAGAACTCAAGAAATTACTCTGGTTACCCAATTTCGTCATGCGATCGACAAACAGAGATTTAATTCCTTGGTTGCTCCTCAGATTATTAAACTGCTAGAATTTCTCTTCACAACAATTAATATGCTCTCCTTTATTTTCAATGTTGTTTGCACTATAAAGCAACTCAAAATTTAATACTCCAGTTGTTACCTGTAGATATGTCCTTCGAACTCTGCACCTGCTCTAACTAGAACACACAGATTTTACCCAGTTACTTATTCATCAGGATTCTTCAGGTTGGGTTTTTTTACAAGAATACCATATTTTTTCATCTATATACCACTTAATACATAGAAGGAACAAAACCAATCACAATGAATTCAAATTTTCATTAATAAAATAATTTGTACAGATACGAACAAAAACCTGCTTACAGTCAGGATTTGGCCTGATGTACCTTACATGGCCCTTTTCCTCTTCTTATATTTCTATGCTTATCTATCTAAATCTTGAATCCCCCTTCCCATGCCTTGAGGCTTATAATTTTATACAAAAGGTTCTGAAACCAACTCTGGTTTTAGATCCTCTATCTTCTCAACAAGATCCTGAATATCCTCTAAGTCCTATTTTGACTCAACTAATCCCTAAGGATCCTCTCTCATCAACAAAATCACAAAACCAATTCCTAATTTAAGATTTTCAATTAATTTTAAAATTGCTCAATCTCTCAACTATCCTAATTCTTTCATGTTCTCCAATATTCGGGAACATTTACAAAATGACTCACAAATATTAATAAATTCCTATTCTAAATGTCTTACTTAATTCACTCAAGATATTTGAAATTACATTAATTTAATACATAGGAAACCAACTTCCTTGAAAAAAAAAAACCCCTATGTATATTAAAATACAAAGAATTTTCCTAGCCTAATGATCCCTACCTACCTAAGGTTGGAAAAATAATCTTCAAAAGATTCTCCCAATCATTTGATTTTAATCTTTGTCTTCCTGGATCCCATACCTTGTTATGTAATTTTTCATTTACTGCTGTTGTTTTTTTATTTTCTCCAGGTCTCCACACTTTATGTTGCTTTGCTCCACTAGCTATACAACAATTTCTAACAATAACCGCTCTATTTACTCTAAAATTTTTGAAACCCCCACCCATGTTGGGGAGATCAGAGTGTCTGTGGTTTTTTTAAAGGGTTCATAAAAAAAACAGACAATGATAAAGTCAATATTGTGGTATAATAATTGATTTTTGAATCATTGTGACAAAAAGAACATCACATTAGCTCACAA
Organism: Pinus albicaulis; assembly: GCA_034641835.2. NCBI lineage: Eukaryota > Viridiplantae > Streptophyta > Pinopsida > Pinales > Pinaceae > Pinus > Pinus albicaulis. Next base: position 78,268 of record JAXQQM020092966.1, on the reverse strand, counting down.
AATATATCTAATGCTATAAGGATCTGAGATAATAATAATTTTTTGAATCATGATAACTAGGTGACAACCAAAAATAAGTTTTATCCACAAGAAAAAAGAAATCACAACAACTCACATAATATATCCAAGGTTTTAATCAACCCCATGCATAGTGATGGACATCATAATCTTTCTCAGTGCTAGAGTTGTTTTCTCAATGAACTTGTTTTTACTGCTCTTTGATGGAGCCTAAGCTGCATAAACCCACACATTTGATACAAAAATGAATATGTATACATTTTAAATCTGGCTTACGCTTATCATCAATGCACCTTACACCGGTAATCTATCCATGCTTTATCCATCCGACAATTATCGCACTCAGAGGAGTACGATAACCTACCCCTTTATAACATGCGATAAGAATGGTTTCTATATGATACATGGCCTCTCCACATTATTTCGCACCTCTTCAAACTTTACCACTTACCTCTTTTATTCCATGCAAAAACCTCTTTAAATCCGTCTTATGCTTATCATCAATGCACCTTACACCGGTAATCTATCCATGCTTTATCAATCCGACGGTTATCGCACTCAGAGGAGTACGATAACCTTCCCCTTTATAGCATGGGATAAGAATGGTTTCCATATGCTACATGGCGTCTCCACATTATTTCGCACCTCTTCAAACTTTACCACTTACCTCTTTTATTCCATGCGAAAACCTCTTGTTGTTTTCTCAAAACTATTTCAACTTCCACTGCACCAACGATTCATGATTTATGCTTTCATCCAACTCATGGTTCTGAACAGAATAAGGTTCCAACCCAAATATGGAATTCCACAACGATTATACCAAATTACGACATACGATCTTTTTCAAAACTGAGATCTCTTCTCTGTTATCTCTTTAATTTCAACGGCATTTAAATTCTCTTGCAACCATTTATTTACTCTTGTTCACATAGATCGTCTCTGCTACAAATCGAATCTACTTACAATTCCAACTGTCACTTAGGGTTCACCACACACAGTTCTAGAACTCAAGAAATTACTCTGGTTACCCAATTTCGTCATGCGATCGACAAACAAAGATTTAATTCCTTGGTTGCTCCTCAGATTATTAAACTGCTAGAATTTCTCTTCACAACGATTAATCCGCTCTCCTTTATTGTCAATGTTGTCTGCACTATAAAGCAACTCCAAATTTAATACTCCAGTTGTTACCTGTAGATATGTCCTTCGAACTCTGCACCTGCTCTAACTAGAACACACAGATTTTACCCAGCTACTCATTCATCAGGATTCTTCAAGTTGGGTTTTTTTACAAGAATACCATATTTGTTCATCTATATACCACTTAATACATAGAAGGAACAAAACCAATCACAATGAATTCAAATTTTCATTAATAAAATAATTTGTACAGATACGAACAAAAACCTGCTTACAGTCAGGATTTGGCCTTATGTACCTTACATGGCCCTTTTCCTCTTCGTATATTTCTATGCTTATATATCTAAATATTGAATCCCCCTTCCTATGCCTTGAGGCTTATAATTTTATACAAATGGTTCTGAAACCAATTCTAGTTTTAGATCCTCTATCTTCTCAACAATATCCTGAATATCCTCTAAGTCCTATTTTGACTCAACTAATCCCTAAGGATCATCTCTCATCCACAAAATCACAAAACCAATTCCTAATCTAAGATTTTCAATTAATTTTAAAATTGCTCAATCTCTCAACTATCCTAATTCTTTCATGTTCTCCAATATTCGGGAACATTTACAAAATGACTCACAAATATTAATAAATTCCTATTCTAAATGTCTTACTTAATTCACTCAAGATATTTGAAATTACATTAATTTAATACATAGGAAACCAACTTCCTTGAAAACCAAAAACCCCTATGTCTATTAAAATACAAAGAATTTTCCTAGCTTAATGATCCTACATCAGACTTCCAAGGTTGAAAATAATCATGATCTCCCGATCATGTGCTTTTAATCTTTGTCTTCCTGGATCCCATACCTTGTTATGTAATTTGTCATTTACTGTTGTTGTTTTTTTATTTTCTCCAGGTCTCCACACTTTTTGTTGCTTTGCTCCACTAGCGATACAACAATTTCTAACAATAACCGCTCTATTTACTCTAAAATTTTTGAAACCCCCACCCATGTTGGGGAGATCAGAGTGTCTGTGGTTTTTTTAAAGGGTTCATAAACAAAACAGACAATGATAAAGTCAATATTGTGGTATAATAATTGATTTTTGAATCATTGTGACAAACAAAACATCACATTAGCTCATAGAATATATCTAATGATATAAGGATATGAGATAATAATAATGTTTTGAATCATGATAACTAGGTGACAACCAAAAATAAGTTTTATCCACAAGCAAAAAAAAAAAATCACAACAACTCACATAATATATCCAAGGTTTTAATCAACCCCATACATAGTGATGGACATCATAATCCCTCTCAGTGCTAGAGTTGTTTTCTCAATGAACTTGTTTTTATTGCTCTTTGACGTAGCCTAAGCTGCATAAACCCACGCATTTGATACAAAAATGAATATGTATACATTTTAAATTTGGCTTATGCTTATCATCAATGCACCTTACACCGGTAATCTATCCATGCTTTATCCATACAACAATTATCGCACTTAGAGGAGTACGATAACCTACCCCTTTCTAACATGCGATAAGAATGGTTTCCATATGATACATGGCGTCTCCACATTATTTCGCACCTCTTCCAACTTTACCACTTACCTCTTTTATTCCATGCGAAAACCTCTTTAAATCCGGCTTACGCTTATCATCAATGCACCTTACACCGGTAATATATCCATGCTTTATCAGTCCGACGGTTATCGCACTCAGAGGAGTACGATAACCTACCACTTTATAACATGCGATAAGAATGGTTTCCATATGCTACATGGCGTCTCCACATTATTTCGTACCTCTTCAAACTTTACCACTTACCTCTTTTATTCCATGCGAAAACCTCTTGTTGTTTTCTCAAAACTATTTCAACTTCCACTGCACCAACGATTCATGATTTATGCTTTCATCCAACTCATGGTTATGAACAGAATAAGGTTCCAACCCGAATATGGAATTCCACAGTGATTATACCAAATTACGACATACGATCTTTTGCAAAACTGAGATCTCTTCTCTGTTATCTCTTTAATTTCAACCGCATTTACATTCTCTTGCAACCATTTATTTACTCTCGTTCACATAGATCGTCTCTGCTACAACTCGACTCTACTTACAATTCCAACTGTCACTTAGGGTTCACCACACACAGTTCTAGAACTGAAGAAATTACTCTGGTTACCCAATTTCGTCATGCGATCGACAAACAGAGATTTAATTCCTTGGTTGCTCCTCAGATTATTAAACTGCTAGAATTTCTCTTCACAACAATTAATATGCTCTCCTTTATTTTCAATGTTGTTTGCACTATAAAGCAACTCAAAATTTAATACTCCAGTTGTTACCTGTAGATATGTCCTTCGAACTCTGCACCTGCTCTAACTAGAACACACAGATTTTACCCAGTTACTTATTCATCAGGATTCTTCAGGTTGGGTTTTTTTACAAGAATACCATATTTTTTCATCTATATACCACTTAATACATAGAAGGAACAAAACCAATCACAATGAATTCAAATTTTCATTAATAAAATAATTTGTACAGATACGAACAAAAACCTGCTTACAGTCAGGATTTGGCCTGATGTACCTTACATGGCCCTTTTCCTCTTCTTATATTTCTATGCTTATCTATCTAAATCTTGAATCCCCCTTCCCATGCCTTGAGGCTTATAATTTTATACAAAAGGTTCTGAAACCAACTCTGGTTTTAGATCCTCTATCTTCTCAACAAGATCCTGAATATCCTCTAAGTCCTATTTTGACTCAACTAATCCCTAAGGATCCTCTCTCATCAACAAAATCACAAAACCAATTCCTAATTTAAGATTTTCAATTAATTTTAAAATTGCTCAATCTCTCAACTATCCTAATTCTTTCATGTTCTCCAATATTCGGGAACATTTACAAAATGACTCACAAATATTAATAAATTCCTATTCTAAATGTCTTACTTAATTCACTCAAGATATTTGAAATTACATTAATTTAATACATAGGAAACCAACTTCCTTGAAAACAAAAAACCCCTATGTCTATTAAAATACAAAGAATTTTCCTAGCCTAATGATCCTGCATCAGACTTCCAAGGTTGAAAATAATCATGATCTCCCGATCATGTGCTTTTAATCTTTGTCTTCCTGGATCCCATACCTTGTTATGTAATTTGTCATTTACTACTGTTGTTTTTTTATTTTCTCCAGGTCTCCACACTTTATGTTGCTTTGCTCCACTAGCTATGCTTTTACAGTCTGCTACTCTCTTCCTCTTGCTGCTGCTTCTTTGCTTTCCTGTTGTTGTCTTCTTCTGAGACACTTTCATCATTATCCTTCTTATCAATTCAATTTCTTTGTCTAATAGATCTTTTGACTGCTGATTACTTTCATCTCTTGATTGCTAAACTTTTATTCTTACTGTTGCCCTTTCATCCTTACCCTCTTGTTTACTGTTATCTTGCACCTTTTTAGTTTTTGCTACATTGTCTTCCAAGACAATCTTCTGCTTCTATTTACTGCAACTGGTAACTTCTTCCTGATTGTTACTTATGAAAATTTCTTTGTCTTCTTTCTTTAGCAATTCCTTGGACTAATACACAATCTTACATTTACTGTGATCTCCTTCTCTTTGCTTTAGTTTGTTGATGTTGTCCTCTAACTCTTGAACTAATGAAAGTCGTCATTGTTTCATATAGGAGCATTTAGTTCTGATAAGAAAATTGTAATAGTGTCTATTATCCTTTTTAGTTTTTTAATGATTCAATTAAGATTAACATTTGTATGTTGTCATGAGGAGATTTTTTATTTTTCATGTCAATTAAATTTTATAACTCTAGGAGGTTCTTAATATTGCCCGTGTTTTCAATAAATGGAACTCAATTATATATTTAAAAATATGATTAGGTAAGAGAATTTTAGTATTATAATTTTTTTTTCCAAGTTGACAATGTGAATGTTTATTTACCTAAAGTTGGCTCTCATGTTCAATACCTCCCCATCGGGTTTGAAGATAATAGGCAATGGAAATTCAACGACAAATAAAACAAATAATTTATACATCAAAAAATCAGTTCTATATATTATAGTGGTTCTTAATCTTTCTATTTGGCATTCAATTCTTTATTAATCAAGTTGTTTTACTTATTAGGGAGTACAATAATTTTGTAATCAAATAATAGGAGAAAACATATTCACAATATAATTTATTATGAATAAATAGATGTGTGTAAAATAGTTTAATAAGAAACTAGATTTGTAATTATAAAATGTAAAATTATAACTTAAAATTGTGAAATTACTTTGTATTTTTTGTTTCTTATCTATATAGAGAAATAATAAACCAAGTTTGGAGTTAAGAAAATAAACCATAACATAAAAAACAATCTCCTTCCAAAAATGTCTCCATATGAAAATGACATTCACTTTCTTGTATACCAAGACTATTGTTATTCATATAAAATATACAATTTGTGACAAGCATGCAATTAGAGCTCAGATATGTAGATGAACTTGGAGTAAACTCTATTTATGTTAATAAAAAATCACTTTATTTACATCTATGCTAGATAGATTGTACTTGAATGTATTTAAAATATATTATTTGATTTACATGCTTGTTTCAGAGGATTATTAATCACCAAAGGATTTTTACCCCCAATTTCCTATATCTATATCTATAACAATTTTTTTATATATGTGAACATATTATGTTGGTTTGCATATATGTTTTCCCCCACAATTGCCTATTTCAATATCTTTGAAACTTGTCTTTCATTCCTTCACGATGGCTCCTTCTCTGCAACACCTTATTTCTTCTATGATACTCTTTCCTATGCTATTTCCTTACGGTGTTTCTTTTTCAACATGTGGTGTAATTGCTAGTATTTACACAACGAATAAAATAAGATAATTAATTATCCATATCATGTGAACACCTATAAATAGAAAATTATAGTGAGCTCGGGAGGCTTCTCTCCAAGCTTTTTGAGCATAGGAATAAAATCTTAAATCAAATTAAATAACTCTTTTCTTTAGGTCCTATAGACCAAAGATTGGTCTCAGTGGATGTTAACCATCATCATCATCATCATCATTATTAATTAATTTAAATTATATAATAAATTTTAAATTTAATTATTTTATCTACACCACCAATAAAATAAGATAATTAAAATATAAAGATAAGTTTATCCAAATAACATTTGGATACCCCTTATTATACCGGCCTATCTAGTTTTGCATTGAATACCCATTATTATACCAGCCTCATCTAATTTTGCATTGAATACCCATTATTATACTGACCTCATCCAGTTTTGCATTAAATTGCTATTAATCTATTTTTAAACAAATTTGTTTGAAACTATGATATAGTTTAACTTTATAAATTAAATTATATTATTATTTAATAATATTAATTTTTTTATTATTAATTTATGGGTCCATTTTGTCACATCTTATTTTCAAACGAATTTAAATATAATAACTTATAACCCATAAAATAAAATAAAAAATTAAGTATTTTTATGGACTTTGAAATTAATCCATTAAGATGGGTGTAAATATACATATATTTTTATTTAATACATCAATTTATTTTTTTTAAATGTAGTTTTATGGATTTTGTAATTAGTCCATTGAGGTGCATGTAAATATATGTGTGGCACATCCTCCCATAGCACGCAGATGCGCTGCAATGGGATTACTAGTGATCAAATCATCTAAGGTGTGGGTCATTCTAAAAAATCTCAGTAACCACTATATAAATTTTCATATGGCCATGAAAATAAACAAAACATAATTGAAAAACCAAAACGAATTTTTGTATTTTTCTTTTTAATATTTTTAAAATATATTATATAATGAAATTATTTAATATTAATAAAAAAATTCATTCCATAATTATATCATATATCAATATAGTGATTTTTTTATAAACATCAATGGCTTTAGTATATTTGGATACTTTCTCAAACTTCAAAAATTTCTAAGGTGTAGCATTTTTTTAGTTTCTCAAACATTATTTCAAGTTTCAAAATTTACAATTAGTTTGGAATCTCAAAATAGAGTTAGAACTAATTTTTATGGATAGATGAAAATTGATTTGATTGAAACTTTGATATGGCATTAGTGTGAGAGGTCCTTGCATATTGATGATATTGAAAGATTTTTCACAATTTCTTAGGAAGTTTCTAGATCTAATTAGTAAAATATAAATATCTAAGAGTTCAATTTAGTTTTCTCGCTTTCTCAAAATATATAACTATTAACCAATGTATTTACACTTTCTTTTAATTAATAAAAGCAAACTCAATTAATTATGTTTATTTATTCTTACCCCCCCACACACACACATATATAATTGTTTAGGTATTTATAATTTTTTAAATATCACATGCATTCAAGAAATTATACATCTATACATAACCTATTTAACATAGTGAATCTGAAAACTCATAACTTGAAAAACAAACCAAGTTCACAATTCAACTATATTCAAAATTATTAAGACTACATTCAATGGTAGCATGAACAAAAATAATAAATAATAAATGTATTAAAAGCTAGTACATTTGCTTGCCTAAATACAATTGTCGTGTTATTATAATAATAATTCTTCATTATTTTTTATTTATTTTAATTTAACTATATTTAAACTAAACTGCAAGTACTAACTACTATCTATAACCCATCAAATTGCACGTTTTGAGCTTGTAATTAAAGAATATGCTACTAGTGTTGTACATATTAACTAATATATAAGCTTATGTTTTTGATGGTTCCATGATGTGGAAAGTCAAGTATGGAGTGGAGTATACTTTTTAAATAATTTTTATTTATCTATATTTTTAAATGATATTATATTAATAAATTGTATTTTAAAATAAGTTTAATATAATAATAATTAAAATAGTATCATTTTTTTTTTACATAAAAGTAATAAATTTTAATTTAATAATAAGATTTATATTTTTTTCACGAATGTAATATATTTTTATTTATTGCAGAAAAGGGAATGGCTAAAGTGAATCTTATTCTACTTGCAAGAAGACAATCAAATACTCAAGAATTGTGAAGGTAAATCACTTTCATTCTAACACATAAGAGAAGTAGTATAACCCAATTGTAGAATAAAACTACAACTATGAAATAAAATTGCCTAAGAGTTCTCTTTACTTCTCAAATCCATATTTAAGATTTAAATGATGTTGTGAAGTGATGAGGATTGACAAATAACTTTTTCCATTTGTAATATAAGGCTTTTATAAAAAATTGAAATTGAAATTTATGGAAATAAAAATGTGTTAATTAAATTAAATTCTTTTATATTTTTTCAAATGGTTGGACACCTAATCCTTCTAAGGTTAGTGTGGAAGCTCAAGAGACTTGGGAAGTCCAAGAGACCTTGGAATGTGAATCCAACAGTCACCCTCAATGTATGATAAATATGTATCATTGTGAGTAATAGAGTATCTCAGGCTTATCTCTTTCATGTTGTTTGCATATAATGTATGTGTTTGACAGGGTATCAAAGCCACTATGTTTCTAACCTTCTCATTGTTATGGAGCCACTTGTTTTGTGGCCTTTATGTATATTCTTCTATCAAACCTACGTTGCTCATAAATGCAATTTCAGTCAGTCTGATAGCACTGACATATAAATTATGTTGCCATGAGTGTGTGTGAGTCCTTAACGCTCCTCATTACTGCATAACGCTTCTTTTGCATTAATGAACCTGTACCTGTCCACCCTCGCACATCGTAATGTAATACTCCCATCAGATCGAAAGACTCGTATTACCCCGTGGCACCCACTGTCAGATTTCCTCCACCTGGCTACATCATCAGCCTTCTCTCCTCTTGTCGACAACTTCCCACTCCCACAACACCCTTGGTCGAGCTTGTGAGGGCCATACTAAGTTGGTTGGCCTCCAAACAATACCTTTGTCCCTTACTTGGTATACCGAACAGTCGACACTCCTAGCTCTAGTCCCCTCCATCGTCTAGTGTCTGTCATCTTCTACACAATTGGTTCCTAACTCATCCACACATTTTATACACCCGCAACACAATTTATACTCTCACCAATCCCCTCACACCCCTCACCACTCTGCTCCTCCTCCATACTAGTTGGAGGTCCAAGTCGGGTTTCGAAACTGATCCTATTGGGTTTGAGGGAGAACGAGTATGTGAACCTATGGTACGTAATCACTTGGTACCACACACACGAGATGCCACCGAATCATTTCTCATCGATCGTGGTCCAGAGTGTGAATGCATAGGTGGGCTTGATGTGGTCTGTGGTGAGTTGCTTCGACAAGCCGCATACATACAAGCAGCTTCAACTCATAATCCATCTCACGCGAGGTTCAACTCGCATACCAATTTTGGCTCCAATCCACCCATCGCTCCACAGTCGACATCGTGGAGTCAGAGCGTACCTCTACGTGCAGTTCCCGAGTGGTAAGGCACATAAATGATAGCTGGAAGGTTAGGGGTTCTCCCTACGCGATGTTCATATTGTTTACGAGATTTAAGCAAATTTACGGGTAACTAATAAACGAGCTGCCACAAGTGACTGTAGATGCGCAACAAACTTTCAACACTAGCTATCTGAAACAAAAAAAAAATAGGGAAGATGCAAAGTGAATGAGTGCCAATTCATATGTGTTATATTACAGTGAGAAATGAATGTTCTATCTTATATTATGTCCATTTATATTCTGTCCATTCCATTCGAATTCTATGTAAAAGAACTTAGATGTTGTGTCCTTTGATCTCGGGTCTTGAATTATTAGGAAGTCTTAGGTGGTGCAAGTTCTTACAAACATTGGTAAGAATTGAATGCATGTATTGTGCCAATAATTGATAATTTGGGTTGAGAACATTGGATGCCTCCATTATCCACAATAAATTTCTACCTTAACAAAATGGGCAGACTTTATGGAGTACTAGAGTTATTAAATACTCTAATACTTTCTAATGTTGACAATACGATTATGATTGACAAAATAATTCTTAGAGACATTCAAATATGTCTGCAAAATGCACATGAAAAGATTGAATTTTTGCAGCTTGAGTAGCAGGAATAGTGAGATGAGCTTCAGCAAGAGATTTGTCATTTTGAACCTGTTTGTGTTCAGAAAATTGATACAAACTCCCTTCAGCAACAAGAAATTTTTCAGATCACTGAGCCAATACAAGAGAAGACTTGAATGCAGAAGTAAAAATCCAACTTGCACTTCCCAAGCCCATCATTAGACCTTGGGAAGAGTTGGTCCATAACACGCACAAAATTGGTATTGGATATGACAAGGAGGTTTCCTTTGATATTCTAGACTATTCCAAGCCCATCCAATTTCAAAGCACTGGATTTATTCATGATATCTCACCTTCAGTTGTTCTAGATTCTACTCCTCTTCCATAACAACAACAACAAATTACGAAATGCCAACACTGTGATCGAGTTGGGCATATGAAAGATCATTGTTTCGATCTTCACTCGTGCAAGCACTGTGGCCAGCACACTCATTCTTCACACAAATGTTTCAAAAACAAGTCTCCTACAAGAACAAAGATTCATCTTGGATGGATTGCTTCTTGGCAATGGGCATCAACAACCAAGAAGATATTTCAGTCATATGCCATAAAATTTTCTAGAGTATTAAACAGTCTTGCAGTTGATATTTTTCCATCATCTCACCTTGTATCTGACATGGGGGGAAATGATGGTCATATATAAGCTTCAAAGCCACATGAAGCGAGCCTAAGCCACAACCTGTCATTCCAGATTTAGATTTTTATCCAAAGACACATCATTTCCAGTGACACTGAGCCACAACCTGCCATTCCAGATTCAAAGTTGTAGCTAGAGACACAAATTCCCATGAGCATACCTTTGGTTGGTGGTCAGCCTTAAACCATCTATGTGAGGTTGAGTTTATTCCTCTTCAAAGAATTTGGGACACTTCCTTTAGCAGAAGACTTCAGATTCTTGCCAGTTTTGGTAGAGTTCTAGGAAATGCATCAAACATTCCAGAGTTGTTGGTCATCCTTAAACCGTCGTAGGTTGTAGACCTCCCTTCTTCCAGGTTGAATGTCTCCCTCTTAAAAACTTTAGGAGCACTTTCTCTAGAAAAAGATCTCAACTTCTTGCCAGATTTGGAAGACTTTCGGGAACTACACTAAGCGTTCTAGTGTGTGTGGTCATCCTTAAACCACCTCTTTATGCCAACATTTCAGAGAGCAGATTCAGCCTAGTGCTTCCATTTTGTATTACAACTCTCTTCTTGGACTCACACATACCCCTTCGGATTAAGGGGGGGGGGAATGTTGGACACCTAATCCTTTTAGGCTTAGTGTGGAAGCTCAAGAGACTTAGGGAGTCCAAGAGGCCTTGGATTGTTAATACACCGGTCACCCCCAATGTATGATAAATATGTATCATTGTGAGTAATAGAGTATCTCACACTTATCTCTTTCATGTTTTTTGCATATGAGTTAAGATGGATCTAAATTAATCATACTTTGAAGTATGTTCAATATCTTTAATTAATATTTTTGAATATGGTTCTAAATCAATATGTTTTAGATGAACATGATTACATGAAGAATGTAATTATATTTTGATAAGGAGTATAAATACAAATTATATAATATAATTAAATAACAAAAAAGTACTTATTCAAATAATATGACAGAATAACTAAAAATAAAAAGAAATGTCTTTAATTTAATTAAGTTTAGTTAGTGAAATATGTTTATGGATTGAACTTCTACTGCTACATAAGAACAAAAAATATCTTTTATTATTAATTAACTTAAATTTAATTATTTTATTTTTGCCATCAACAAAATAAAATAAATGAAATATAAAAATAACTTTTTCAAATAATATTGACAACACATTATGAAAATGAAATTTACTATGGAAAAATGACCCACTTTTGAGATAACCGATGCATTAATTCAAATGTGAAGAAACATATGATCAAAGCACTATGAAATGAGAAAATCAAATTGCAAATGTCAAGATTGTAATTAAAGCATATGCAACCACCGTTATACATATTAACTAATATATAAACTTACTTAGTTTTTTATGGTTGTTGTAAAGTCTAAACATAGAAATGTGATATTTTTAAAATAATTACATATTAACTAATATATAAGCTTAATTAGTTTTTAATGGTTGTTGTAAAGTCTAAATATAGAAATGCGATATTTTTAAAATAATTTTCGAGTGATATTAAAAGTTTAAGTTATCTTTAAATACATATCATTTAAAAAGCATTATATACTTGTAAAATATGAAATTTTAAATCAGATATATTTGCATGTTTTTTTTTAATTATAAATTGTATATTTGATATGAGCATGTTGTTTTTTATATTAAATATAATATATATACACATAAAAAAAACACAATTATGAACTTTTTTTTTTTTTTTTTTTTTAAAGTGAAAAATACATTGACGAGAGAGAAGTTTAGGTGTCATTTACTTGGAAAATCTGTACACTCCATAAAATGGTCGCCTATTAGGAGGCACCATCCAATTTCTAGCTTTGTCCCATGTAATAAGCATAGTAACAACTCCTCCAAATCCGATACAAATTCCCATCCCCAATGCTATCAATGACATTTTTTCATCTACATGATCCAACCATCCTTTTTTAACATTACTCTTGCTATTACCATCTCTCATTGGATTACTTTTTTGATGGCATGGTTGCAGAGGATACTCACATAAACACTTATTGTTTTGAAATGATGTTGCATCAAATGTGTTAAGCTGTTTTCCTTTTGGGATTGACCCACAAATATTGTTAGATGAAACATTGAGAGACTCCAACCAGAACAATTGAGAGAGCTCTTGAGGAATACACCCTGTCAAATTATTTTGGCCCAAGTCCAACTGCTTCGATGTAGATATGTTACCAAGAGACATAGGCATTTTTCCATCCAATTCATTCTTGGGATAAATTTAGCAATCACAGACTAAATAGAGTACCAATGCTTGCGAGGATTTCTCCCACAAGATTATTGCTTAACAAATCAACTATAGTATTTGTGGACAATATATATGGAAAATTGTACACACTTTCTTTCATGTCAACTATTAGTTCATAATAAAGAATTTTCTCAGTTAAAGATTTATTGACTTGAAATCCATTGAGGTGCTCAAGATCAAATGGTATTGTTCCACTAAATTTATTGTTGAACAAATCCAACACTTGTAAGTAGGTGAGATTTGTTATCCACTGAGGAATACCACCCTGAAAATTATTATATGCTACACTTAAAACTATCAAGCTAGATAAGTTTATAATATGTATAGGAAGTTCCCCTATTAATCTATTTCCCCTTAAATCTAATAAGTTGAGCTGAGAACAATTAACCAAAAAAGATGGGAAAACACCTGAAAAATAATTTGAATGAACAACAAAATTAAAAGGAAAATGAGAAATCTATGTCTAAATATCTAGTAAATGAATTATTAGACACATCAAACGTTTTTAAATTATCCAAAGCACTAAGACTATAAGGGATACCACCAGAAATATTATTGCTATGTAAATCTAAAGACACGAGATGGTTTAATTGACCTATAGAATGTGGGAGTTGTCCAAATATGTTGTTTGAACCTAGATTTAAAAAAAGGATATTCTTTAATTGACCTATGTTGTGTGGGATTTGCCCCAGTAAGTGGTTTGAAGACAAATCCATCTATACAAGGGATTGAAGCTTTCCTATGGATTGAGGTATTATACCTGTGAGCATATTTCCACTAAGATCTAGGCTACACAATTGATTCAAATCACCAATGGCTCCTGGTAAGATTGTTTTCAGAAAGATCTAGTTCTTTCAATTGCTTCAAATTGCAAATGGCATTCGGTATCCTCCCAGTAAGATTGTTTTCAGAAAGATCCAGTTGTCACAATTGCTTCAAATTGCCAATGGCATCCGGTATCCTCCCAGTAAGATTGTTTTCAGAAAGATCTAGTTCTTTTAATTGCTTCAAATCGCAAATGACATCTGGTATCCTCCCAGTAAGATTGTTTTCAGAAAGATCCAGTTGTCGCAATTGCTTCAAATTGCCAATGGCATCCGGTATCCTCCCAGTAAGCTTATTTGAAGAAAGATGAAGGTACGTCAATTGATTCAAATTGCCAATGACATCCGGTATCCTCCCAGTAAGATTGTTTTCAGAAAGATCCAGGTGTTGCAATTGCTTCAAATTGCCATGGCATCCGGTATCCTCCCAGAAAGAAAATAATTTGAAGAAAGATCTAGGTACGTCAATTGATTCAAATTGATAATAGCTTCGGATGGAATTTTGCCACTCAAATTATTACCAGAAATAACCAAATAATGCAATAAGGAGAGGTTGCCCAGAAATAGTGAAAGGGTACCTTCCAAACCTAAATATCCAAGGTATATGCCGAACACTCTGCTCGTGTTTATGCTGCTGCACGAAATACGGGGCCAGGAGCACACGTATTCCGCATTCTGAGCAGTCCAATTCGACAACAGTCCATGTGGATCAGATGTTATGGAATTTTTGAAGCACAAGAGAGCATCCACGTCTCTCTTATGCCTACCAATAGTTGCAGCCGCAGTAACAGATACAGTGGCTGCAATTACAAAGCACAGAATTAGCAGAGTAACGACCTTCTCCATCATTTTTCCTTCTCCAAACTCCTAGTGACTTCTGCGATTCCCTGGGCTACATATATATACAAATAAAATACATAGGGATTTGATGTAAATACCTATGCATATATTTTATATATACCAATAAAATAATATACATAGAGATGGGTGGAAAACTGAAGGAAAATTGTTGGAGGCAATAACATAGAAAATACGTGCAGCGTTCATGTAAACTCCCAATGACATCAGAGATGATGGAACATAAAGATGGGTGTGACCTTGACCTTGAAAGTCATTACTTGTGATGATGGGAGGCAATAACAGAGAAAATACTCCCAATGACATAAAGATAGAGGTAAATGAAAGTTGATGCAGTCGTACAGATGATCGTGAAATTTCAAATATTTAGATTCAAAATGCCAAATATACAAATGTTTTTTTATATACTTTAAGAATATATTTTCTTATCTGATTAAAAATGCAAAATATTATAAGTCAAAATTCAATTATTATTTTTTTGATTTTTTTTTTATTAAATCAATTTTTTTCAAATAAGTATTATATAAGTAATATTAAATTTATATTATATCTCTTCCATAAAATAAACAAAATATGTATAATTATATTGATGGTTAGGCTAATTTCTTTTTCACTATTATTTAGGTACCTCAAAAACATGTATAATTATATTGATGGTTAGGTTAATTTCTTTTCACTATTATTTATTTTCTAATTTCTATTCACACGTCACGTGGACTCCCCTTTAATTGCGTTGCGTTTTCCAACTGACACGGCGTCCGTTCAATTTTCCACACGCGCACGACTTTATACAACTAAAACGAAGTGGTGTTGACCTCCTCCTCGTCGCTCACACTCACACGGATCGTCTTCAATTATCCACACGCCACAAGAGACTTTGCATTTGAAGTTATTTATTCAAACTAACTTTTCATTTATTCAAACTAAAGTCTTGCATTCACAAAGTCTTGACCTCCTCTATCTCTATGTCCCATTTCAGGGTACCTTCTATGTATTTGCATTACATTTTTCCACTCACATATCATCGTCTTCAATTATATTCCACACTTTACAAGGCTTTTACAAGACTTTGCATGTAAAGGAATTGTGTTTATATTCATAATTAAACCAATTTTTTCCATGGAGTCTATTTGATTCTTGTCTCTTCAAAGTCTTCTTTTATTATATCTCATTATCTCCTTTTGAAAGTCTTTTCCCATTATATCTTATTATCTTCATCATGATTTCTTTGTAATTAATGGAGTTCTTGCCTTTTGAAAGTCTTCTCCTATTATATCTCATTATTTTCATCGTGATTTCGTTGAAATTAATGGAATTCTTACTTCTTTTTCTTTTCTTTTTTGTCTTTTTCTCATTTTTATTGTATAAATTTGAAAAAATATAATATCTCACTTACCATTGAAATTGTAATATTCTTATATTTATAATATGGAAATTTAAAAATTAGTTTTTAATATGATTTAAATTTTTAATAATAAATTTATTATAAATATAACTTAAATAATAAATTGATTAAACATAAGAAAAATTATCAATTTGATTTAATAAATATTAAATTTTTTATATATGAATAATTATAACTCAAAAATGTGAATTTGACATTGTTGGAAATGTATATTTATGCCTTAAGGCGTTCCTATTTGAAAACAACTTCTCTAGTTGTCGTTGTGTCCATGTCTGAGCCATTGGATCAAATGTTAGACGATTGAAATGTTTTAGGCCATTGGATCAAAATACAATAAAAAATAAAAATAAAAAAATAATAATAAACTATAAAACAACCCATGATATTCATGTGGAATGTAGTTTATTTAAAAGGAGAAATTAATATGGCCTAGATCAATCTTAACTGTGGATCTACCAAGAGTCATGAGGGATCAAATGTCTCATAATAATAAACTATAAAAACAACCCATGGTATTGACCCATGGTACTCATGCAAAATGTAGTTTATTTAAAGGGAGAAATTAAAATGGCCTAGATCAATCTTAACTATGGATCTACCAAGAGCCAAGAGGGATCAAATGTATTGATATCCAAACGTCTTTTAAAGTGAAAAGAGAATTGATCCCTCTGATAAATAATATAGATCTAAACTAATTATTTAATAAAACTATTTGTAATTGTTTATAACCATTATTCTTTTAAAATTTTACTTAATAAAATGTATCTAAGTTTTCATACATCCAAATATACATAATTTTTTTGTTCTATATTATTTTTGTTACAACTATTTTATTATTCCAAAAATACATCGTTTTTTTGTTATATACAACTGTTTATTATTCATGAGTAGTATTTCTAAATATATAGAAAATTAAATTAATAATGTTTTTTTTTTTAATGTGATTTCTAATTTCTTAAATAACACTAAATTTACCTTCAATCATTTAATTGTAATAGTTTGTAACTACATAAAAGTTTGTAACTATATACATTTTCTTTCGGATTTTTTTGTTTGCTAATGAATATCAAATTTCTTCCGTTAAAAAAAACTATATACATATCTTTAATTACCTAATTGTAGCTAAAAAATATCACATGTTTTTTTCTTTATAATCATAAACAATTTTCATATTATATGATGTCAAACTTACTCAACTTTTTATTAACAAATTTTAAACAATTTTTTCACTACATAATTTTAACTTTTATATTTTTTATACTTTTCAATTCCAAACAAAACTTACAAAAGAAAAAACCCACTCAGTCCTTCGGGTTTTTTTGTACAAGTTTTATCATAACCTTTCCCACTATCCAATATATATTGTAGAGTCTTCTGAAGAGAGAGAGTGTATTCTAGTTTATAACCTAATCCACAATCAAAGAAAATGGCTAGGGATTTCACAAGTTATTAGTTTGTAACCTCGTCCAAAATCAAAGAAAATTGCTAGGGATGTCACAAGTTATCATTCACACAGTGATCTATAGAAGTTCTCAGTTGAAATGGGTCCTATTAGATGCATTATGGCCAGAGACACTAAAAAATTCAAAATAGATATCTATTGTGACATCCATATTGTCTACAAACCATCCAAAGTTCTAATCTTATATAACAATTTCTAAAAATAACTGCTCAATTTACTCCGTTCAATTTACTCTCCAATGAGAAAGTCAATATTGTGGTATAATAATTGATTTTTGAATCATTGTGACAAAAAAAATCACTTTTGCTCACAGAATATATCTAATTCTATAAGGATCTCATATGATAACAAAGTTTTGAATCATGATAACTAGGTTACAACTAAAACTAAGTTTTAGCCACAAGAAAAAAATCACAACAACTCACAGAATATATCCATGGTTGTAATGAACCCCATACATTGTGATGGACATCATGGGAATTTTAGTGCACATAGAACACCACCCTAAAAATTCTATACTCTTGATAAATTAAGAATAAGCTAAGAGCATTTAGTTATGATAAGAAAATTGTGATAGTATGTTATAGTTTTCTCTACAAATGTGTTGGAGTTGTTTTCTCAATCAACGTATTTTTAATACTCCTAAGTGATGAAATCCATCGTTGTTGCATATAGGAGCATTTAGCTCTGATAAGAAAAATATGATTGTGTGTTATCATTTTCTCTACAAGTCACCTCTCCATACATTTTTTACTATCTTGACAAATAATAAAAGAAACTAACTTCATATCAGCGATACTAGGAAAAAAAAAACATGGTAGACACCATGGAGAGACTTTACTTGTTTTATTTGGACTTGTTGCAAGCTGTCATTTACTGCTATACAAGTTGTGCATCAAATTATTATGTAACAATTGTGCCAAGAAGTTTTTAAATTATTGCTCTTCAGCTATATTTTATCAGTTTACTATGTTTTCAATCAAGAAGAGGCTTCAAAGTTTAAGAACTGTATATTTCTAGTTGATAACTCTTATCATCAATATCTTTGAAACCTCCATGGTGTGATTCCATGGAAGCAAAATTTTCCTTTCATTCCTTCATGATGGCTCCTTCTCTGCAACATCTTATTTCTTTTAGGCTACTCTTTCCTATGCTATTGCCTTAAGGCGTTTCTTTTGCAACATGTGGTGCAATTGCTAGTTATGGATTTACCAAGTGATTTGATCAAATCTCTTTACATTTGAATAGATTTTATCCCTCTAGGTACTTGGTGGTTCCATCTTAACTAGGCTTGTTTAATTTCTCCCTTTAAATACATTATATTCCACATGAATTCCATGGATTCTAGATATCATGGGTCTTTTTTTATTTTTATAGGGTTATTTTTCTTTTTATTTTTTAATCCTATTTTGACTAAGCTACAATGTTTCCATTACATTGCATTAATCTCTTAATTTAATTTAATTAATTAATTTATTTTTATATAACTTCTCATAGTAAAAATGTTAAACATTATGCTACAACATCTCTACCATACTTGGTTGGACTCTTGACCCAAAAATATATTATTAAAATACTACTTTTTAATTCAAAATTTAATTTTAAGATTTTTGGTTTTAACAACATTGATTCTCAAGAACCCAATTTTTAAAAGTTGCAATTATAATCCCAACTAAAGAAAAAAAATGTGTTACTAATATCACCATTTTTCAATCATGGGTTGAATTTAATATTTTCATTGCAATAGTAACATTAGTCAAGGTCATGGCTTCAACAAAGTTGCAATTTTAACTTTGAAAGATAGTGGTTGTACTAATATTAGTAACACCACCTTGTTTATTGGAGGTTTGCTTTTAAAATGTAAGTTGCAATAGTACCAATTGTCATTGTTACAATTTTTAAAAAGTTGCAAGTTTGACCACAAAATGAAGGGAATTATTAGTAGCATAACTTTTCAATTCAAATGTTGATTTAAAAGTTTGGTTGTAATGATACCAATTGTTGAGGTTTATTTTAAAATTTGGTGTTGGTTGTTAAAACGATGGTTTCATATAAGTTGTAATTTCAACCTCTAAAACAATAAGTTTATAGTCATAGCATCACTTCTCAATTTGGGAGTTGATTTTAAGGTTTTTGCTAACGAGGTTCCAAAGGCATGGTAGCAAAATGTTATAATTTAACCTTGAAAATAAAAGTGCTCCTAATAGTTTTAAGTGAGCATTGATTTCGTGTTTTTGACACAAAATTGTGGTTTTTAAGAGTTAGAATTCTCGCGTGAAGGTCATAGTGATTTTCAAGTAGGTAACTTTTCTTAATTTTCCCAACAAGATATGTAGCCATAGGTTCACACATATTACTATGAATCAATTGAAGAGGTTAAGTGTGTTAGGTGCCTATATTACTAGTGTAGTCCCTTATTATGTTAGTGTAGCCCCCGTTATTGTTATTGTTGTACCCTTGTAACCCCCATATTGTTATTATTGTGCCCTTACATTATTATTGTTAGGTCGGCTAGGATAATATTGTGACCCCATGGACTCCTATATATAGAAAGTAGGTTTTTTCATTTGTATCATCCAAGAATTGTTCATTTATGTAAAGGAGGTTTCCCCCTCGAAGTGGCTTATTTATAAGGCGTTGATCTCTCTTTTCTTCTATTTTTGGAGCTAGTTTCATAACATTTGGTATTAGAGCTTTGGATTCTAGTGTTTCGCTCCTCAAAACAGGCCATCGTGACATTTTTGCTATAACTTTTTTTCTACGAATTTTCAGGAGCTGAAATTTTTACAGAGCGAAGCTGAAATCCCGAGGAACGTCGTGTAAAAATTTCAGATCTCGGTTCACAATAGTTTAAGAGATATGATCTATGGAAGTTAGGGTTTTTTAAGGATCCCAGATTTCACCTAAACAGGTCATCGTGGAATTTTTTCTATAAATGTTTTTCTCTGAAGGTTCAGAAGCTAAAATTTTTACAGGGAGAAGCCGAAAGCCCGAGGAACGTCATGTAAAAATTTCATATCTTGGTTCACAATATTTTCAGAGATATGAACTGTGGAAGTTAGGGTTTTTGTAGGCTGCCAAATTTCATATCAAAGAGGTGACGGTGGGAAAATCATCGTAACTCTCTCTCTGAGCACCGGATTGGAATTTTGTAAAAAATGGCCGCAAGTGCACGGACTGTAGTTTCCTTTGTATCAATTTTAGAGATGGAGGAAACATTGACACGTGGCACATCATACAAGTTCTCTCTACTGAACCAGTCCATAATTAGGTCATTGTGGGAGATTGGGCATAACTTTTCCTTGAAGAATCCAAATCAGGTTAGACCTATGGCATTCGAAAGAAGATTCAGAGGGATACTACAGGACCCAATTTCAGATATTGAAGATCCTAAATCACAGATATAATTCAATTTCAATATCGAGATCCTCAAAAGAAAGAAAAAGGTGTGTATTTTTTTTCGAATTAAATAACGTTTGTTTAAAAAAGCAGTCTGAAGTAATTCCAAAGGCATATTGAAGAATTTTTATCAGTATTGGGTTCTATAATGCCTCCAAAAAATAATGCCATACCCATTAAGCCCTCAGAAAGCTATACTATGACGCATGAAGAGGAAGAATTGCAATATGAGATATCAAAATTACGGTACCAAGTGCAACAAATTTTGATCTTACAAAGAGAAATCAAAGATAACATAGATGGTTTAAAAGAAAAAATGAAGGCTAAGTTGGACAGTTTGAAGGATCAAATGAAATATAATATGGATAATGAAGTAGTGGAAGATCGCATCGAACATCAACAACAAGTTCTCCAACTCTCAAAGGATAACCTAACTTTGGTGCAGAATCAAATAAAACAACAGGAAGATCAACATCACATCGAAAGAAGTTTTGAAGAAGTCACAGAAACAAGAACTCAACAAGTACGATCAATTTTATAGTATCTCAGCAAGTGGAAGAACTTTCTTTTAGAAGATTCCACATTGGAGGATGAGAATTTAATACAGAAGCATCAAGAAATAATCAAGCATTGAGGACAACACTTGTTTTGAGGAGAGGGGCATGTTAGGTCCCTATATTACTAGTGTAGTCCCTTATTATGTTAGTGTCCCCCCCCTTATTGTTATTGTTGTACCCCTGTAACCCCCATATTGTTATTATTGTGCCCTTACATTATTATTGTTAGGTCGGCTATGATTATATTGTGACCCCATGGACTTCTATATATAGAAAGGAGGTTTTGTCATTTGTATCATCTAAGAATTGTTCATTTATTTAATGTAAAGAAGGTTTTTCCCCTCAAAGTGGCTTATTTATAAGGCGTTGATCTCTCTTTTTTTATATTTTTGGAGCTGGTTTCATAACAAAGTGTCTCACTTCACTTTGTTTAAAAATAACTCAAAATGATGTTTTATTATAACACATCCCTCACATACACCAATGGGTGGTTCAATTTATAAAAATTCATTAGCTATATTTAATTGACTCAAAGTTTACAAAAGTCCATACTTGATGTGACAGACGTACTAATGCCATAACTTCTTGGGATCATCCACACTAGCTACCATAACAATAACCTCTTTTTTTTTTTTAAGAATGAGAAATATTCTCAAACTTTTACATATGATCAAAGTCATCATAATACCCCTCTTTTCTTTGAGGAATAAGGAATCTTCCCCAATATATGATTAAAGTCATCAAAATACCCTAAGAAAACCATTTTGAAGCCATCACGCATGTTTTTTGCAAGTTATTGATCCAACTAGAATTTCACTTTTATGTTGGTGTATTGATCCATAAACTGCCATGGATATTAAATTGGATAATTTATCACAATAGATATACTAAAATATATTAGAAAATCTGAAATCTACAATATGAGGGTTTATTTCTCTTTAGATTTATGGATCTGCTAATTGTTTTTTATTGTATATGCATGCAAATTATAATTATGCAAAAAAAAGAGATTGCCAAAATAAAACTCATAAACTACAAATTAAGACAAAATATAACTTGGGAAATATTTTTGAGAAAAAAACCAATTGGAATGTGAGGTTTCTCTTCTCTCTTTCTCTAAATGGAAAATGGATTCAAGTACAAAGAACTGAGGCCTATGGAATGTGAGATTCTATAGTGCACAAATCCTCTTTATTTTCTCTCTCCCTATCCACTCTCGACTACTCTATTCATCTATGGAAAAAAATACACTTGAATAGAATGAAACCTCTTTTCCTCCTAGTGGCTTGGCTATAACATAGCTCTATGGCCTACTAATGGTTAGGTCTAACTCCTTCAACTCTTAACTAGAGTTACACTATCAACTCTTCTAAATTATTCTTCATCATGATTACATGGCTAGCCCATTTTCGATGAATTATGAGGGGTGATGTGGCATCCTTTTGAATTATGGTGTTCAAAACAAGAAGAGAAACCTTTGAGTGACATGACTTTTGCATACGAACTTTGATTGAGGCGGTTATTGAACTGTTGGAAAGGTATTTGTGTGAATAACTCTAAAAGTGTTGCACTTTAGTGGCGAAGTTTTACCCCTAACAATTACCATTTGATGCCTCAAACTACTTCTAAAAGGTCTTACACCCTAATTCGACAACTGGGACCCAACAATAAAATGGCTTTGTGAGATTATTCTTCTATATTTTCCACTCTAAAAACATCAAGAGGGATGAAATTTAAGATAACAACCCAATCCATATCACACCTCCCCATTTTGAGAGGCTTTTGTTCCCCAAAATATTCTATTGAATTAGACGAGGAAATTTTTCCTCCATCTTCTCTTGGGTGTACAATTTAGGTTTTCTTAGAATTTGTCCTTTAAACCCAATATACCTTGTAGTTATGGACCTCTTTTGCAAAAATATATCCTTTTTCAAATATGCCTGAACATTTGGTGAAAAATCCTCCATAGAAGGTAGTACATGTTCCTCTTCATGATTTAGCATGGAAGACTCATAGAGTTTCAAACTCTTTACATTCACCACTGGGTAAACGCACATGTATGGGGGTAGATTGAGTCTATAGGAATTACCTCTTGTTGAGAATTTGGTAGGGCAGTGATTAATCCAATTCTCTTACTTGATAATTGCTTGTATTATACTTGTTATGCTTCTATTACTTAGATATTATCTTCATTAGCTTATTATGTCTTCATCAAGTAAATTATAAAAAACACAAGAGACACATAATTTTGGCTCTTCAAGACAGAGCCAAAACCTCTCCCTCTTTGAGAGGAAAATCCGAAAGTAATTCTTATTCTTAGATATTAAATCGACAAGTATCATGACCATGACACGAACCCTTAACACTAGTATACCTCCAATACCCTTGTCACTTTCTCTTCTCAACTCCTATGCTGATCTTATTTTCTGCACTATGTTGCAACTTCATTAGGGAAGCTCAGTCCCTTATCTAGCAACCACAAACCTTGTGCTCCTTTTCCTCCAAGAAGGTCTTCCTCATCCTTGTTACTGTACCTAATACCAAGATACTTTTCCTTGCTGTAATACCCTTCCTTTACGCTATGGATAATATCAGTCCTCTTCTTGAGATATTCGAGATACAATGATCCAATATTGAGGCACGAATTGCACTTCTTGCATTGTCCTTTCCTTCGTTGCCAAGACACCCTCTTACACACTGTATTCTTCACTAATCCAAGACCTTATCTTCTTCCTTTCACTATATATATACTTCTCACCTTTCATGCTGCAGTTTAGATATATATTACATACTTTAACCGAGGTAGATTAGAATCAAAACAGAGGCAGATTAGCCCTCTTTTCCTTTGTTGTCTGATCTTATATTTCAGACCAATTGTAGCCCTTACCCCGCACTGAGATCATAAAACTTGTTTGAATTCTTAGTGTGTCAAATGAGGCAGCGAACCCTTCTTCATATAGGGACTTCATCCCTCTTCTAGGCTGACATGCCATCCTGTAGGTAAGCCAACTTGAAAAACTAATTGAGGGTCGACTTTTCAAGGAGTGTTTCCAACATATTTTGAGCTGACTTCATGGAGCAAGGTGACAAGGTCTTGGAGCATATTATTTGTCCTTTTCAAGTGTAATATTTCTTCACGTACATGAATCTATTTTATACATTTATGACAAGATGACAAATCCCTAAAATACATCAAGAAGAACTCTTCGACCTATAATAAAAACTACTTGCTCATGAAACCCATGAGTCAAGCTTTATAAAATACATTTGATTATATTTGTCTTCTTCATTACATAAATTCATAATTACATAGTCATTATGAAGACTGATCCTAGTTACACTTTACAACACTCCCTCTTAATTAGGGAGGTATTCATAATGGTACATGGTCACTTTGAATATGAAGAATCTCATAAGAAGAATTTGATTGGTAATCCATCTATTATAGCATCATATAATCCAACATTGTCACATAGCAAGGCCTTGACTAACAACTCCATATCTCCACGAGATCTTGAGCTACAATGTTGGTGATACCAATGACTATAGACACCACCATCATTGTCTCCAAGGTACATACTCCACCCGAGTGTTCACCGAGTTTGACCTCATAGGACTATTCTTAATTCTCAAATATTATCCATCCTTTCATGACTACTCTTTTCATGGATGTCTTAATACATCTCACAGAGTATCAAATGCGAGATAATTACCTAATCCCACATTCTGTATTCCAGAATGATGTGTCTATCTCTCCCTCTTAATTAGGGAGAATCCATTCATCATGTTTCTAAATTCCTATTTGTAGCCTTCACTAAGACTTACGATTGTCAGTCTTGGTCTAGTGCATGACACATGAGATAAAAAAACACAATTGTCACTCCATCTTAATTAGGGACCTACAAAAGCAATGATGAAAAACAACCAACTTCTCATGAAGTACTCCTTCTGTTGATGTCATGAATTGAGGAGCCTTCAATTTTTGGATCTATTCTTAGGGCACATATCATCCATCACTTTCATCCAAGAGCCATGTCTTCTATTAGAAATTGATCCATCAATATTCTCATCTGGTATAACTTCATGTTATGATGCTTTCTTTCGAACCATATATCTTCCAAGGATCTTTCATCTTTCCATATGGTTATCAATTTGTGGATGTCATCTGCTTCCATTTGGTAGCCCTACATAAGCTCATCAAATGTTATTCAATTATAAATACGAATACCTTAAATCAAAATTTACCTTAGTGATGATCTTTCACCATGACATCTTCTTGTAGGCATCAACATCCTTTCTTTACAGATTGACACAACTCCTAAAGATATGCATTTTCAAGGGTCTCCATCCTTTCCAGACTTCTATTAGAGTCTACATATCTTCCCAGGAGATTTTCTATTCAATTATTCTTGGCTTCCTTGGATGTTGATTGCCTCTTTTCATGATTGCACTTTTTTGCAATCTATTCCTTTCTCTTCCACACAATTTTATTTCATTCCTAGGAACTTCCAAGGTGCAGCTCCTTGATAGTATATAATCACCTCATATTCCATATGAGGAAATATTATATTGATTTCATCTGGTGTGGAACATGTCTATTGACAACCTGTGTATCAGAAGAGCTCATGCTTTCTTTGATCATACTTCTTCTACCTGAAACCATATGACCTGTCTACATAGCATCTAGTATCAACATAAATATATATATGTACCTCATTTATTTTCTTTGAGTCATCCTGCAACATATTTCCTTGGAGTGAAGAGTTTTATTCCCTTGACCTGCTTCATCAATATGTCATTATTTCTAATCCCAAAAATCTGCAAGTTAGAATTTCTCAAGGAAACCTATTGCTTTCTTTCTAACCAGTGAGTCCAAAGAGGACTCCATTAGAAAATGCCAACATCTGTTTCCTTATTGATTATTGAATGATGACCTTTATCTTGATGACTACTTTCTGTAAATGTTTTTTTTTTTCAGTGAGGTTCCCAAGAGCCTCTTATAGCATAGATGTCACATATGTTTAACAGACATCCTTCTACAACGAGTGCTCCTTCTTCAGTGCTTCCATCATGATGTCAATCCTAGAGTGATGCATTTATATAACATACCATGCTTCCTAACAACCTGATAGATACCTCTTAAAGAGGAAGATGATATTAATCATAATAGAGATCTTTTAATTCTTCTCTCTTATGCATCTTTGAATTTGGTTCTTCCATTTTTCTGATGATATGGGATTCTTCTTTTTTCCTCTTGTCCTCATTAGATTTTGAGACAATATTTCATTACACCCATAGCATTGTATCTTATCCATGTTTCATATTTTCTTCTTGAGGACCAAACTTACCAAATCTTCCCTTTCTCCTTAATATGGCAGTGTATGCTTGATTCTCTTTATTTGATCCTATATCCACTTTAGCTTTTAACCTTGTCTCTTTTAATTCTCATAGAGACCATAGATTCTAGAATGGTGTTTCTTCTTTCTTTCCATAAATTCTTGAAGTGAATTTTTCCCATCCCTTTGGCAGAGCATTCAACACCTTTATAGTTATTTCTCTATCAGGCATTTCTTCTCCCAATTCCTGCAATTGATCTTGTATTTCATAAATATTCATGAAGTTATTTCCTCCTCTCTAGACATCTCCAATGTGAATAGTTCTTGTCTTAGAGATATTACTTCCCCTGCAGTACTTACGGAGAACTGATCCACCAATTTTTCATATATATCTTTCGAAGATTATATTTTAATACATAGGGAATGAGGGAGACTTTTATGGATTCTATAAGAATCCTTTGGACTCTTATGTCTCCCTTCATGTATTTGGAATGAATTCATTGTTTTATTTCCACGCAAGAAAGTGTGAAACCCTAACTAGTTTGTTGCTTTCTTTGCAAAAAGGAATTTTTGATAGATTCATATGAAGTCATAAAGATACTTACTTGAGTAGATGTTTTTATTCTTCTTCATTGTTGATGATGATGTAGATAGAAGCTCCCTCTTATATTGACTCTTTCAAGAGTGGTGTAAAGTAGTAGATCACCTTGGATCCTTGACGATGATGATGATCAAGGATGATGACTTCAGCAAGGTGGCTTGATGATGTCTCCAACAATGTTGATTTGACTTCAACACCAAATAGTTGTTGATGGTGATGGCTTCTACATGGTGTCCTTTTTCTTGAGATGACTTTTCCAAAAACTGCCTCTTAGAACTAAAGATTGAATCTTCAATGTGGATCTCTGACTTTTGCTTTATAAAAATAATCGATTCTTGATCTCTTGATACTTGAATGTCTTCTTTCCAAACAACCCTTTATTATCTTCAACACCTTAGCTCTGATACCATGTTGAGAATTTGGTAGGGCAGTGTTTAATCCAATTCTCTTACTTGATAATGTCTTTTGTTATACTTGTTATGCTTCTATTACTTAGATCTTATCTTCATTAGCTTATTATGTCTTTCATCAAGTCAATTATAAAAAACACAAGAGACACAGAATTTTGGCTCTTCAAGCTAGAGCCAAAATCTCTCCCTTTTGGAGAGGAAAACCCGAAAATAATTCTTCTTCTTAGATCTTCAATTAACAAGTATCATGACCATGACACGAACCCTTGACACTAGTATGCCTCCAATACCCTTGTCACCTGCTCTTCTCAACTCCTTATGTTGATCTTCTTTTCTGCATTGTGCTCCACCTTCATTAGGGAAGTTCGGTCGCTAATCTAGTAACTACAAACCTTGTGCTCATTTTCCTCCAAGAAGGTATTCCTCAGCCTTTTTACTATACCTAATACCGAGATCCTTTTCCTTGTTGTAATACCCTTCCTTTACGCTATGGATACTCTCATTCCTCTTCCTGAGATATCCGAGATACGATGATCCAATATTGAGGCCTGAATTGCACTTCTTGCACTGTCCTTTACTTCACTGCCAAGCCACCTCTTACGCATTGTATTCTTCACTAATCCGATACCTTATCTTCTTCCTTTCACTGTATATATACTTCTCACCTTTCGCATTGCAGTTCAGATATATATTACAAACTTTGACCGAGGTATATTAGAGTCAAAACAGAGGTAGATTATCCCTCTTTTCCTTCGATGTCCGATCTTCTATTTCACACTAATTGTAGCCTTTAAACTGCACTAAGATCACAGAACTTGTCCGAATTCCTGGTGTGTCAAATGAGGATGCATGCCCTTCTTTATATAGGTACTTTGTCCCTCTTCTAGGCTGACATGTCTTCCTGTAGGCAAGCCTACTTGAACAACTAATTGAGGCCGACTTGTGAAGGAGTGTTCCCAACATAATTTGAGCTGACTTCGTGGAGTAAGGTGACAAGGTATTGGAGTATATAATTTGTCCTTTTCAAGTGTAATACGAATTCACATACATTAATTTATTTTATACATTTATGACAAGATGAAAAATCCCTAAAATACATTAAGAAGAAGTCTTCAACCTATAATAAAAACTACTTGCTCATGAAACCCATGAGTTAAGCTTTACTTTATCTTTGTCTTCTTCATTACATAAATTCATAATTATATAGTCATTATGAAGACCTATCATAGTTACACTTTCCAACACCCCCAACCTTTTTCAGTATCTCAAAGTGGCCATATTGCAAAGCCTTGATTTTCTTACTGTGAAAATTCCACAACTTGGAATCCTACTGCATTAACTGATTAGATTTATTCTATCTATTAATTACTGAAAAAATTATGTACGATTTGCTACGGTAAATATCAAAATCAATACGCTGCAACCTTCACAAAATAAATACAGCAGAACAAATACAACGTAGGAAATATAGATGCACACACACACACAAAAAATGTTATTATTGGACAAAGTCCCCAGAAAAACCCAATGCAAGAAAATCAGTGCAACAGTTGAGGGTTTGAATATTATGCAGTAGTAAATCTGAGTGCAAGTCTATGGTTGTCCAAACTGACAAACCATACAAAGAAAAAATATGGAAAAAATTTAGTGATAAAATTCTCACTCTGCCACTGACGATCTAACACTGATTTGGGCTCAGGATGAGCTACTCTGCGTAGTTATAGTGTCAGCCTACGTAGTACTGCATCCCACAACTCGGAACTTCGCCACCTTTGCTATGTGATCAGATGTTGTCTGGAAACTGGACCCTCCTGGCCTCCAGACTGTCACTCAGACCTCTAGAATTGAATCAACTTTGTCTCCCAGCAAAAACGAAATCTCCTCCTTAAGCTCTGTGTCGCCTCTATGTTGCCTCTCTGTGGCACTTGCTACCTCTCTAATTTGCACTCATTGGATCTGGAAAATCTTCCTCTGGTATTACTATCTCTGCCCCTCTCTCACTATAATGAGTTCACTAGCTCTCTCTCTGGAAACTCAACGCTGCTACTCAGGAAATTGATCTGCTAGTGAATTTGATCTCTGCAAGTGTGTTCTCCAAGTGATCATCAACTTTCAACCTTTCACGTAACTATTTGGCATCTACAACACAATTTTTTCAAAAAGGCATAACTTCTTCATCCAGAAACCATTTTCCGAGCATTTTTTTTTTTAACCAACATAATGTTTTGAGATCTTTCCATTGGAGCAGTTAGTTCAGCCTTTTTCAACTTTAGTTTAAAAAAAAAAATGGAAAGTGCATGCCCAGTTATTCTTAACAACACCAATTATTTCCAATGCCTATCCTACATGATAGACTTAATTAGAAGTAAAGGGCTTTATAGAATAGTCTCGGGACAAGAAACTAAACCTATCGATGGAGATAAAGCCGCTAAATGTGAAAATAAACAAGATCAAGCAATAGGGTTGATAGGAATTTCCATTGCTCAAGATCTCTGATTTCATATCCAAGAAATTAACATCCCTGATGCAGCTATGAAAAAGCTAAATATTGTTTTTGGCATTCAAAATGAAATCAGGGCCCGCAAGCTTGAAAATGAGTTGCTTACTTTGGACTTATTGAAATTTTTTTGTCCAATTCAAGACCCTTAGACTTCTTTTAGAAGGTTGTAAGGTAAAACAGGAAGATGATAGCCTTATCTATTCCATTCTTGCTAAGCTTGGACCTACATACTCTGTATTTGTTTCCACGTTCCATTCCACTAGAGAAGCCCTCATTTCTCAAGGAACAACTTACAAGTCCCCCTCTTTTGATGCCTTTTTCGATTCTTTGATAAGAGAGCAAGAAAAACTCTTACATCTTGGTCTTATCAATACTAGAAACTCTTCTAAGAAAGCCTTAGCAGCTCAACCAACCATATCAAAAGAATCCCAAGAAGCGGTATCCTAAAAAGAATTGTCCTAAACCAAACAAGGGTCTTAAGCAATTTCAGCCGCAAACTGAAAAAGAAACTCACCAAAATGATAAGGAAAATAAAAACAAAGGAAGAAAATAGATAGACATTGCAACTTTTTCAATCATGATGGCCATGTAGAGTCCAAATGTTTTAAGAAGATGGAAGCCTTGGAAGCAACAATGAAGAAGCACCAAATCAATTTGGAGAACTCTTCAACTTCATCTTCAGGAATGGAACTTTTTGCTTATGGTTGTCAAGCATCAAGATCTAGTTATGCATTAAATGTATCTTCGTCTTCTCATTCTCATGAGTGGCTCATTGATTCCGGAGCTTCTTACCACATGGCAAAAAATAAAGCCATGTTTTCTTCTTTAAATGATTGTAACACCAAACATATTTATGTTGGTGATGATAGATATCTTAGTGTTGTAGGATCTGGAACCATTCATCTAGATAATGGTCAGTTTAATGATGTAATATGTGTTCCTACCTTGTCCTACAACTTTCTATCTCTTTATCAGATAACTCATTCAGGTGAAGGGAAAACAATAGAATTCTCACCTCATGATGTTGTAATCAAGGACCTCAAATATCCTAGACATATTTTAGCTACTGGAATTCCTGATGATTCCATAAAGTTGTATAAGTTGGACAACTTTGGGTCATCATGTCTTCCCTCCGTTTTTGTTGTTCATAATGATGAAGTGAGAAAACTTTGGCATGAGTGATTTGGTCACTTAAACTATCACTCTCTTCAAACTCTATGTATAGAAAATATGGTGACATGTCTTCCTATGATATCTTGTCGAGATGGTGTTTGCTTCAGATGTGTACTCGAAAAACATCATTGAGATAGTTTTGACAAACGTGCCTCTTGGCACGCTTCAACCCCTTTGCAGCTTGTGCACAGTGATTTATGTGGTCCTCTTCATGTTGTTTATTTATCTAGTTGCAAGTAATTCTTAAATTTCATTGATGATTTTTCTAGACGCACTTGGGTATACTTCTTAAAACTCAAGAGTGAAGTTTTTAACATGTTCTTGGCCTTTAAGGCCTTTGTTGAGAAACAATCTAGACATCAAATTCTTAAGTTAATATCAGGCAATGGAGGAGAATATGTTAACAACAAATTTATCAACTTTTTCACTGAGCATGGCATTCAATTGCAACATACTATTCCATATACTCCACAACAAATGGTGTAGCTGAAAGGAAGAATTGCACCTTAAAAGAAATGGCTAATTGTATGCTCCAATCTAAAGGACTTAGTCTCAATTTTTGGGCAGAAGAAATTAACTATGCAAATTACATAGTAAATCACACTCCTACTAAGGTTGTAAGGAATATAACTCCAGAGGAAGCCTGGAGCTCAATCAAACTAGATGTAAGTCACTTTTTTGTTTTTGGAAGTGATGCTTAGGCCCACATTCTAGATGCGAAACATAAAGCCTTAGAACCTAAGAGTAAAAAATGCATTTTTGTTGGATATTCTGAAGATGTCAAAGGATATAGACTTCTTTAACCAAAATCCAAAACTATAATCATTAGAAGAGATGTAAAATTTGATGAAAATATATCGTCCTGCAAGCCTAGTTCGGCGGGTGTGCCACCTTTGGCTTGCGAGCTTGGTTCAACATATGTGCCACCTCTATCTATCTCTTTTATTTTTGATATCATTCCTTATAGTTTAGATGATGATAATGAGGATGATAATCCTCCTCCACCTCTTGAATATATTCCTTCAGCTCCACAGCTTGTAAGATGGGTCCGCTCAACTCGGGTTGTAGTAGGTTCTCTTGTAGGTGACCCTACCGATTGACGTCGTACACGTTCTCAGTTTGAAAGAGCCTCTTTCTTATTGGCTCAAGTTCTAGAAAATACTGATCCAGACACCTTTGAAGAAGCTTCAGGTCATCCAGATTGGGATGAAGCTATGAATGAAGAATACCGTTCCTTATTGGCAAACGATACTTGGGATCTTGTTCCTCTTCCAAAGGGAAGAAAACTTGTCAGATGCAAATGGGTTTACAAAGCAAAGTTTGGACCAAATGGAAAAGTGGATAGACATAAAGATCATCTTGTTGCTAAAGTATTTTCACAAGTTGAAGGCATTGACTATACTGAAACCTTCTCCCCTGTTGCCAAAATGAATTCTATCTGCCTTGTTATTTCCCTTGCTTCCTCATTTAAATGGGAAGTCCATAAAATTAATGTTAAATCCACCTTATTACATGGAGATTTGCATGAAGAAATATACATGGAAAAATCCTTGGATTTATAATGAAACAAATCTAGCCTTGTTTGTCATCTTAGGAAGTCTCTCTATGGTCTTAAACAAGCTCCTCGGGCTTGGTATGCCAAAATGGATAGATTTCTCTTAGATAATGGCTTTTCTAGGTGTAATTCTAACAACATTGTCTACACCAATAAAGTGGGTAAGTCCTTAATCATCCTTGTTCTTTATGTTGATGATCTTATCCTTACTGGTATTGATCCCAACCATATAAACCATGTGAAGTCTAGCCTCAAAAAGAAGTTTGAAATGATAGACTTAGGACACTTGCATTATTTCCTTGGTCTTCAAGTCTTGCAATCCAAAGAAGGTATTACCTTTTCTCAGTCCAAGTATGCATGTGATCTTCTATGCCGCTTTCACATGGAAGACTATAAGCCAACCCCTTCCACCTTTCAGTGTGGAGTCAAGATTTCAGTCACTTGTACTACCCCTGAAGTTGATGCTACCTTATACGGTCAAATTGTTGGTAAAATTATGTATCTAACCCATACCCTTCCTGACCTTTCCTTTGTTGTTGGTCTTGTTGCTCAGTTTATGCACCAACCTCATGAAAGTCACTGGAAAGAAGCTAAAATAATACTTCGATATATACAATTCAGTTCAGGATTCATTACAGTGCAGGAGCATCTCCATTCTTGATTGGTTTCAATGATTTTGATTGGGCTGATGACCCTGATGATTGAAAGTCTAATTCAGGATATGTATTCAATCTTGGTTCATGACCTATTACATGGTCTTGTAAGAAACAAAGTGCCATCTCTCTTTCTTTGACAGAGCAGAGTATCGTGGTGCAGTTGAAACCAACAAGGAAGCCATGTGGCTTCGTCAAATCCTATCTTAATTTGTTCTTCATTAGTAGCATTGAACTACACTTTGGTGTGATAATTAGAGTTCCATTTAGCTATGCAAAGATCTAGTTCAGGATCAGCATATGAAACACACTGAGCTTCATATACACTTCATCAGAAAACTCATTCATGACCGTGTTCTTGAAGTGCAGTATTGTTCAACCAATGATTAAGTTTTCGATATCTTTACAAAGGCTCTCACAGAAGCGAAGGTTACCAAAAATTTGATCTATGCTTGGAGTTCAGGAAAGTTATTATTAAGGGGGGATAGGCTTTAATGCCCCCTTCCTTCTCCTATTGTGTCACCTTTGTAAATCGTTCAATCCTATCCCAAGTTGTTCTTAAGGGGGGATGTTAGGATATTTTGACACATATGAAATAGTCTCATTTTGTGTCATGTTTGTAAATACTTCAATCCTATCCCAAGTTGTTCTTAAGGGCGGATGTTAGGATATTCCGACACATAGGAAATAGTTAAGTATAACTTGGTCTAGTGTAGAGTTAGGTAAAGTGTGTTTCTTTACTATGTACATTTGTAACTTATAATCCGATGATCACGATATGTAGTGATCCGACAGTTCACTCTCTCCTCAGTATTACCGACACTTGATCCATGGCTTAACACCTGATTGGTCCATGATCTCTATTTAAAGAGCATGGAGGGTCATTTTTCCGATAACCATTTATGAGAGAAACTTATGTAAATTTTCTTTTTTATATTAATAAATTCCTTGAAGTGGCCACGTTGGCTCAGGCTGTGGACTGTTTCCCTTTTCGAGGGTTTTAACCACGTCAAATACTGGTTTACTGATTTGTGATTTGTTTGTGAGCGGTGACCTTTGGTGTTTGATCTAAGGAACTTACCCTGTAAATTCATACAATATGGTTGAGATTAGGTCCCCGACCAATGATTATATTAGCACTTCGTTACAGCCCAGGCTTATTTTGTAACACTATTGTTATTTTGTTCCAGCCAAAAGGCTTGGATTGGAACGAATGTATGTAAATATGGTGATAGCAATGCTACTGTAGCTCTGGTGAAATTGTGATTTTGTTGTCATTTCCCTCGTTTTCGGCTGAAGCCAAAATCATTATGTACATTTGCTGATTTGAAATTAATACAAAGGAGATGCGCCATGTTATTTTCATCCTTTGTTTTAATTCTTTACTGATGCGTCACTGAGTGCTGAAGTTTCAAGTTTCATAAAACGGGAAACGAACTGCTTGGCTAGAGCCCAACCAACCCAGCTCATTCTCCCTTTTGCTTTCGTTTCGTCAAAGGTATGCATTGATTTCATTTAAATGCAAAGCATGGATTAAGCTTATGTTTCATTCTTTCCCAAGAGTTCTGGTTCTATTTCATTGATAGTCAATGTGTGACCGATCCATGGTGTGAATGTTAATTAAGTTTGATTTACCTTCAATAATTTCCTTTTCCAAATCTTAGTTTACTTCTACCTAGATCGTGCAAGCACATTATTCCTGCACTAGTGCATTTACAATTTTGCAACTCGATTTTGTTGGTTCATCACAACAAAGATTTTTTCATTCCTTTCTTTCACAGAGATTCGATACATTTCTGCAAGTGAGTGTTCATTATCAGATAGAAGTATTTTTAATATAAAGAGTTGAAATCTTAGGGATTAAAGATGTTTTGGTAATTAAGGAATGAACGATGTTACAATGCATTGATCTGTACCTGCACTTTACACTTTTAAGGAAAGGATTAAAACTCATTTTGAATTATTAAAGTGAACATTTTTGAGTTAAAAATATTAAAAGGCATATATGATTTATGTGGGTAACTATTACAGGGATAAAGCCTGTTGTCATACTTAGCTAAATTCTTTGACTGCATGAAAGAGTTCATTGATTGAAGAAAGTGTGCTTTGACTTCTGAAGTTCATTTTTATTTCGTTATAATGTCTTCTTCTTCCCTGAGATGTTTATTTTTAAGTGCATTTATGTACTTGTGTTTTAAAAAAAAAAAAAATGTTTTTTTTTTTTTTTTTAAATAAAAATTTGTAATGAAATCTTCATTTTTTCACATAGATAAAAATTTGAAAAAGGGTCAATATTATAAAGTTTATATTTTCTACATGTTTATGTATTGTTAATTAATATTTCAATAGAAATCAAACAATTGTCGCTAAAAAACCAATATTTTGAACCAGAACCATATGACAAAAAAATACAAATTTTCAATATAAATAGAATGCAAAAAATACACTTTTAGAGACTTTTTGTTAAAAAAACTAATTTTTGGGAAAATATTAACAAAAAAACTTAAGAAAATAACATTTTATTGAATTTTATGTTAAAAAATAATAGTAATCACATTTTTTTGCAAAAAAATAAGGATTCTTCTCATAAAATATCAAAGTCTAAACATTACAAGTAAAAATGATTAATATATCTCAAAATTGAGCTTTATTTGCAAGCATAACTTAAAGATCATCAACAATATCAACTAATCCATGTTCAACATCTTCTAGAACATCATTGATGTCTTCTTCCGCAACATTTTCTGCTTCATTTTGGTCATTGTCATCTTCTAATGGATCTTTCATGTCTGCAAATCTTCCAAAGTGTCCCTTTCCAATCATTCCATATAATGGTGGTTGAGGTTCATTTGCTTTTTTTGCCACACATGATTCATTAAAATCCCCTTTCCTCAAACCAACTTCTTGCTTTTCATCTGGAAGGAATTGAAGAGCGTTAATTATTTGTTGAATAAATTTGCATTGCACCAGGTCTTTCTCAATGGCAATGCAATTTCTTCCTTTTGGTAGGCAACATGCTAGTGTTGTACCTAATCATCAAGCACAAATGAAATAAATAAGAAAATTAGTATAAAGACATAAAAATAAAAAACAAAATATTTAAATTCAAATTTGTATAATAAAACCTACTTGAACCTGAAAATAAATCCAAAACCCAATCTCCTTCATTTGAACATAGATCTATAAGATAGTTAATCAATGCTTGCGGTTTTTTATAAATGTTAACTATATCTCCTTTTGCATCTTTATCCTCATATGTTAGTTTTATTACAACTACATCATGAACCAATACTTGACTTTGACTCTTCCCATCTACTTGATTAATAAGAATACGCTTATAGCTATCATCTTTTTCCAACATTCAACATGGATGAACTCACAATCATTTATAATAGGCTGATCTTCGGAAGAAACAATATTGGACTTCTACTTGTAACATAACATAGTAAAATTTCAATTAAATTGTACATAAATAATTTTTTTTAATAGCAATCAAACATACAATTTCAAAGTCTTACCATGTAAGTTACACCCTTGAGTTTGTTTTTCCCTTGATGCTTGTTAATAACATTTCAAATTGTGTGCCTGAATAAAATGTCAAAAATCACCGAAGTGGTGATGTTGTCACTTCTTGAAAACCCATAACCACTTTACTAAAAGCTTGATAAGTATATGGTTCACTATCATATTCAATGTCTAGGAAATTGAAACCATGAGGAATATCTACAATAACTAGGGCATATTCCCTTTTAGGTATTAGTGATGCAATGTCTTCACAGTCACCTTGTATTGTTTGATATTGGATACTGTCGAGCCCATTCCAAATGTAATGATTAAGAGTATGATCAAGTTCAACATTCATAAGACGCTTCTTTCTCATCTTTTCCAACTTAATTTTTACAATAAAGCTTGTGAAAGTATCTAGTACTCCATTTCCATCCTTCTTCGACATCTTTAATGGCATAAAAATATATATGTATAAGTAATAAAATAAAAATAGTTTAAATATGAATAAAATAAATGTATAAATCAACATACTTTATTGAATGCAATATAAAAATCTTGAAGTGTTGATGTAGAACTTGCTTCTAGGTAGTGGCGCACAACATCATCCCAACTGTCTTCATTCAACATTTTAACCATATGTTCTTGTATTTTCATAATAATTTTCTGACTGAATAAATAAAGTTAAAACTGTTAATATAGTGACATGTATAAAAAAATCTACCAACAACATTATGTTTTATTTAAAATAAAATTATAATGAAAGGAAAATAAGAAATAATTCAAGAAACTTACTTTTGAAATTATGCACACATTTCATCCATTGATAATTCACTCGACTTCACACGGGCCAATACTGATTTGACTAGTTTCTCATCCTTCACATCTTGCATTGTTCTCTAAGGTGTGATAGTTATGTCCTTTGGAAGTTGCTTCATTTCAGGAGCTATCTTACTGTTGGTGCATATTATGGGTTTACTCTTTTTAACCTTCTGATTTTTTATGGAAATATTCTCCCACCGCTCAAAAATCTCATCAATCAAATCCCATATCTCCCTAGTTCTAAATTTCAAATGAAAAATGTTATCCATGCTTCTGAATATATTTGATTGCATTTTTCCATCTTTTTCTTTGATTTTTTCATCAATTTGATAACCTGTTTCCATTAAACATTCATTCCGAAATGTTAGACTAACTTATGTCTTATCCCACCACATTTTTCTATGAATTCATTATGAATAAATTTGACCCTTTGGATGAAAGTCATTTTCATTCTATACTCATCATCTGCATTATGATCCCATGCCAATAACTTTGATTATATTTCTGTTAAGCTAACGTAAATGATGCATTTCACTGTTTGAAAAATATATTTATTGGGATATTCCTCAATCAACTGCCTTTTAGCCTCTACCGAATGGTTCCCTCCAATTACATAATATTTATAATCAAAACATTTTTTCTTTTCAAATACTTGTTTGTTGGGAACCTGATGTGGATCAACAAAAACCACATATTCCACCACATGCGCATATGGATTGAACCTTAACAATGTTTTTAGATTATGTACATGTAGGTGATGGGCCTTTCTAATTTGATATTGATATTGTCCTTCATCTGGCCGATAAATTTGGCTGACATTAAGCTCAAATGTTTGGCCACCAAGAATTAATTTATTCTTCCTCAACTCATAACTAATGACATTTTGTTTTGTTTTAATAATGCCATCATCTAACTCAGCACCTGGTGTTATGATTTCTCTGCTTCCGTTAGAGCTTTCAGTTTGTTCTTCACTGCTACTCATGACTTCTACAGGTTGACCAAGATTTGATTTCCTCTTCGTATTGGTCAACATATCAGTTCTTTTATAAACAAGCTCTTCATCATCAGGTAAAAGAGAGACATATTTGGCCATTTTTCTTTTTGGTGTCTGATTTATTTTCTCCTTTTGCACAACAGTTCTAATCTCCTCCTCACTAATTCTATCATAATTTTCAGTTTCATGTTCCACATCTTCAAAAGAAACATGTTTAGGTTTACTAGATTGACCCACCTTAGTGACTCTTGGTTGATCCCCTCTTTGTACTATTGCAATGTCACGAGCTATTGATCTTTGCTTCAATCTCCTTTCCTCTTCTTTGTCTGTGTGGAAAGTGTTGATCACAGTCATAACATTTGGATCCATAAAATAAATACCTTCAAACATGTTTGAAAGACTCAGAACAAAATTCTATGAAACAAAATAAAACATGTTAATGATCAATAATTTATAAAAAATTGAATGATCCTTACAATAATGCATAGCGGAAATATAAATAAGCATACTTACAATGTTATTTGCAATTTTGGTTGAGATATATTTAGACAACTTTGCAGATATTTCATTTATGTCATACTTGACCTTTGATAGACGATATCTAACCTTGTCACGTTTATTAGCCTTTCTTGCAAGAACATAAATAGTGTTTGTATTCGGGACCATACATATGTCTGGTATTGTGCCCATCACTTCATATGGTTCATTTAAGTCAATCCAGATATATACGTATATTAGCTTTCATTTCATTGTCTTCAAGATACCATGAGAAATCAGTTTTATTTATTTCCTCGGCATTCTTCCAATCATAAATAAGCTTTAATGAACCTGGTGGGCCACTTGCTTGACTTTTATTAGCGTGCGCAACAATGTTCTTATTGCGTCCAACAATATCCATAGTGCGTCTAGCTACAACTTTAGATTTGGGAGTTGTATCTGTTAGCCACCTATACATTTTTTGACAAGCAAACAGGTGGCTAAATATGTCTTGAGCCTTCAAGAGATGCATTTCCCCTGAAAATATCTCATTCTTGAAGCCTCTATGTGTCTTTTTGCCCTTGAAAGATCCTCACTGCTGTTTCCCATGAAAAAGCCCTGCTATTTGTGAAAAGAATGCTTCAAAAGGCCTCTGAAATTGCCCATTTCCACTCATTCCCCTTCAGTTTTCATTAAGCCTCTTTCCCTCTTTAGAACCTCCATATCCCTCTAAGAAACCTCCAAAATCCTTTTAAGCCACTTAAAACCCCATTTACAGGCTTAAATCACCCTTTCCCCCTTTATCGGAAGCCAAGAAAACCATTGAAAAACACTGATTTTGGCTTAAAAAACCCCTCTTTTCATAATAGGCTTAAGCCCCTTTTCGGCCTAGCCCTTAGCCCCTCTCCGCATGTAACCTGGCGCCAGGACCAGGCGCTAAGCCCGCAGGCACCAATCGCAGTCAAAACTTTATTTCAGCGCTTTTCCTTTGTTAACTTAAAATTTTCTGATGTGAGGTCTTTTGTTATATTGACCGCGGGCTTGATCTGAGACATTTATCTCCATAGATCTGACGACCAGCGCTAAAATCTCACAGTGCCCGTCACCCCTTTTCATTACACCTCCACTTCAATCCGCTCTATTGATCGAGTCAGATCCTACGGTTAGCGCTTGATTGCAGATCACAATGGCAAAGTCCCTTTCCCGTTTCATCGCTGATGCGATCCAATCCTGGCCGTTGAATCCATAACAACCAACAGCCAGGATTCAATCACACCTTCATTCACAGAGCCCATCATAGTCCCACCGGTTTTAATCTGGACCGTTGAATCCACAAGAACCAACAGCCCAGATTTAATCACGCTTCGCCCTTGTGCTCTCCATCATTCTCCCTCCGATCAGATCTCCACAATTGATCTCCCTGCTGATCCAACGGTCCGCACTAAATCAAAAAATCAAATTTCAGAGTTTCAGCCCCTGCCTTCTCTGATGCGATTAGATCTCAGTTGTTCATTCACATAGATCCAACGGCCAAGATCTACTCCGCCCGCCCATTTCATGCCCCACATAGGTGCTTCCCCTTTTGATCATAGCCATCCATTGTAAAGATCCAATGGCTCTCCTTCTCCCCACTCATCCATTTACCCCTTGGCCCTCTGATTTCTCTGTTAAATCTCCACTGTCCGATCCCCAGATCCAACGGTCGGGATCTAATCCGCCGTTGGCTTTCCCCCGCCTTTCCACCCGCGCATCTTACCTTTATCATGCAAATCCTGGACCGTTAGATCTTCTGCCCTTCCATTCGACGGCTGAAGTAACATTTCTCATTTTTTCTGCGCCCGAACGTTAACGTTCCAAAAAAACACGAAATGGGCGGTATTTTAAATCCACGTGTCAGGCAGCGACATATATCGCGTTTTTTCGGCAAGAATTCTAAACCACTTCAAAATTGCGTGAAAAAAAAAGTTTTCTTCTAAAAACCACTTCCCCTCTTCTGCCTTTGACAGCGCTCCCCGAAGATCTCGATCGTTGATTTGTATAGATCTACGGCCCTTATTCCATCACGTTTTCATTCATATTATGTTCATCGAACCTCCAAAGGACTTCATCGGAGCATCTCAACCGTTGATTTCCTCCTGAGATGTAACGATCCACATTCACTCTTTTTCTGCCCCCGGACCCACCACCATCAAGGCCTCCGATTCCATTCATTTTGCCCTTTTTCCTTTGTTATTAACCCAAACGTTAAAACTTTGTGTTTTACACTAAAAGTATTTTCTCCACCCAACTCAATCTATAAGACCTTATCGTGCAATCCCGACCATTGATCATCATTCATAAATCTAATTGGATGGTCTAAAATCGCCCTCGCAACAGACTTTCATCAAGCCAGTTTTCCTCCATTCCGTAGTGTTTT
This sequence comes from Pinus albicaulis, assembly GCA_034641835.2. Taxonomy (NCBI): domain Eukaryota; kingdom Viridiplantae; phylum Streptophyta; class Pinopsida; order Pinales; family Pinaceae; genus Pinus; species Pinus albicaulis. Next base: position 36,146 of record JAXQQM020092966.1, on the reverse strand, counting down.
TCACCATTTCTTCGCTGCCACCATTGTTTTCCATCGCTTTCGTCCATACTCCACGGGCTTCCACAACATCCATCCTCCCTCCCTCCAGGTTTCTTAACGTGTTGATTGTGTTTTTACAGGGTTTACAAAGTGATCAATTCATTCTATCTCCATAGTCACCACCACTGTGATTCAGAGCACAGAAAGACCATTGGAAAAGCGAAAAAGAGTATCAGTGAAAGAAATTGAAGGGATTAAAGTATATTATTGAATATTTATGATATAATTCAGCGATTAAAAGAGAAAAAGACGCAGTAAAGACCGGAAAGGAAGACCAAGGCCTAAACAGGCCTAAAACACAAACTCAAAGTAAATTAAAAGTGTTTTAGGAAAAGACAGAGACATCTGTCAGTCTGAGAAGCTTCCACCGCCACTTAGAGGCCAATTGAAACCTCTCCAGTTCCAAAAGCCAACCTCTCCGGTCACCAAAAGCTACCTATAGCCTCACAGAAATAAAAGAAGGCCTGGTTATTGCAAAAACAGAAGATCTTGGCCTAGAATACAACTGAACAATTAATACAAATCAAAGGAACTCATTACAAATTGTCAGCAAAGTGATTTTAAAGATAAAAAATAGTCTTGAAGTCAATATTTTCGACCATTAGGCCTCGAAAAGCAGAAACAGAGTTACGAAGCAGAGTTATAGGTTGAGTGCATTCCTGCCTTATGTCTTACCTAGTTCTCAAAGGCCAGGAATTGCATTGATTGTGAAATTAATGATACTTGACCCCTAGAAACTCTCCCACTTCTAGATTTTCTTATAAATTCTCCTCGAGGACCTGTTGTGCTATACAAAAACCCCCCATTTCATATTATTTTGCTTTAGAAAAATATAATATGAAATGGGTCCCTTTTAGATTAAATTGGTATTAACTCATCATTCCTCTAAAAGGTCCGAAAACAAACGAAACATTATAAAACCTTTTGAGTTAATAAATCATCGGAAATCGGGAAAATAAAACAATCACAACAAAAGGCCCCTCTCCTGGCTCCGATGCGATATCACTATCGGCAATCGGGGAATGCGATATGAATACAACGAAACTCTTTTCCTTAAAAGCTCCCGATGCGAGTTAAGTGATATCGCTATCGGCGATCGGGGATTCTACAATAACTTAAATAAAACTGCCCAAGTCTTCCTCCGATCGCCGATCGCGATAAAGCCAAGCGCGACTTTCAAAAAGGATTGATATGGCTTCGGCATATTATATTAATTATTATTAAAAATCCTTTCCGCTTCCCAATAGTGATTCACTTGCGCCCAACCGCCAAATAAAAATCAAATCCACGCTTAAATAGACTATTCGGAAAATGAAGGATATAATGAGCATTTAATTGATTGACAGGTTTAAACGGCTAATTAATGGAGCAGTTATGCCTAAATCCCTTCAGAGATTATATCCGCGGGAGTCTTATGATTATCTTCCATTATTCATTGATTGACATAATTCTTCTGTACTTAGTTTTTGCCATCTATTCTCCGCATTACGTTCATTTTATCTCTTGTGCAGAGCTTCTCCGCAGTAGCAAATTCAGACCAAATGGGGAAGAAATCTAAGAAACCTGGAACAGCTTCAGCTTATGTGGTAACAGAACAACATGCTGCCAATCTGGGACCAAACAAAAAAGGATTAATCTCAGATACCACATGTCTTGGTCTCGGTAATACTACTTGGCAGAGCATTTACAACCTGGTTGAAGCCGAGGAACCTCAGCAAACATCGGTACAAGCTACAGCAGGCTCGAGCTAGAAATATGATGCTACTCTGAAAGATTTGGCTGATTCCTACCTGCACAGGGTAGCGGCTCGGGAGCAAATTCTTCCATATACAGATGTAGTGATATGGGCCATTGAAGAAATTCCAATTACGAACAGAATATTCTGCACTATTGATGGGAGAGTTTTCGATTCGTTTTAGCCTAATGATTTGAGACAAATGTACCATTTGCCTGAACCAGAGAAGAAGTATAATAAAGCATTCCTGGAGAAGTTTAGAGATGAAAATGAAACTGAGTCAAAGCCTATACGGGAATGGAGACAGAACCCGGCGAAACACAAACATGAGTCTTCGGGTAATTACTCCGTCAATTCCTTATGTTCTCCTTATTGTTATGCTGGAGCTATGATGTGTCGAATGTGGGGATTGCATGATTCTTCAAAATTTTCCATAGAGATGGTACCTTTGATGGAAGCAACATGTAATAGTGAAATCATGGATTGGGGGAATATATTATCGGATAAGTTAGCAACTGCTATTCTTGACTTCAGAAACAAATCCCGTGTTACTGATAGAATCATCCCTCAATTTTACTTTAGTGCCTACATTTTAGATACCCTCTGTTTTAATTCCGAGTTTCCCGTGTTAGGGTGGAGATGGACTCCATAGGACCCCATGCCCATTCATATATATCACCAGAAATTATGGAAAGCCCATTATAAACACCACCTATATCAAGTCTGCAATGGATTCATGCTACCTATTTACTATGCAATTTTTGCTAGACCTACTCCTAAGATCTCCTCTCAAGTAGAGATTGACTTGACAACCTTAGGAACCTGGTTCAGAGAAGAAAAATTCACTTATGTAAGAGTTTTCGGCAGCCAGGCCAGACCTCATGTCCTCCCCTTGTATATACCAGACAAACTTTTAGCTCGAGAGATAACATATCAGCTTACATCCGCATCGGCTACAAAGACTCTCAGGAATTCAAAGAAGCAAGTCTGGCCTCCTTTCCCTCTAAGGTGTGGCGTCTATACTCTGCGTGATTATAAACACGCAGAGAAAGAGGCGGAAAAGATTAATATATTAAATCTCGCCACTCTGCCTAACAGACGCTTTGATCCGAAAAAGGTCGTCTATAATGTTCTAGATCAGGCCAAACTCACTAAATTTGAACATAAGGAAGACGAGTTTGATGACCTGTTCTCCTCGACCGAGTCGATATTTCAGGTTCAAGAGATAGCTAAAATAAGATACCATGACGACGAGTTAGTTGAATTTAACAAACTTAGAGAGCAGAGGTTGCAAACTCTGCCTCTAGATTTGTTAGCCACTGCCCCGATGATACAATCAAGCGAGCCTGAGCAGCAGCTTACCAACAAACCTCCTGCTACATCCGAAATCTTTGAAGAAGTCCAAAGAAGAGAGCAGGAGGAACTCCGGAGGTTAGAACAGGAAGAGGCAAAGAGGAAAGAACAAGAGGAAGCACAGAGAAAAGAACAAGAGAGAATACGTGATCAGGAACAGGAAAGGCAGCAGGAGCAGAGCAGCAAGAAGGTGAATGTCGACACTCAGATTGACCCAAGATTGCTCCAGGAATGGCAGCAATTTGATTCAATTATAAACAATCTTGAGAGCTCAAGGGATGCCGATACATCCAAAGCGGCCAATACACAGGATACAGCATCAAAAAAGGTTCCAAGCAAAGGAACCAACGGTTTATCCCCGACTACAGAATTAGAAATAATTCCCAAGGATCCTTCCGATCAAATTATTTTGCAGGTGGAGGATGTTCCTCCATTGGATGTTTTCTATAGCCCAAAACACAGGGCTGTAATAAAGCGACAACGAAAAAGGAGAAGGATTGATCAACCTTCCCTGTTCCCCGAACAAATAGTAACAGCCAATGTAGTGTGGAAGGAAGAATTCAACCCCTCCGATGACCTGACAAAGCTGTCCCAATATGCTGGTGCCTATTCGGCAGCCACCATGGATAAGGCATCAGAGGTGAGCAATTTGTTGAAAGAAAAGGATCAAGCGATCGCTTCACTACAAACACAGCTATTGGAGGCACAACAGAAAGCAGATTCGGAAGCGATTCAGAAACAGAAAGAATTATCAGAGGCATTAGAAAAATTGAAAGCAATGAATGAACAGATGGTAAAAACAAAAGATGAGCAAATTTCTCAATTAACAGCTCAAGTACAGAAGTTCAAGAGTCTTCCCCAGCCTGCCAATTTCAGAGCAGAGGAAATACAGATTAATAAGGCACTAATAACAGAAATAAGATTGTTGTGTCATGAAATTGCCCAAGTTGAACCTCTGTGCGACATAACAACATCTATAATAAACAAATCAGTTGATGCCAGGCAGGACTTAGAGCAAGCCGATGAGACTTTAACGGATTTTCTTACTTGGCAGAACATTAATGAGGGACAGGCATCAAACTTGCCTAAAATCTTAGAATCCCATAAAGAAATTCTATTCATGGAGTGGCAGTCCCAATTGATGAAAGCAGAGAGAGCGGTTTCTAGATGCAAATTATCTACGAACAATTTGATTGACTTGATTAACAATACTCTATATTTATCTAACATGATCTCTCAATGTACACCAGGTAAATTATTATCAGCCAAGACATTGGAACAATCATGTTGTCAAGAGCTAGAAAAGAATGGGAAATTGATCACAGGAATTAAAAGTTTAACTTGGGACACCTATTGGTTGTTCCTAGTAAAACCATACAACCAGAAAGCCGCCCTCAAATGCTTAACGGATGCAATCGGGTGTATCATTCCCGATATACACGATGCCACCTATGCTGCTCAAATCAATTCTCGTCTCAGCCGCCCTCAAGAAGTGGAACCAATGCTGGAAATATGCCAACTCAGGACAAAAGGAAAACAGCCAGAGTGATGAATCATGATGTTGATTACCAGATTGCTGTAGGGGAGATATTCAAGATCAGGTTATACCAATTTAGTAGCATTTTAATTTTGTAGTTTGTTAGCTTAATTTAGTATTTATAGACCCTTTCATGTATTTAGAAAGGGTCGTAAGTTTTTGTATATGACTGAAACCTGAAGTTGCACTACTGTACTTCAGGCATATTTTTTTTATGAAAACTGGACCAATTTTTCCAAATTTTGATAACGAAGCTTTTATGTGGATGTGCACTATTGCCTTTATTTAAAAGTATTTCTGAGTCGGAAGAAGGAATTCAAATTGCGATTGACGTTGGGAAAGATTTGCAGCTCATATGGTACTATTATCTATGTCTGAATTTATTCTTTTATGTAAATTGTTGTTTGATCATTCTTGTTATTATTGAATATATGAATGTGTTTTAACAGCAGTCTTTATACTTTCCACTACTGGATGTTTACAGTTTGCTATTCTTCTAATCATTCATGTATCAGTAATATAAAAAGATAAGTGTAACAATGTTTTATCAATTACTTCGTTCAACTATTTGAACGAAGAAATTATTATTTAAATAAATGTCTTTGTTTATTGAATAGTGTCATCTATATGCCTATCGACGAACACAGATCACCAAACGTTGCACTTAATAATAGAAGCTTCCCGGGATAAAATAGTCATTTACGTTTTCGCTTATAGATTAAGTCCTCCATTCATTATCACTTATTAGAAAACCAATCATTCATCTACCCCTTTTATTCATTACTGGGAAACTGGTCCCATTTTATCCAGTCGGAGCCACCATCCCAAATGGAAAAGGAGCTGTATTAAGGTTCGGACCGGTTGGTTATCCCCCGATGTTGATGTAACGATTTTCGGGGCATCAAGATTTTTGGCGCTAGAAGGAGGGCCCAACTATGAATGGTGAGTAAATCAAAACCTACAGACCATTCTGAGAGTAAATCACCCTCCACCTCACCTCAGACCTCCCGTTTGCATTCTGAAACACCAGTGTCCAAACGAGAAGAAGAGGGATCAACTATCACTGCTCAATCACACCATACTTCAGAACGTTTAAGTCCGGAGTCCCCTAAAGTTCAGTCTATCATCCAGAAACTTCAAAGCTTCTCCATATCACCTCAGAGATCTGAAGTATCTCAAGGCAGTCAGACTTCGCAATTCCGCCTACCTCACCCTCTCACCAGACTTCAAAGCGAAAAACTTGGCATTGAACCAGCTGAGTTGCCTTTACCCCAAAGGAAAAGGGAAAAAAAGAACACTGAAGGTTCTGATAGTGAGACCTTTTCTCCATCATCTTCCATCTCATCATCTCCAGTGCGAAGTCAAACATCCACTTCCCCATTACATATTATTGTTCACCAGGGGTCACCACCTTCAACATCACAAACTTTTCAGTCTTCATTACCACCTCCTCCCCAAACACCTGGAACACCACAGGAAAACGTTGGTACTCCCAAGATGGCTCAAAATCCATGGAACAGTCCTGGTGCAGTCATTATGCCTGCACCATTACATCACCATTACATCCATTACCTGATTATCCTGAAAAGTGGTTACCAAAGTTTAATCCAGACGCTGGAACATTAGCTGAGGAACACATAAATAATTTCATGTTGTCAGTTAATCTAAAAGGAGTAACAGAAGAAGATGTTGTAGTTAGACTTTTCCCCTACACGTTACAAGGATCAGCTGGGTCTTGGTATTTTTCCTTACCCTCTAGATCCATTACCAGTTGGAATACCTTTCAAGAGCAGTTTCTTACCAAATATGGCGACGATAGATCCTTGGCCACGCTCATTAATGACCTTTCAAATTTAAGAATTGAGTCTAGAGAACCAATTAAGGAGTTTAACTCCCGATTCAATAAGCTCTTGAATAAAATTCCCACCGATTCCAAGCCAAGTGAACAAATTAGAAGCGAGTGGTACATCACAGCCTTACCTTCAAATATAGCCATTTTTGTAGATAGGGCTGGGAAACCAACGTTGGCTGAAAATATGAAAGAAGCCATCGCTGTGGAAAAATGTATAATCGCTTTGGAAAATAAAGCTGCTCTCGAAGATAGGAAATCCAAAAAAGTGTCTTTCAAGGACGATTCAAAGAAGAAAAACACCAAAGATCCATACGATATGGAGGGTCTTCAAAAGGTCCTCAAAACAATGTCAAATGAAATGGTTGAAATTAAAAAGCAAGTAGCAGAAACTTCAACAAAGAAACCATATAGGAATTTTAAGAAAACTGAGTCAAAACCACCAAATGTTATATCCAATGCAGATTCAGACCCTGAGGAAGAAGAAGAAGATGAAACAATTACATCATCCGATGAAATTGAGGAAGAGGAAGTCGTTGAATGCCATGGAATGTGGGACTTCATATTGCCTAACTCCGACACCGAAACTGAACAAGAAGCTTTTCCTGTGACTACTAGGAGAAAAAGTACCCCTGAACCTGCCCAGGCAAGTTCCAAGAAAAGGAGTGCAGGTACTAATACTACAAAAGAAAAGGTACCCACAAGGAAGCCGGCTGCAACAGTCCCTCAAAACCAACCATCGTCCTCAAATATACCTTCAACATCAAAGACGTTGGTAGTATCGAATTCAATGGATTACAATATTATTGATGACATGAAGAAGACTAAGGCAAACATCACCATGTTTGAACTCAGTAAATTAAAACATCAGCAGAAATTGCTTCTTAAAAAACTAAATGCAGTTCCTTCCTCGCCTCTTCCTAGTGCTAAAGCTGCAAATGATTCAGGACAACCACCTTCTGGTAGACTTGAAGCTACTGATACGATTCTAATCGGAGACAGATCAAATTCCCATACCCCCCCTTTCCTCTTAACCTACGAAATCTACAATCGAAATCTACACAACTGTTTAATTGACTCAGGGGCATCATCTAATATAATGCCAGCTTCAGTTTGTTCTAAACTGAACATAGAACCCCAAAAGTCTTCAATTCACATTGTGCAGTTAGATAGAACCAAAGTCCAAGTCTTAGGGGAAATAAATTCTGTTACTATCAGGTTATCGGCTGATCCACGAGTAGTTCAAAGAATTGATATCTTAATCGCTGATATACCTGAGTTTTATGGTTTAATCTTGAGCAGGGATTGGTCTGAGAAGCTCCATGGGTATATTTATACCGATTGGTCTCATATGTGGCTGCCCTACAAGGGAAAGCCAAATCAAATAAAAATCAACCGGGAGAAACACATGACCCATACTATCACAGAGTTCGAACAGGAGAATCAACCAATTGCATTTAATAATAATATATTGGGAAATTATTCCTCTGAATCATTCTTTGGCAATTATATTGCCCAACCATCTCCGTTCTTAGTAAACAATTTCACATCCCAAATCGAAATTTTTTCACAAACTGACAGATCAAGATGTGTTAATGTTACTGATAATTCTGTAAATAAAATTGTTGATAATTCTTTATTTTGGTCTTTATATTTTGATGGTTCTAAATCCAGTGAAGGATCAGGAGCAGGGTGTATTCTAGTCAGCCCTGAGGGAGAAAAAACAATGCTTTCTTGTAGGTTAGAATTTGAATGCACGAATAATACAGTTGAGTATGAGGCCTTGGTGCAAGGAATATATAAAGCTATTGGCCTGAAAGTCCAATATTTGAAAGTGTTTGGCGATTCAGAGATTGTTATAAAACAAGTTCGAAATACAATCCATTGTCTCTCTAATCACCTCAAACACTATCAGTATTTAGTCCAGGAACTTATATCTCATTTCTTAGCATTCAATATTTCACCTATTCCCAGATCCCAGAATGCAGCAGCTGACTTGTTAGCCAATGCTGCTTCTAAACTCCTACCTTCCGAAGATTATAGCCCAGATAGATTTTCAGTAGAGTTGATTTTTAGGCCATCAATTCCTGACAATGTCACCAATTGGCGAGTGTTTAATCACGATGAAGACATCTTACATTTCTTAACTTCCGACAAGTCCTACAATGATCAGATCATTTATGAAAACGATCATGATCTTCAGATGAAAGAAAAGCATGAGGAAAACTCAATACCAAAACCTGTGGTTAAACTTGAAGATCTCTATGATATTAAAGACAGGTTTAAACAGGTAACCAATTCAAAACTCCAAAGTTCTACCTTAAAATTTGAATTGATAAATCTCGGTACTGAGCAGAACCCTCAAAATATCAATTTAGGACTAGGACTTTCTGTGGAAGAAAGGATAGCATTTATTAGATTATTAAGGAAAAATAAACATGTCTTCGCTTGGAAGTATGATGACTTAAAAACATATGATACATCAATCATCCAACATACCATTCCAATGCTTTCTGAACAAAAACCAGTTCAACAAAAATTGAGGAAAATACATCCAAACTTAGAGAGTCAGATAAAATCAGAACTCAATAAACTCTTGAAAGCAAAGATTATTTTTCCTGTCCGGCATTCAAACTGGGTCTCCAATATGGTGCCTGTTAGGAAGAAAAATGGTGACATCAAGATTTGTATAGATTTCAGAAATCTGAATAAGGCAAGCCAAAAAGATAATTTTCCATTACCTACCATGGAGTAGATACTCCATTCGGTAGCAGGTTCTGAGCTAATGTCCTTTCTAGACGGTTTTTCAGGATACAACCAAATTCTGGTGCATCCTGATGACAGACTCAAAACTACTTTCAGAACAAAATGGGGAACTTACGCCTATCAGAAAATGCCTTTTGGACTTATTAACGCAGGAGCTACATTCCAAAGAGCAATGGATATAGCCTTCAGAGGATTGATCAACAAAACAATAGTCGTCTATTTAGATGACATTACTGTATTTTCTAAAAAGAGATCCAACCATTTACATGATTTGAATCAAATCTTTGAATGCTGTAGAAGGTTTGGTATTTCACTCAATCCCAAAAAATCCTTCTTTGCTCTAAATCAAGGAAAGCTCTTGGGCTTTATCGTTTCCAAAGATGGTATTTATATTGATCCTGACAGGATTAAAGAAATTTCTGAAATCCCATTTCCTCATAACAAAAAATCCATGCAGTCATTTTTAGGTCAGATCAACTTTATCAAAAGATTTGTTCCCGATTTTTCTCACATCATTTTACCATTACAAACCATGATTAAGAAAAATTCAGTGTTTAGATGGGGATCTGTGGAAAAGGAAGCATTTGATTTAATCAAACAATCAATAATCAATGCCCCCGCTTTAAACACTCCCAATTTTACTAATCATTTCACATTGCATACTATCGCGTCTGATTCATCTTATGCAGCGGTACTCACTCAGATTAATGATCACGACTTGGAAGCACCGATTTCATTTTTTAGTTCAAATTTCCAGGGTGCAGAACTAAATTACTCCGAAGTTGAAAAACAAGCCTTTGCTGTGTATAAAGCCATTAAACACTACAGGCCCTTCCTTTTAAAAGCCCATACAAAAGTTATAGTTCCTTTTTCTACAGTAAGGCAATTACTGATCCAAAGGGAATTAGGTGAGAAAAGGGCAAATTGGGTTACAACACTTCAAGAGTATGACTTGGAAATCAAGCCAGCAAAGATTGTTAGAGGCCAAGGTTTTTGCAGGTCATTAGCAGGAGCATCCAACATTCCGGAATCAGGTGATACAGAACATATTGAAGAAATCAACCAGATAAGTATTACCAATTCTGAATCTCAATACGCAGATTTAATATTTTATTTGAAAAATGGATATGCACCTCCTAATATTTCTTATAAAAACAAACGGGCCATTAGATTAAAAGCAAAAAACTTCATAATCATTGATGATGTACTTTTTAGGCAAAATTATGATTCAGTTTTATTAAGATGCCTGGAAAAACCTGAAGCACAAAAGGTTTTGCAGGAGCTACACGATGGACCAGCCGGAGGACATTTTGGAGCTGACACAACAGCTCACAAAATCATTCATGCTAGGTATTATTGGCCCACCTTATTCAGAGATACTCACGAATATGTAAGGAAATGCCGAAGTTGTCAAATCTCCAGTGGAAGACAAAGAAAACCAGCTTTCCCTTTGCAACCAGTCAACATTGAGCAACCTTTTGAACAATGGGGATTGGATATCATTGGGGAAATAACTCCATAGTCCTCCAAACAATATAAGTATATCCTTACTGCTACTGATTACTTTACCAAGTGGGTTGAAGCAATTCCGTTAAAGACAACAAATTCTGAAGGAATTATAGAATTTATAGATCAATTCATCATTACCAGGTTTGGTGTCCCAAATGCTCTTGTTTTTTATAATGCATCTTATTTCTCTGGAAATGCCATGTTTGAGTTCGCTATTAAAAGAGGATTTAAATTGAAATATTCTGCAAATTACTATCCCCAGGGTATTGGTCTAGCAGAGTCTACCAATAAAAATCTACTTAAAATCATTAAGCGAACTATTGAACAGATTCATAAAAACTGGCACAAATCTTTAATATTCGCACTATGGGCTGATAGAATAACGCAGAAGGCCTCTATAGGTACTTCTCCATTCAATCTTGTATATGGGAAAGAAGCAATACTACCAACCAATCTAGCACTTCCTTCTCTAGCCCTAGTTCAGTTTATTTAAGAAAGCCCCTCTTCTTCTATCCAACTCAGACATGATCAAATTTTAAAATTAGAAGAAGAAAGAGAAAAGGCCAAAATTACTCATGCAAAACATCAGCAGATAATCAAAACATCATTTGATTCAGCTTCGTCTAGTTCTAAACAGTTGCAGGTTGGTGATCTAGTTCTGAAATGGGATAAAGCCCATGAGGATAAAGGTAAACACACCAAGTTCCAAAAGATGTGGCTTGGACCATTTTAGATCAGCGAAAAGATAGGCCATTCGACATTCATATTACAAGATCTATCAGGAAAGAGGGACTCTCTTCTTGTTAATGGCCTCATCTTAAAGAAATTATTCAATTGAGAAGGTAACCCCTTCTCTTTTAATTTTAGTAGGATTTATAATTTTTTAGGACCATTAGGAAATAAAGTTGTAAAATAGCTTCTATTGGCCTTTGCTATATTGAAAAGTTGCTCTAAAGAAGTACTTTTAATATTTCCTTTTGAAAATAGAAGCCTTTAAAAAAAAAAAAAGGGGGACAATTTCTATGGAATTAGTTATATTCGTGAAAACCTGTTTATTTTGTGAAATCTTCTCAAGATTTAAGTCTTGTAATCATTTCAATGTTCAGTACAGCCACAAAGGGTTATCAATATCAAAACGAAGCTGATTCAATCTTAGCATCCTGACTCCTTACCTTGTCTCCATTTTCTCTTAAGAGAAAATTGTCCATCCCATTCATCCAAGTTTTCAGTTGCTAGAGTGTAATTCTAAAATATCGATATAAAGATAAGGGGTCTTATCACAAGCACCTTTTTATGATCGTGGAAAATAATCCTAACCGACATTACCAACACTTTGCCACCAAACGGGGTAATGGCTTATAAGCATAAGACAAGGGTCTCATCACGAGCCAGCAAATTAGTTAGATTACAACAGGTGAATACTTGTTGACAGAACAGCAGCAGCAAGCCGAGACAATGACTTTGTATCTTGCAAAATAATAAAAAAAAAGAAAAGAAATACAAAATAAACATATTTTGAATTCATTCTTTTAATCATGCTACGAGATGGGAGGGTCATGGACAATCAAATGGTTAAAAGGTATCCCTGTCGAAACTATGAACGTTTATTTGAGCGAGCGGAAGGCTCTACATGACAAGGAGTCCAATAAAAAAAGGCTAAGTTGGAAAGGTGTTTTGTTTTATCATTATCAACCAATAAAATTAATTCCTACAGCTTAGATGTATTTAATTTTAACAAGAGAAGAAATTAGAAAAAAATGACATATTATTTTCGGAATGTGTATGTATATAGTTATATTAGAATCTTCCTTTCTTTTTTGATAAAGATTTCTATATAAGTTCAAAATATTCCAATATTTCCTGGGAGATAAGCTGTTTCTCCCGGCGAATCGCCAATTTTTGTGCTATACAACAACCCCCCATTTCATATTATTTTGCTTTAGAAAACTATAATATGAAATGGGTCCCCAGATTAAATTGGTATTAACTCATCATTCCTCTAAAAGGTTCGAAAACAAACGAAACATTATAAAATACTTTTGAGTTAATAAATCTCTCATCGGCAATCGGGGAAAATAAAACAATCACAACAAAGGCCCTCTCTTGCTTTGATACGATATCACCCATGACAGTGATACGAATATGAATACAACGAAACTCTTTTCCTTAAAAGCTCCCGAATGCGAGTTAAACGGAAATATCGCTATCGGCAATCGGGGATTCTACAATAACTTAAATAAAGCGCCCAAGAATACTTCCTCCAGATGCTTGATATGATAAACTGTGTGACTTTCAAAAAGGATTGATGTAAACTGACATATTATATTAATTATTAAAAAAGCCTTTCCGCTTCCCAATGAAGAGCGTTCACTTGTGGTAGCCAAATAAAAATCAAATCCACGCTTAAATAGACTATTCGGCAAATGAAGGATATAATGGCATTTAATTGATTGACAGTTTAAAAACGGCTAATTAATGGAGCGAGTTATGCCTAAATCCCTTCGGGAAAGTTATATCACTTCAGAGTCTTACTGAATTATCTTCCATTATTGTTGATTGACATAATTCTTGTACTTGTAGTTTATTGTCCTATTCTCACGCATTATGTTCATTTTATCTCTTGTGCGAGCTTCTGCATGATAGCAAATTCGAGACCAAATGGGAGAGAAATCTAAGAAACACGGAACGACTTGACTTACGTGGTAACATATAACATGCTGCCGATCGAGGACCAAACAAAAAGTTAATATCGGATACCATGTCTTGGTCTCGGTAATACTACTTAGCGGAAGCATTTACAACCTGGTTGAAACAAGGAACCTCGAAAACATCGTCGCTAAATGAACTCTGAAACTAGAAATCCAGTCTACTTTGAAAGATTTGGCTGATTCCTACTTGCACCCCGGGGTAGCGGCTCGGGAGAAAATTCTTCCATATACGGATGTAGAGATGGGCCATTGAAGAAATTCCAATTACGAACGAATGTGCTATTGATGGGAGAGTTTTCGGTTCATTTGACCTAATTGATTTGAGACAAATGTACCATTTGCCCGAACCAGAGAAGAAGTATAATAAAGCATTCCTGGAGAAGTTTAGAGATGAAAATGAAACTGAGTCAGAGCCTATACGGGAATGGAGACAGAACCCGACGCAACACAAACATGAGTCTTCGGGTAAGTACTTCGTCAATTCCTTATGTTCCCCTTATTGTTATGCTGGAGCTATGATGTGTCGAATGTGGGGATTGCATGATTCTTCAAAATTTTCCATAGAGATGGTGCCCATGATGGAAGCAGCATGTAATAGTGAAATCATGGATTGGGGGAATATATTATCGGATAAGTTAGCAACTGCTATTCTTGACTTCAGAAACAAATCCCGTGTTACTGATAGAATCATCCCTCCATTTTACTTTAGTGCCTACATTTTAGATACCCTCTGTTTTAACTCCGAATTTCTAGTGTTAGGATGGAGATGGACTCCACAAGACCCCATGCCCATTCATATATATCACCATAAATTATGGAAAGCCCATTATAAACACCACCTATATCAAATGCAAGTAGTTCATGCTACCCTGTTTACTATACGGGCTACTGAACCTTTCCTAAGGTCCTCTCAGCGAAGATTGACTTGACGTACCGACAACACAGTTTCGGAGAAAAAATTCACCATGTGGAGGTTTTCGGCAGCCATGCTAGACCTCATGTCCTCCCCTTGTATATACCAGACAAACTTTTAGCTTGAGAGATAGCATATCAGCTTACATCCGCATCAGCTACAAAGACTCTCAGGAATTCAAAGAAGCAAGTCTGGCCTCCTTTCCCTCTAAGGTGTGGCGTCTATACTCTGCGTGATTATAAACACGCAGAGAAAGAGGCGGAAAAGATTAATATATTAAATCTCGCCACTCTGCTTAACAGACGCTTTGATCCGAAAAAGGTCGTCTATAATGTTCTAGATCAGGCTAAACTCACTAAATTTGAACATAAGGAAGACGAGTTTGATGACCTGTTCTCCTAAGCCGAGTCGATATTTCAGGTTCAAGAGATAGCTAAAATAAGATACCATGACGACGGGTTAGTTGAATTTAACAAACTTAGAGAGCAGAGGTTGCAAACTCTGCCTCTAGATTTGTTAGCCACTGCCCCGATGATACAATCAAGCGAGCCTGAGCAGTAGCTTACCAACAAACCTCCTGCTACATCCGAAATCTTTGAAGAAGTCCAAAGAAGAGAGCAGGAGGAACTCCGGAGATTAGAACAGGAAGAGGCAAAGAGGAAAGAACAAGAGGAAGCACAGAGAAAAGAACAAGAGAGAATACGTGATCAGGAACAGGAAAGGCAGCAGGAGCAGAGCAGCAAGAAGGTGAATGTAGACACTCAGATTGACCCAAGATTGCTCCAGGAATGGCAGCAATTTGATTCAATTATAAGCAATCTTGAGAGCTCAAGGGATGCCGATACATCCAAAGCGGCCAATACACAGGATACAGCATCAAAAAAGGTTCCAAGTAAAGGAATCGGTTTATCCCAACTTCTACAATTAAATTAATTCGAGGTCTTAGATCCAAATTATTTTGCGAGGTGGAGGATATTCCTCCATTGGATATTTTCTATAGCTAAAAAAAAAAGTACATGTCGCATTTTCAACGAAAAAGGAGAAGGATTGATCAACCTTCCCTGTTTCCTGAACAAACAGTAACAACCAATGTAGTGTGGAAGGAAGAATTCAACCCCTCTGATGACCTGACAAAGTTGTCCCAATATGCTGGTGCCTATTCGGCGGCCACCATGGATAAGGCATCAGAGGTGAGCAATTTGTTGAAAGAAAAGGATCAAGTGATCGCTTCACTACAAACACAACTATTGGAGGCACAACAGAAAGCAGATTCAGAAGCGATTCAGAAACAGAAAGAATTATCGGAGGCATTAGCAAAATTGAAAGCAATGAATGAACAGATGGTAAAAACAAAAGATGAGCAAATTTCTCAATTAACAGCTCAAGTAGAGAAGTTCAAGAATCTTCCCCAGCCTGCCAATTTCAGAGCAGAAGCAATACAGATTAATAAGGCACTAATAACACAAATAAGATTGTTGTGTCATGAAATTTCCCAAGTTGAACCTCTGTGCGACATAACAACATCTATAATAAACAAATCAGTTGATGCCAGGCAGGACTTAGAGCAAGCCGATGAGACTTTAACGGATTTTCTTACTTGGCAGAACACCAATGAGGGACAGGCAGCAAACTTGCCTAAAATCTTAGAATCCCATAAAGAAATTCTATTCATGGAGTGGCAGTCCCAATTGATGAAAGCAGAGAGAGAGGTTTCTAGATGCAAATTATCTACGAACAATTTGATTGACCTAATTAATAATACTCTCTATTTATCTAACATGATCTCTCAATGTACACCAGGTAAATTATTATCAGCCAAGACATTGGAACAATCATGTTGTCAAGAGCTAGAAAAGAATGGGAAATTGATCACAGGAATTAAAAGTTTAACTTGGGACACCTATTGGTTGTTCCTAGTAAAACCATACAGCCAGAAAGCTACCCTCAAATGCTTAACGGATGCAATCGGGTGCATCATTCCCGATATACACGATGCCACCTATGTTGCTCAAATCAATTCTCGTCTCAGCCGCCCTCAAGAAGTGGAACCAATGCTGGCAATATGCCAACTCAGGACAAAAGGCAAACAACCAGAGTGATGAATCATGCTGCTGATTACCAGATTGCTGTGGGGGAGATATTCAAGATCGGATTATACCAATTTAGTAGCATTTTAATTTTGTAGTTTGTTAGCTTAATTTAGTATTTATAGACCCTTTCATGTATTTAGAAAGGGTCGTAAGTTTTTGTATATGACTGAAACCTGAAGTTGCACTACTGTATTTCAGGCATATTTTTTTATGAAAACTGGACCAATTTTTCCAAATTTTGATAACGAAGCTTTTATGTGGATGTGCACTATTGCCTTTATTTAAAAGTATTTCTGAGTCGGAAGAAGGAATTCAAATTGCGATTGACGTTGGGAAAGATTTGCAGCTCATATGGTACTATTATCTATGTCTGAATTTATTCTTTTATGTAAATTGTTGTTTGATCATTCTTGCTATTATTGAATATATGAATGTGTTTTAACAGCAGTCTTTATACTTTCCACTACTGGATGTTTACAGTTTTCTATTCTTCTAATCATTCATGTATCAGTAATATAAAAAGATAAGTGTAACAATGTTTTATCAATTACTTCGTTCAACTATTTGAACGAAGCAATTATTATTTAAATAAATGTCTTTGTTTATTGAATAGTGTCATCTATATGCCTATCGACGAACACAGATCACCAAACGTTGCACTTAAGAATAGAAGCTTCCAGGGATAAAATAGTCATTTACGTTTTCGCTTATAGATTAAGTCCTCCATTCATTATCACTTATTAGAAAACCAATCATTCATCTACCCCTTTTATTAATTACTGGGAAACTGGTCCCATTTTATCCAGTCGGAGCCACCATCCCAAACGGAAAAGGAGCTGTATTAAGGTCCGGACCGGGTGGTTATCCCCCGATGTTGATGTAACGATTTTCGGGGCATCAACAGGACCACATTGTAACGATTGGTCTCCGGATATCTGATTGCGTGTAATAGTTTTTTGAAGCTGCTGAAGTCCTGTTTGCATTTGAAGATACATAAGCTGATATGAGCAGTTTGAAGTTGTAGAGACCCACCGGGCTTGATGATTGTAATTGGTTTGAACATCAAATACAAGATGTTGATTTATGGGATCCTGATCTATTGTCGATGGTGATGTTTTCTTATTGTTAATCGTTATGTTTCTTTGTGAATTTTCACTCTGTCCACTTTCTCCGATAAAGAACAGCAAATATAGAGCTAGGATTTACTCTTAGCAGTACCCTACTCTTACTGATAAGCTCTATCTCTATGTTTTCTTCCTTTGAAACTTTTCCTTAAGAGTATATTGAAGCAGGTCAATTTCAAAGCACTTGCCTAATCTTATATTGCTATTTGTGCTTATTAATTATGTTTTCTTATAGAATATGCTGAAAGAAATATAGGTTCGAAGTCCTTACTTGATCTTAAGCTATTCTAAGTGTTTTTAATGTTTTCTCTTAAAAGTATTTCAAAGCAGGCTAGTTTCAAAGCACTTACCTGATCTAGGATTACTTTTATGTTTTTCCCTAAGTTTATGCCAAAGCAAGATAGTTTCAAAGCACTTACTTGATCTCAGGCTGCTCTTTGTCCTTCACTTTTTTGTTCTCCATTTTCCTATTTGTTCCATTCCATAAAATCAACTTAAGAGATCCTTTGACATAGGTGAGTTTCCCCATGGATTACTCTTGAACCTTGCTGTCCAATTAAATCCTCTTATGACTCCATAGCCCAATGGGTTAAAGTTGCTTTTTGCCTATCTTATCAGCTGAATCACCCCTTCATTTGCATACCCCTTCACCCTTTATTTGAACTTCCTTCACCTTCCATGTCCTTGCCCAACCAAAAACAAACAAAAACAAAAACCCCTACTCTTCATAACTAGCGTAATATCACATTTCACGCTTTGAAGATCACATCTTTAAACACATTTATAGAGAGATCCCTCTCTGGATTCAGGAGGGCTAGATGCTGGAATCCTAAAGTGGTTCATATGTTTCCTCTGCAGTTTATATTGCCAAACTTGCAAATTACAGAGACCTAACAATATCCATAGTGTGTCCAGCTGCAACTTTAGATTTGGGAGTTGCTACCCTAGGTGCAGAAACATTCACAAAAATATTTTTTGATACCATATTCTTTATATATATATATATATATATATATATATATATATATATATATATATATATATATATATATATATATTAGTTAATGAGAAAACACATAACTTAGTTAATCAATTTTTAAAAAAAGTTTGCCAATATAAATTTAAAATTTATCGAAAAATAATGTCTATAAATAAATAAATAAAAACAAAATTTATTTGTAAAACTAAATAAATTGAAAATAAACCAATAAATTTATCTATATAATTTTTTCATTTAAAAACAAAATATTAAAAATCATATTTAGATATATATATATATATCTATATAATAATTTTTGAATAAATTTAATAAAAAAAACAAAATTGGTTTTAAATTGTATAAAACAATTTAAAAAAAAATTAATTTTAAACTTAAACGTATGTTTAACATTTAAAAAAAAACACAAAAAATATTCACTGTTTAAAAAATGTTAAAATTAACCCCTTTTTAAAGTTAAAAACAAGTTAATTTTTTGTTTTAATTTTAATTGTTTTGTTTTATTAAATATGTACTTCATAAATTGAATTTTAAAATTTTAAATATAATGAATATAATTAAAGCATATATTTTAAAATTTAAATTTAAAATTTAAAACCTAAATGGTTAGATTATATTTTAAAATTTTATTTTGAAATATTTATATATACACTATTTATTAAATTCTAAAAATTATATATAAGAAATTTTAAATTTTAAACTATTACATAGTTTATAATTATAACTATAAAATAATTTTTAAAATTAAAATTTCATATTATAACAATATTAAAATTATATATATTAAATTTTTTTTATAACTTATATATAAAAACTCATATATTTTTTAAAATTTTAAAAAATGTTATATTATATATTTAAAAACTAAATCATTTTATATTTATATTTAAAAAATAAATAAAAAATAAAAAATTTTATGTAACCTTTTTTTTTTTTATATTTAAATTTAAAAATAAAAATAAAAATAAAAAATTCATTAACGCGCGCGCCGGGGGCTGGCCTGGCAGCGCCATGGAGGGTTGCCCAGCCGGCCTCCGCCCTCTGCCCCTCGACTGGGTGGAGGTTGATTCAGGGAATCGACCTCAGCCTAGCCGAGAACCAGAGGCCGATCGGATGGCGCCATGGAAGGTTGCCCAGTCAGCCTCCGGCCCATGGCAGGCGGCCAAAATCTTTTTCTTTTTTTTATAATTTTTTTAAAATAAAACAAAAAAATTAAAATAAAAACTTTATTTTTTAAAACTAAAACAATTATAAATAAAAAAAATTGTTATTTAATATGAAATATAACACTATACAATTTAAAATTATAAAAAAGTAAAAAATAAAATACAGTTTTTAAAATATAAAATAAAGGTTAAAATTAAAAAAAAGATTTAAAATAAAAAAAATATATAAAATATTTTTTTTTTTCAAAAAAACAAAAACAATTTAAATATTGAAACCACCAAAAGCAAAATACTAAAATTAGTTAACAATTAATTTGTTTTTTTAATTTACAAATATATTTATAATAAAAAAAGAAATATGTTTAATATAAACTAAAACTATCTGTATTCTCCTTTAAATAAAAATAAAAATAAAATATCTAATAATATTTCTAAAAATAAAATTTCATGCTTTAAAATAAAAATAAAAAATAAATTTCTTTTTTCAATTTTCCAATTGCACTTTTAGAAAAAATAAAAATAGAAGAAATATAATTGTTTTTTTATGTATATGGTCATTTTTTGGTTTTTTTGTCATGGAGGAACCCATAAACCCTAAAAAATAAAATAAAATTCTAAATTTTTGTCCTAAAAACCCTAAAAATTTGAGTTTTTTTCCATTTTCTTCACTAAAAAAATATTAAAAAATTATGGCTTTCAAACCTAAAAACCATAAAAAAATAGTTTTTGAACATAAAAACCATAAAAAAGCATATTTTCCCTAAAATCGTCTTTAAATGGACAGAATAGAAGGAAAACTAACTTTTGAAATGCGAAAACTTCTGTTATCAATGTGAACACAACGCCTCCACAAAATTACCAATGCCAACACAAAGCCTTCAATGTGAATGCAATGCCTTCACAAAGTTACCAATGCCAATGCAACACCTCCAGAAAATTGCTCCAACAAAAACTAGAAGACTTGATGTGATGTGATGAATAGAAACAATGATTCTTATTATATAGCGATATTGTGTGATTGGTTTACTGTTTAACGAATGTGGGATTAAAATTTAAAATTTAAAATATTTCAATGTAGTTAATTGTAGTTAATATTATAGTTAAAATAGTTAATATTTGCATGTAGTTATTATAGTTAATATTTACATGTAGTTAATTATAGTTAAAATAGTTAATATTTACAAGTAGTCTGTTAAATCATTCAAATAAGAAAATTATTTTACTTTGGAAGACATGCATGAAAGGAATCTTTTGTGGATATTTTGAATAGAAAGTATGGTGAAATATTTCTAGACCAACAGTTTATTAAGATTTTGAAATATATTTTAGACGAATATAATGTAGGATTAAAATTTAAAATTCAAAATATTTACATGTAGTTAATTATAGTTAAAAAACTGAAGGTTGGCTGCTGCTGCGCATTGCCTACAACCCTGAGCGTCCACACACGCCCAATCTAGGGCTTTCTACGCAGCCATGGAGGTTCTGGGCTCGGCCCAGGTTCCTCCTCCACCGCCACCTCTGTCCGATGCAGATGCATTCAACAGGCTGTTGGCCTCGATGCTGAAGAAGAAAAAATCTGAAGTAGCAAAGTTTGTGAAAAAACTGGATGATATTCCAGAAATCTCCCTCCCTCCTGAGGGTCCAATTCAGGTAGCTTTTTCCCTAGCGGATCGCGCTCTCATGGGATAGTTCACAGGTCTCTGGCCCTCCCCAAAAACCATGGAGAACTGGGTCTTCAAGAATTGGGCACCGTTGATCAAGAACTGCGTAACCTCGTATTTCTTGGGGAGAGGTTATTTTTTGTTCGATTCACCAATAAGGAGGATAAAGATCTGATTTTTCGGAACGGACCCTACTTCATGGGTCCTCAGGGGCTTTATCTCAACAAGTGGATGCCTAACTTCGACCCAGCAGTAGATGTTCTAACAGTTGTTCCTATGTGGGTTAGGCTTCCGAATCTCCCAATACACTGCTGGAACTGGGAATCGTTGAAGCATATAGGTAATTCCCTGGGCAAATTTATCGACCGAACAAACAACAAAGACCAATATGACTGTGCCAGAATATGTGTCGAGGTTGATCTGGAGGTGGGCCTGCTAGAGGCAATAAAAATTAATGTCGGCAGTTGGACCCATGTGCAAAAGCTGGATTATGAGCACCTTCCCTTCAAATTCCGGAAATGCCATGTTTATGGGCACTTTGCTAGAGGCTTCCTGAGAATAGTGAAGTGGAGAAAATGAAGGAGGAGGGCGGGAATCAGGTCAAGAGGACCAAAACCACCCATAAACCCCCCAAATTTGGAGCCCCAAATGGTAAAGGCCCCAACTGGCCTCTATTCTTCAAACTCCTCCCTTGAACGGTCAAGAAAACAAGTTCGGGCCATTAAGCTCAACAATAGAGGATACCCAGGAAGTCAAGATGTATAAGGATGGATCCCCACATAAAGGGACCCCCTCAAGCTCGAAGCAAGAAGAAAGTGCTGCAGAAAGATCGAAAGAAAAAAACCTAGAAGTTGATGAGGAAGAACAAGTCTCGGAGGACTCAGAGGAGGAAGGAGAAATAGGGGACTCGCAAACCTTGGCTAGAAGATCAACGAGAGGTCGAAAGTCTGCCCATGAAAAAAGAGAATAGGAAACCTATAAAGATAAGCTCCAGGGCAGCCAACCAACCCTCGAGAAACTCTTGTCAAAAACGCCAAAGATGACCACAAATCAGACCCAGAGCTCCAAGGGAGCTCATCGCACCCAAAAAAGTAAGTGATGAAGGTTGTCTCTTGGAACTATAGGGGTATGGGGAGTAGAGTTAAAGAAGAATCCATAAGAAGTCTATTAAGGAAAAAATTCCCCGAGATACTTCTCATTTAGGAGACTAAAATGGAGGACAAATATTTCCTTCATATAAGTAAGAAATTTTGGAATAAAAATGAAGGATAGGCAATCTCTACTTGAGGTGCCTCAGGTGGTCTGGGCACTCTTTGGAATATTAACAAATTTTCAAATATCAATGAGGTCCTGAACACTCACTGGTTGCTTCTGAAACTTCAACATATTGACACAAAAGAGATCATTGGCCTTATCAATGTGTACGTTCCAGTAAATGTAGGGGAGAAAAAGGCGTGCTGGGACTCCATCAGAAACCTAGAAGGATCAGAGAATCTGGAAAATATCGTCATTGTTGGTGACCTTAAACTCACCTTGTGTTTGTCAGAGAAGCGAGGAGGCAACATAGTAAGGGATCCGGCACGGGAATGGGTGGAGGACCTCATGCAGGACTGGGATTTTCTAGACATCAAGCCCTCTACAGGTAAGTACACTTGGTCAAACAAAAGAGTCGGTCCGGGGCATATTGCTGCAAGGTTAAATAGATTTCTTGTTCAAAGTTCTTTTCTCCTACTAGGATTAGAGGCTAGAATTCATATTATTCCGTGCAGCGTTTCTGATCATAAGCCTATCAAACTTGAGCTTCTGGCCCATTTTGATCAAGGCCCCATCCCATTTAAATTCAATCCTCTATGGGTCAAGGAACCAAACTTTTTGCAAGTGGTCAAGGAAATTTGGAAACAGTCAGTAAAGGGTTCCGCCTTCTATGTTTGGGAGGAAAGTCTTAGAAGAGTGAAAGCTGCTCTGAAAAATTGGGAAAAATCCCTTCCCAACCCTGCAACAGAAAGGAAAAACTCCAAGGAAGCCAAGAGCTTCATCATTTACATTCGGAAAATTTTGAGATCACAAAGAAGTCCTAGACAGGGAGGTTGAATTACAACAACAACTACACAAGGAAAGCTTGGTAGAGGAAGAATATTGGAGACTTAAATCTCGAAGTCTTTGGCTAAAAGAGGGAGATAGGAACTCCTCCTTCTTCCACAAGCAAGCCCAAGCACGGAAATGCTTCAACTCCATCATAGAAATCAAGGAAGAGACCACCAAGCACAAGGATATCATTAGTATTAAAAGAGCAACCTTCTTACATTTTAAAAATATGTATAGTGAAGAAGAGGTGTTGGGCCATAATTCTAAATTTCTTGATGAGGTGCCTTCTCTGATCTCCCCCAGGATGAACCAGCTATTGGAAGCATAAGTATCTAAAAAGGAAATAAAGGCTGCGCTCTTTGCGATGGAGCCCGACAAATCCCTAGGCCTGGATGGTTTTATTGCCAGATTTCTTCAATCCTGTTGGTAGATTGTGGAAAAATACTTGTGAAAAATGGCTCTGAAATCCCAAGCCTGCTAGAAAATTGGGGGCAGAACTAACTCTACTTTCCTTGCCCTCATCCCCAAGGAAATAGGAGTCAATTCCTTCAACATATTTCATCCTATATCTCTTTGCAACATACGTTACAAACTAATAACCAAAGTGATAGCAAACAGATTGAAAATAATTCTTCTAGCCATCATCCTGGAGAACCAAGGTGGCTTCGTTCAAGGAAGGCATATTGTGGACAATTTCATCTCAGTTCAAGAGGCGATCCATACAAGCCCGCATCGAAAAGAGAAAGGTATGGTTGTCAAGCTTGATCTAGCAAACGCCTTTGACCGTGTGAGACACAGATTTCTTTTGGATGTTATGCATAAGTTTGGGTTTGGGATCAACTTCATTAACTAGATCCGAGCTTGTATTACTAAACCCTGGATTGCCCCTCTGGTGAATGGGAGGGCAGCTGAATTTTTCAAAGCCATGAGAGGACTTAGGCAAGGGTGTCCTCTTTCACCCCTTCTATTTTTTCTCCAAGCTTTTGTTCTCAGCTTTTACTTGAACAAGAAGCAGCAAGACCAAGAGATATTGGGCCTGAATATAGCAAGACGTGTTAAAAATATAAATCATGCACTATTTGCTGATGATTCCCTCTTGCTGGGTGCAACCACTATGCTATCAGCTACAAGGTTTAAAGGTGTATTGGATGACTTTTGTGATGAAACGGGAAGAAAAATTAACAATGGAAAATTCCATATTTTCTGTTGGAACACTCCTGCCAGCACTCTCAATGCCATTCCTAGATGATTTGGATTTGCTGCCTCCTCAACCTGGTCTTCGTTCAAGTATCTGGGGCTCCCTATATTCCTCAAGAGTGCCTTCAACAGAGATTGGCTCCGTCTGCTAGAGAAATTCAAACTCAAGATTCAAGCCTGGGGATTCTCCTGGCTCAATCTGGAAGGTAAGTCAGTGCTCATCAAGGTTGTGCTAAAAAATCTCCCTATCTATCAATTTCCTGTTATGTTGGCTCTTATTGGCATTCTTAGGAAAATGGAGGATCACATCCAGATTTTTTTTTTTGGAAAGGAGGCAAATTGAATGAGAAGAAAATCCCATTAATCAGTTGGGATAAAAGCTCCAAGCCACTGATGGAAGGCAGATTAAATTTCAAGAGCATCTGTACACAAAACGTGGCCATGGGAGCTAAATTTCTTTGGAGGATAATCGCTCCAAATCCTAGTTGGGCACAAGTTGCGTTATGGAAAAAATACTTCAGAGGGCAAAGGTCTCGTAGTTTAGATAAACCTCTCCCCAAATCCGGCTCGCTCTTCCTCAAGCTTTGCACTAAAACCATCTCTTTAATAAACCTCCACGCGTTCTGGATACCTGGGAATGGTAAACACATTAAAATATGGGAATATCGAATTATGAATAATGATCCCCTTGCTGATGATCGCTCTCGGCTTGCGTTGCGTTCTTGGATGACAAATGCTAGCTATACAATGCTCTGGGACATCTCACGCTGGGAGGACAACGCTTGGCTGAGCTGGAAGAATCTACAAGTGCCACCAGAATTACAGAAATATTGTGCAGTCTTCTTCGCCCTGTTGAAAGGCATGGCACCAATTACCATGAGGAAATCCGATTCCCATGGCTGGGGCTCGACATCGGGTCATTACTCTGTAGCGCAGGGTTACAAAAAACTGTTGGAACAACCCCACGTTCTTCCAAATCTAGCACCCTGGAAGGGGATTTGGAACCATGCATCCATCCCCAAAATTGACTTTTTTTGTTGGCTTCTGTGCCATAAAATAATATTGACAGAAGACAGATTGCAGAAAAGGGGCTATTATGGGCCTTCTAGATGTATAATGTGTGGTGAAAATTAAGAAAGTGCCACCCATCTTGTGCTGGAATGCAAATATGTTGCAGAGATTTGACATGAACTCATTGCCCCGTGGAGAAACAACTTCATCCTCCCCAGCTACATTTTTATTTGTTTACAAACTGGTTGCTCAAGTATCTAGGAGACCCTCCTAAAAACAAACACATCAAGGCTGCCTGGCTCTCTCTTCCTAAAATCATCTGCTGGAAAATCTGGCTGGAGAGGAACAAGAGGATTTTTAGAGATATAGCACAGGATGTCAAGATTGTCATGATCAAGATAAAATGTCAGTTGAAAGAAAGCCTGGGAGACTAGTTGGACAGTGAAAATCTAAGTCAACAGGATATTGAATGGGGAGTCATTTTCGACCTTCAGTTCCAAGATATAGTCAGGCCATCCATCCCTCACAAAGAATGGAAAATTAGAGCCAATGAGAAAGACTTCTCAGAGTGGATTATCAAGCAGTATAGATACTCCCTCTTCTTTGATGGGGCTGCCAAAGGAAATCCTGGAAAAGCTGGAGCAGGAGGAGTCATGAAAAATTCTGAAGGTAGAATTGAGCACAGATTTTCCTGGGGCTTGGGCCACAATACCAAAATTCAAGCTGAAGCTCTGGCTCTCTTCCAAGGTCTTAAGAAACTCAAAGGACTTGACATAAAAGAGGCTAATTTTTTTGGCGATTCACAGTCCATAATTAAAACTATTGTGGAAAAATCTACCCCTTCAGATTTTAGGTTCACAGGACTGTGTATAAATTATATAAAAGATGCATGTATATATCCAGATTTTCCTGATCTAACAATATTTTATCTTCTTGCTAAATATAGAATCCTTCCACTGTTAATCTTTTGCAGAAATTTAAACTCAATTTCAAACACATGAAGCAATAAAAACAATCGCACATAACACAGTTGTTTAATGGGAAAGCCTGAAGCTAAAAACCCCAACTATCATATATTATGTATCATGGAGATCATGTAACAATCTCATACAAAGCTTAGTACATCAAGCTCTCAGTACAATCAATCGTCACACACTAACATGAAGAAATATGCAAATCCATGCACTAATTTCTTTCCACTTGATAGCCTGCCTCCACTGTGCAATCCCTGCTGAAGAAGACCCCTAAATGAATTTGAATCTACTTTGTTTGCACTGCGCAATCTTCATTGGCAACTCCAATGTGTGTGTGGTGCAATCAATGCATCACTATAGTCACAACAGATAGTCCATATTTTCCTTTCACCTATCTCTCCACCGGGTCTCCACTGGAACTGACATGCACTTTAGTTAACTGTTGTATTTGTTTAGTTGATTAATGAGTTATTATTTGTGAATTAATTAACTAATTAATTCACTCCAGTCTCGCTAGTGTATCATTCAGTTAGACTAGATACAACTAGCTCAACTGATTTTAACTCCATTAACTGAGTTAAACTGAATAACAACTCCATGAACTACTCTTCCAACTCGTCATAACTTTTCCACTTCGCCTCTAATCGAATCCTCCATGCATGAACCACCAAGAAACCCTAGGAATTGCGTAATTCCTTCAAACTTCACCGATTTTCCGGGCAAATCGTACACTATAATTGGGCACCCAAGAGAATAAGTTGATGTTTATTATTAGATTATTATTAAGAGCTAATAATAATCAACACTTCTATTTTTAGATCGACGATATATAAATAGACTTCGCCCAATATTTTAAAAATATAATTTCATATATTTTTCCAACTTGACCAACCATCCACAAATAGCATCCTTCAACTTCTGAAATATGATCACCATGTCTAGAAATAGACGTAGTCTAAATTAGACTTACACCTAAAAATAGCCTGCGGGCCCACTTAGTGAAGGTGACTGATTTTCACTAAGCTCATCATCTTGTTGAATCTCAACACTCCCTCTCAACAAGATATTATCCTTCACCCTGATCCTGTCTCTATGGTATCCGAATTTTCTCCTGTCGAGCGCCTTCGTCAGAATATCTGCATCCTGATCTTCCGTAGGAATGTACTGAAGCAACATGATCTTCTGCTGCACACAATCTCTGATATGATGATACCGGATATCAATATGTTTAGATATATCATGAAATACAAGATTAATTGAGAGTTTAATGCAACTATGATTATCACAATGTATCAGTGTAGGATCTAAATGTGAACCGAAAAAACCAACCAGGATCTTCCTCATCCAGATAGCCTCACTTGCAACTTGACTTGCTGCCATGTATTCTTCTTCCGCTGAACTGAGTGCCACAGATATTTGTTTCTTGTTGTACCAAGAAACTGATGTAGATCCGATACTGAAAATCCCTCCTGATGTGCTCTTTCTGTCTGTTGGGCTAGCTGCCCAATCTGCATCCGTGAAGCCATGCAACTTCACCTCATTCGTCTATATGTACCATAATCCATACTCAGATGTGCCCCTGAGATACCTCAGGACATGCTTTTTTGCCTTCCAAAAGAGCTTGGTAGGCTTAACCATCGCCAGAAAGCTCGGTTCATCGCATAGCATATGTCCTGCCTTGTATTAACTAAATACATGTGAGCAAACCCAAGCCAATACTGAGCAAACATGGCATCATCCACTACCTCTACCGATGTAGCATCCTATTTCCTCCAATTTCCCGGAAGAGGAGTATCCATGGGCTTGCAATCCTCCATGTGAAACTTACCAAGTATCTCCTGGGCATACTTGCCTTGAGACACAAACAGTTCACCTTCTTGCTGCCATATTTCCAATTCAAGGAAATAATGAAGGAGGCCCAAATCCTTCATCTCAAAATCCTTTGCAAGATCTGCCTTGCATGAGTGTACCGAATGCTCATCACCCGTTAGTATTAAATCATCAACATAAATAACAATGATTAAAAACTTACCCTCCACCTCAATTTGGTACAGGTTTTCATCTGCCTCACTCTTGGTGAAACCAAGTCCGGTGAAATAGTTGTCGATCCGAGTGTACCAAGCACGAGGTGCTTGTTTTAGCCCATACAACGCTCTTTTGAGCCTGCACACATGCAACTCGCTGCTGAAGATTTATAATCCTTCAGGCTGCTCAATGTACACTTCTTCCTCAATGATCCCATTAAGGAACACAATCTTCACATCCATCTAATGAATGTGCCAACCCATCTGCGCTGAGAGAGAAAGGATGGTCCTTATGGAAGAATACCGTGTGACAGGTGCAAAGGTTTCTTCATAATCAATCCCCTCGATCTGTTAGAAGCCCCCGTGCAACAAATCTTTCCTTATAATCCTCGACGCCTCCCATCAACAACTTGCTTTGCCTCTGCAGATCCATCTTGATCCTACAACCGATTTATCCACCGACCGAATTGCAATATCCCAAGCACGTTTCTCCTAATGGAGTCATAATCCTCCACCATGGCATCTACTTATGTGGGCTCCTGCACTGCTTCTTCAAAAGAATATGGCTTTGTCACGATACACTTGCTCATAAGAGCCATGTATCCAGTAAATCAGTCAGGTGACTGTCTTTGTCTGCATTATGATGTAGGGAATCCTACATTCTGTGCTGCATCAAGCTTTAGTCTCTCAGCTTTTGTGGTACGATTTCTTCCTTGTCTGATGTTTGGTTCTGCATGAGTGGACTCCTCCACTCCATGAATCTCCTCCTATGGCTGATCCACATCTAGAGGCTCATCTTTGGGAACAAGAAGTTCCTCCTCTGCATGCAAGTGTAGCTCCCTCTCAGCGACAACTTCATGAATTTGACTTTTCACCTCATTGAAATTTTATATCTGATCGCACAACAGTCATCAGAGATATGCGGAAAATATACAAAATAATTATGGGGTGTTTCTGTGTACCCAACAAATATCCCAACTTATGCAGTCGGCTCCAGCTTCTTCCTGGCATCCTTTGTCACATGAATGTAAACAGATGAGCCAAAAATCTTCAAATGAGAAATATCAGGCTTCTTACCAATAAAAGCTTCTTCAGGTGTACTCATGCCAAGTACTCTATGAGGACAACGGTTTTGCACATAAACTGCAGTGATGCATGCTTCCACCCACAAGTGCATCGATGGGCCCTGGTCATGCAACATAGCTCGTGCAACACCCACAATTGTTTTGTTCTTCCTATCCGCGACCCCATTCTTCTGTGGGTTATGAGGCACTATGAGTTCTCTTCGAATTCCTTCTTTGCTACAGAAGTCTTTGAATTCGCCCGAGATGTATTCACCACCATTATCGCTCTGTAGAGCTTTCACTTGCTTCCTCGACTCCTTCTCCACCAAAGCTTTAAACTCATAAAACTTTGAGAATGTTTTTCTCTTCTTTTTCATGAAGAAGATCCAGCATCTACGAGAATAGTCATCAACAAATATAACATAATACCTGTATTTTGCTGTTGAAGCAACCGAGAAAGGTCCACACACGTCTGTGTGAATTCTCTCAAGGATCACCGAAGCACGGTTCTCCTTATCATGAAAGGTGGTCTTCAAAAACTTACCCATAGTACATCCCTTGCACTGATCTGACTGCGCAAGAGTACCCTTGGGAAGTCCAGTATAAATCTGCTGCAAAATCTTCAAAGCGCCATGGTGAAGATGGCCCAATCTCCTGTGCCATAATTCACCCTCATCCCGGCTCACCACTTCTTCTGCTTTTCCCATCATTGCAACGCAGCAATCTACCTCTAGCTTGTAGAGATTCTTAACTCGAATCCCTATCCTCTTGGTTTGACCCATTGTTTTATGTCGCAGGAAAGCTTTTCCATCGCTAAAAACAACATCATAACCTTTGTCTTCCAAGATTGCGATCGAGACCAAGTTCTTCTTCAGACTTGGAACATGCATAACATCTTTCAATAGAAATGGATTACCTGACTTCCTCTCAAAGGTAATGGTCCCAATTCCAGTCTCACTGTATCAACCATCGTCGCCCATCTCTATATTCATTTGAAGGTCCTTCTCCTCCAAGTCACTAAACAACTCCTTGTCTCTCGTCATATGGAAAGACGCACCACTATCAAGATACCACACCGATCCCATTGAGCTTGAAACCAAGCATGCGATCAAAGAGAAATAAATTTCAAGTTGCGAGGCTAAGGCCTCAGTCGCTGCAGCTCTAGAAGCCTTCTTGTTCTTCTTTTTCTGTGGACAGTTAGTAGCAAAATGCCCATGTTCGTGACAGTGAAAACACTTCACTTTAGACAAATCCTGCTTCTTGCCTTTAGCTTCGGATTTTGGATGGGATATCTTCCCCTTCTCTTTCCTTGCCTTGGCAGCCAAAGAACAATTCTCTTCATCTTAATTTCGATGAAGATCCATCCCTGGTACTTCCTTATCTCCTCCTGCACAAGATCCGACCAAAGTCGCTCCCAACCCGACAATTTCTCCCATCCATTGACAGAGTCTTTGTAGCTATGCCAACTCTTTGGAAGCCCAAGGAGAGCCAAACTCACCAAGTCATCATAATCAAAAGTAAACCCCACACTTCCCAGTTCATCCATATAGTGGACAAACTTCGTGAGATATTTTGGAATACTTTCGCCCTTCTCCATTTTTATTTTTCTGAGCTTATCTTTCAGTGCCAGCTTCCTCTGGTCACTGCTGCTTTGGAAAAAATATGTCAAAGCCTTCCACATTGCAAATGGAGTGGATTTCCCATGAAGGTTGGACATAATATGGTCCTTCACACCTTCCAATAAAATTCTTCTTTTCTTTGCTACCTTCTTTTGCCATGCGTCGAGTAATGCAGCATCGCTAGATCCCGGCTTAGGAACATCACTATCAATGAACTCCTTCAGTCCATTATCTTCCAACATCGCCTCCATCCTATCCTTCCAGCCTTATAATTTGAGCTCCCATCAAGGGCATACTCTAATTGCAACCCATTGAAAGACATTTCAATGTATACTCAACTGTCACACCAAGAATTTTCTGCAACAAACTCGAATTGTCCACTAGCACAAATTCAACAATTCTTCACAATTGCAATCTTCAAGAATTAACACTGCTCTGATACCATGTAGAAATTGTATACAAGATGCATGTATATATCCAGATTCTCCTGATCTAACAATATTTTATCTTCTTGCTAAATACAGAATCCTTCCACTGTTAATATTTTGCGGAAATTTAAACTCAATTGCAAACACATGAAATAATAAAAACAATCGCACATAACACAGTTGTTTAACGGGAAAGCCTGAAGCTAAAAAACCAAACTATCATATATAATGTATCATGGATATCATGTAACAATCTCATACAAAGCTTAGTACATTAAGTTCTCAGTACAATCAATCATCACATACTAATAAGAAGAAATCTGCAAATCCATGCACTGATTTCTTGCCACATGATAACATGCCTCCACTGCGCAATCCTTGCTGAAGAAGACCCCTGAATGAATTCGAATCTACCTTGCTTTCACTGCGCAATCCTCATTGGCAACTCCAATGTGTGTGTGATGCAATCACTTCATCACTATAGTCACAATGGATAGTCCATCTTTCCCTTTCACCTATCTCTCCACTGGGTTCCACTGGAATTGACATGCACTGTAGTTAACTGCTGTATTTGTTTAGTTGATTAATGAGTTATTATTGGTGAATTAATTAACTAATTAATTCACTCCACTCTCACTAGTGTATCATTCAGTTGGACTAGACACAACTAGCTAAATTGAGTTTAAC
Source organism: Pinus albicaulis (assembly GCA_034641835.2). Lineage (NCBI taxonomy): Eukaryota > Viridiplantae > Streptophyta > Pinopsida > Pinales > Pinaceae > Pinus > Pinus albicaulis. Next base: position 3,607 of record JAXQQM020092966.1, on the reverse strand, counting down.
TCCATTAACTGAGTTACACTGAATAAAAAATCCATGAACTACTCTTCCAAATCTGTCATAACTTTACCACTTCAGTGATAACTGAGTCCTCCATGCATGAACCACTAGTAAACCCTAGGAATTGCATAATTCCTTCAGCCCACTGATTTTCCTAATCTGTACACTGAAATTAAGTGCTCCAAGAGAATAAGTTGATATTTAGAGTCTGATTATTATTAAGAGCTAATAATAATCGACACTTCTATTTTTAGATCGACGATCTATAAATAGACTTCCCCCAATATTCTAAAAATATAATTTCATATATTTTTCCAACTTGACCAACCATCCACAAATAGCATCCTGCAACTTCTGAAATATGATCACCATGTCTAAAAATATACTTACACCTAAAAATAGCCTGCGGGCCCACTTAGTGAAGGTGACTAATTTTCACTAAGCTCATCATTATGAGGGCACCACTAATGAAGGGGGTGATGAAGAATATGTTGGGAAAAATACTGAGAGGGGGGGGGGGTGAATTAGTATTTACTGCATAATCAAAACTTTTTACTTTTTCATTCCTTAAAACCCATACGCTACTTTCCTTCAGTAAACTCGCGTATATACACGGATCCCCTTTATGAAACTAGCGTGTACACAGAGATCTAGATCTGTCATTAAATCTTTACTTATATTATTCCATCATTCATTCATCAGATGTTCAATAAACAGTAAACAGGTGCAGTAAGAACAGAATAAACCATCACACAAAGCATCACACATTAACACCAGGATTTTTAGGTGGAAACCAAAATCGGGAGAAAACCACCGCTGCAGTTGCTTAGCCTTCAATATTTTATTATAGAGAAAACATATTACAACATATGTGCTGGCGCAGACTTGACCAGCACGCAGGCACCCACCTGCGCTCGTTTACCAGCCTCTCCCCGGAAGGGAGCTCCAAATTTCGACTCGCTTACCCAGCCTCTCCCGGAAGGAGCTACAACCCCCTCGACTCGGCGACTACCCTCTCCGGAAGGAGCTACCACCCCCTGACTGAAGGCTACAACACTCAGCACCACCTTGGACCACGTTTCATCAATTTTCACACTGGATCCAACAACTTCAATAGAACAATACTTGTAGGCCACGTTTCATCATATTTCCGGACAACCCTTTCCATACTTTTAAGCACAAACATATATCACCAACAGATACTTATCAACACAGATCAGATAGCAGAAACACAACAGAACAGATTAGATATTTCATGCCCTTTGCTTCAGCAAACCCTATTTTGCATACGCGCTTTTACTTCACTGATGTCGCGTATATACGCGCTTCCGTCCACACGAACAAGCGTATACCTCTGTATGTATTTTATTGCGCATACGCGCTTCCACTTCATCGGTTTATATACGTCAGCTCTCCTCGACGACTAATGGGGGATAGATCTTCAATCATTATAGAGCGCATACTTCTTTAGATCGGGACATATTCGGGCCCAGATTTACCCTTTCACTGTATTTAAGATGTTCCGCTTTCAGATGTTCGCCCTATCACAACATCTAAGCTCTTCCATAATCAGATCTTAGCAAATACAAATGTGAGTTTCAGATCTAGATCCCCTTCTTCATCATTTGGAATCCCACATTCGTATTTATCTTCAAGTGTAACCCTTTCCATTCAGATCTACTTCAAAGAGAAGTATTCATTCAAGCTCAAACATCTTCCACCCACACTCATGATTTGCACAATGAATTTCTTCTCCTTATATAGGTTTATCCTTTTTCAATACCGCGGGTCAAAGCAATACCATGAGCCTTCAATACCACGGGCCAAAGCAAGACCATGAGCCTTCAATACCACGAGCCAAATCAATACCATGAGTCTGCAATACCACGGGCCCCTGTTTTTGCACTTTATGAGTACTTTTTGCCATACGCGACTTCTCACGTTCTTTCCCGCGTGCATACGCGACTTCTCCTAGACATATCCGCGTATTCATAGAGACATACTTTTTCATCAAGATTGAGCACATGCTGACTTCTTTTCTTCACAGCCTTCTGTACACACTATAGATACATCATATTTAGCTTATCAAGAACATATTCTAGCAAGCACAACTTCACCAAGTAAGTTGTCATCATCTTCATTAAGAGAGTTGCCTTTCAAGGACAACACTCAGCATCATATTGTAAACAAACATCATATCACATTAGATTTACATCATTTACCAAGTCTATCAAGTCAAGAATAACTTCATCAGGTGGATTGCCATCAAGGACAACACATGTCAATAGTCGCATTTCTTCATCTTCATTCAGTGGGTTGCCATCAAAGACAACACTCTGCATCATATTGCCAACACCCCCTTGGGCTCTGATGGAAACCACGATGGTACTGATCACCACAACAAACATAGGTACATTAAGAATACCATGACACCATGTCACTCTCTCCATTTTTTTACACCATTCTTCTTCATTCAAACACTTAAGTGTCACTCTCCCTTTTGACATCAAGGGCAAAGAGCCGATAAAAAACAACATATCTCCCTTTTTTCTCCCTCAAGGGAAGAAACGTTCGGCAGATCTGATATATACCGAAGCATCTGCTCCCCCGAGTTCATGCCGACCTTCAAACAAATTTCAAATTGAAGTACATGACTCTAAGGAACTTCTCTATCACCAGACTATACTTTCATATCAAATATCCAACCAAGTGGATTTATGGATAAGAGACTCAACTACCCAACCAAGTAAGCCATATCGTAATCCCGCCCACCAACCAAGTGGGTTTAAAAAATTGATAAGTCCTTACATGACTTAATATTACAATTTTACAACATGAGTCTCAACAAGACCTTTTCATCAAACTCCAAAAATGACCATTTAAGACCAACACCAGAAATTCCTCAAGAAAGAGAACATATTTCAGAACCATCATAATGCCAACAATACATTATACTCAGCAAAGCTAATGCTCCCCCTGCATCTTTATCAAGAGGGTTGTCATTCAAGGACAACACTCAGCATCATATAACATCATTTCACATCAGATTTACATCATTTACCAAGTCCATCAAGTCAAGAATAACTTCATCAGGTGTATTGCCATCAAGGACAACACATGTCAACAATATCATGTCTTCATCTTCATTCAGTGGGTTGCCATCAAGGACAACACTCTGCATCATATTGCCAACAATCTCCCCCTTTGGACTTGATGGCAACCAAGATGGTGTTTGGTTACCACAACAGATAAGTACATTGACACCATGTCACTTTCCCAATTCTTTGACACCATTATCTGCATTCAAAAACACCATGTCACTCTCCCCCTTTGACATCAAGGGCAAAGGGCGGATCAAACACCAACATACTCTCCCCCTTTTCTCCTCATGTGGAAGAAGCGTTCTGCAGATCTGATATAAACTGAAGTGACCAAGCTCCCCCTGAGTTCATGCTGAATCTTCAAACATATTTTCCAATGAAGTACATGACTCTATGACATTCCTATCACCAATGACTCATACTTACATCAAAGATTCATCCAAGTGGATTTACATATAAGACTCAAGTACCCAACCAAGTGGGTTTACACAATTCAACTCAGCTACCCA
>JAXQQM020072031.1:0-87728 GCA_034641835.2 Pinus albicaulis | reverse complement strand
TGAAGAAGACATACAACCTCTCTTCACTATTTCAAATATTAGTGAAGATAGTCAAATCTTAAATACAATAGAAAATTATGAGTCATCTCCAGAGTATGAACATGATCAATTTCAAGAAAGATCTAATATTGAATACTTGTCATCTAGGAAGATGTCTATTTACTCTATGGAAGAATTTGATAGCTCTACAGTTGAAATCTTTCTAGGGAAAACCTTGAATACAAACAGAAACTTGGAAAAATTACAACAAGAAAGGCTAATCAAAACATTGAAACAACATTCATCTGCATATGCATGAGAATACACTGACATGAAAGGAATTAGTCCTAAGACTTGTATACATCACATCTACATTGAGGAAAATTTCAAACCTATTAGACAACCTCAAAGAAGGATGAATCCAAATCTTAGGGAAATTGTGAAAGAAGAGCTGCAGAAGTTGTTAAATGTAAACTTCATCTATCCAATTTCAGATAGTCAGTGGGCGTCTCCCTTGGCGATTGTACTCAAGAAAATGGTAAATGGAGGGTATGCATTGATTATCGTGAATTGAATAAAGCTACTCTTAAAAATCATTTTCCTTTACCTTTTATTGATCAATTATTTCATACATTAGCAGGCAAGAAATGTTTCTCATTCTTGGATGGTTTCAATGGTTATAATCAAATTCAGGTTGCACCTGAAGATCAGGATAAAACCACATTCACCTGTCCTTGGGGAACTTATTCCTACCGATTAATTCCTTTTGGATTGTGTAATGCACCTGCAACATTTCAAAGGGAAGTACTAGGAATATTCTCTAATCTAATACATGATTGTGTAGAAGTATATATGGTTGATTTTACAGTTTATGGGAATACATTTGAGGAGGCTTTAGAAAACTTGGAAAGGTTCTTAAAAGATGTAAGTAAGCAAACCTTTCACTAAGTCATGAGAAATGTTTCATGATGTTTACTAAAGGGATTGTTTCGGGACATCATATTTCAGGAGATGGAATTAAAGTTGATAAATCAAAATTTGAAGTCATCTCAAGGTTATCAGTTCCAAGTTTCCAAAAGGATGTTAGAATTTTTCTAGGTTTCACAGGTTATTATAGAATATTTATAGAAAAATTCACCAAAATAGCATTCTCACTCTTCAAACTACTCACCAAAGATTGTAAATTCAGTTGGAATCCAGACTACCAGTTAGCATTTGAAACCTTAAAAGAAAAAATATCTGAAGCACCCATCTTAAGATGGCCTAACTGGAAACTACCTTTTCATATATCAACAAATGCTTTAGACACAGCTCTAGGAGTTGTGTTAGGACAAAAATACCTGATCCCTTATGCCATCTATTGCACAAGTAGGAATAAAACTCCCCCAGAGTTGAATTACACTGTAATTGAAAAGGAATTCTTAGCTGTTGTTCATGCTATCAATAAGTTCAGACATTACATAACAAGCTATGAGACCTTTGTTCATGCAAATCACTCTGAAATTAGGTATTTAATGAAAAAATCTATTACTAATGGTAGAGTTACAACATGGCTATTACTCTTGCAAGAATTTAACATCACTATTCTAGATAGGCCTAGAAAACAAAACACAGTTGCTGATTTCCTGTCTAGAATTCAAAATATTAAAGATAATACTCCAGTTGAAGATAAATTCCCTGATGAATATCTTTTTCTAATAACTACTAGAACCCCTTGGTTTGCAGATATTGTAAATTACTTAGTTATAGGGAAATTACCTTCACATATGCATTCTAGAGAAAAAAGAAGAACCATTCAAATAAGTGCAAAATAGTCATGGATCACTAATGAATTGTATAAGACATGTCCAGATCTCATTATCAGAAGATGTGTTCGAGAAGATGAAATGCCTGAAATTCTTAAGGCATGTCATGATGAATCTTGTGGTGGACATTTTTCTGACAAAAGGACAGCCTATAAAATCTTTCATTTAGGATATTATTGGCCATCCATCTTAAAAGATGCTAACGAATATGTCAAAAGGTGTGACAATTGTCAAAGAGTAGGGAAACCTTCTCCTTCAAATGAAATTCCTTTACAACCCCAGGTACTTATTGAACCTTTTGAAAAATGGGCCTTGGATTTTTTTGGACCTATTAATACTCCATCTAAATAAAAAAAGTATATTTTGGTATGCACTGATTATGTCACTAAATGGGTAGAGGCTAAAGCACTATCTTTTGCTAATGAAAGTTCTATAGTTAATTTTCTCTTTGATGATATATTCACTAGTTTTGGTGTTCCAAGAGAAATTGTAACAGATCAGGGTGCTCAATTTACGTCAAAGATGGTGCAAAAGATGGTAGAAGATTACGAAATCAAGCACATGAAGTCTACTCCTTACCATCCACAAGAAAATGTTCAAGTTGAATCTACCAATAAGGTGATTGAAGGTATTCTCACTAATATTGTTCATCTACACAGAAGAGATTGGGCAGAAAGGCTTCCTGAAGCCTTATGAGCCTACAGAACTACATGGAGGAACACAACAAGACATACTCCCTATGAACTTGTTTATGGGAAGTAAGTCCTATTTCCTATAGAATTTTAGATCCAAGCATTCAAGATGGAAATCCAATTGGGACTTGATTTATCAGAAGCACAGAAGCATAGACTGGAGCAACTCAATGAATTAGATGAAACCAAACCAGATGCAGTGCAAAGAACTAGTATAGTCCAGTAGCAAAGGACTAAATGGCATGACAAGTACATCAAAGAGAAAAAAATTTAATAAGGGGATTGGGCACTCTTGTTTGACTCAAAATTCAAGGATTTTCAATGGAAGTTTCAGACTCATTGGCTTGGGCCATATGAGTTTGAAAAATTCTTTGATAATGGAGCGCTCAGGATCAAAACAATAGATGAAGAAAATGTATCTCTTCTTGTAAATGGTCATAGGTTGAAAGTGTATCATAAACCACTTTCAAAAGAAGATTCTGTCAAGAAATTTCAAGATAATGTTGATATGGAGTTAGTGAAGAAGAATTCTTCTTCTTCACTAACTTAGCTTTTATTTTCCCTATATCAGTTTAAAAAATAATAATAATAATAAATAAATAAATAAAAATGTATAAGTATGAAAACCAATCAATGATTGGCAAACTTATACATAAAATACAGGGTGAAAATCAAATCTCTCTGACAACCTATATTTTTCATTTTCCTTTCTGTAATAAAGTAGTGAAAACTACATTTCATAGTTGTAGTCTATAGTCTGCAAACTCAGTTTTATACACCTCACTCCATTGTCATTTCATTTCATTCCACCTTCAATTCATTTTTCATATCCATATCATCTTCATTCCATCATCATTCCATATTTTTCACTCATTCCATTCATGTTCCATATATATATATATATATATATATATATATATATACTCTGTTCTGCAGCTCATCATATTCTGCAGCAGAGCACATTTTTGAAAAATGGTCCTATTTTGCAGCCAATTTGACTCTACAGCCATTTCAAATACTGACATGATAATTGCAAAAAGTGACTAAAAATATTGTTCTTTTAAGGACACCGTGTTACAAAGAGAATCTAAGGAACAACATCAAGCAACAACAAACAACAAGGTCAAATTCTGAGGTAAAGTGTAGAAATTTATTTTAATAGAAAAACTTAAAACATGAAATATGTATAATGTGTACATTCATATGTTCCTTGGTAACTTATCATTCGAATTGATTAATCCTCATCATGATATATCTCGACCATATCCCTCATATAACGTTCCACAATGGTCCATCGTTAAAAACCCCTGATTAATGACTAACGGTCATGATCATGACGTAACCTATTTGTCCACGTCTCCTCAAGACTGTATCACTTACTTATTCCCTACAACTCACCATAAACCCTCCATCAGATCCACATCTCATTCATCTCCATCAACTCTTCAGCCAATTCATTTCCATACCACAGAGAGTTAATCTTGAAGGTTGAAGGAATTCTGCAAAGAAGAAAGATGGTTTTGATTGTCAGAATAGAGCCAGTGGGGGTCAAATACATGGAGGGATATCCATAGGTTAAGGAGCTACTATAGCAAGATGGATGGTTGAATTTTATAGAAAATTTTGATGGCTTTCATAAGGAAATTACCAAATCATTTGCCAGATATTTTGATGGGACTGAGGTTGATATTGGGGACATCAAATTCACAATAACAAAGTCATTATTGGCTGAAGCAATGGAACTTCTGAGGCATGGAGAGCGGTCGTTCAAGAACAAATAATTTCACAATGAGTCATGGAAGGTGATACTTAAAAATCCAGGTATGGATGTTTCAGTCTTTAGAAAGGGAATTCCAAGTACTGCTCTAAAAAGTAAATGGAGAAATATGTTGCTGATTTTGCAGAAGTTCATAACTTGTGAGGGAAGGTATGGAACCATGTATGTTTATCATATCCAATTATTAATAAATTTTCTAGTAAATGGTGAGATCAACCTACCTTTATTTCTTCTCAAGAGTCTACGGAGAATGGCTTCAAATGTACAGAAGAGAATCACATCTATAGAAACCACTATGCATCATCATGGCTTAGTGAAAATGTTGATTGAATTTCATTTAGGGAGCATAGGAGACAATTGGGAGGATTTCCTTGTTACGAATAATTTTCAAGAACAGCCAGAATCACCACCCAAGGAAGAAAATGTTAGGAGAAGTAAAAGGAATAAAACTGATGTAACTATTGAAGACGGACCTAAAACTTCACTTCAGAGGAATAATGAAAAACTAATTTCTGAGGAACTGACAGAAATTAGGAAACAAATTAAGACCAAAGGGAAGAAAAAGAAAGAGAATGAGGATGTAAATGAAAGAAATGAAAGTCCTCCAAAATTGAGAAGGGGTTCTAGACTCCGAGGCACTATGAAGAGGAAATTGTTTAAAGAAACAAAACTCATAAATATAGAAGAAGAAACTCTAGTTCCATCACCCATTGTTAATTCTCCTGAGTACAACCCTCAAAATCCTCTCTCTTATCATTTTGAAGAAGGCCCCAGTAGAAGATCTCCTAGTATAGACCCAGTTCAGCAGAAGATATATGATTATGTGGAGTCGTTGGAAAGAAGTGCCTCAATGAACCAAGAAACACCCGTCAATCCACAAGAACCTCTGATTGAAACTCTTAAGCAAGATAATTATGAGTTAGAGACATTGAACAGGCACGTCAAGAATGAGAATGAAATATTAAAGGAACAAATCAAGTTGAAAAGACAATGCATGATGATACTACTCTACAGCTAGGGCTATTGCACAAGGAAAATAAGAAATTGAAGAAGAACAACAAAAGGTTGAACAAACCTATCATAAACATTAGATTCAAACTTCTCATGAAAAATCCAAGAATGACATTAACTTCAAAGAGGAACAGAAGAATAATGTTGGATGTCCTAGCTGAAGTATCTGAGAATATGCAGTAAAACAAAGAACCCATAATTTTAGCAAAGTTTCATGAGGACATGCAATGATTTTGCAGTGGGGGTATGTTGAGCCTCATGATTACCCTCTTCTTTACAGTTTTTTTTATGACATTTCGCCTCTTTTCCATCAGTTCAAAACCCTAATTAGTAAGAATGCCAAGGTTTTGTCTCAAGGATACATTTAAATGATTGTCATATTGTATTTCCATGATTTTTCTATTTTGATAAGTTTTCGCAAATTAGCTACAGAACGTAGCCTGTTTTGCAACTGACTATGCATTCTGCAACTAGTCTTATGGTTCACTAGGTTCCAGGTGTCAGATGAGGAAGCAAGCTACATGGGTGTTTCTAGAATCCTTCCAACATGGATTCTATCCTAATCATTTGATCCAAATTGACATATGTAGGTGCCTAAAGCTACGGTCAAAGTTACAAGTCAAAGAATGTTACCTACAGAAATAGGACTCCTGATTTGCTCTTCGAGGGAAATCATGAGTCCAATAGTCCTATTTTGATTGTAATTCAAGACAGACACCTATAGCTAACTTAGCTCGCAATTAGTTATGTGATTCCTCTTTAAATAGTGGTTCCATAGAACCGAGGGAGAGTTAAGTTAAGTTTTAGTACAATTCAGATTTGCAAGTGAATACTCTATTTTCCAAGACTCTGTTTCAATAAAGAATTTCAATTATCAAATGCTGGTTTGATTGCACTTTTCAAAAGCTAGGATTCAACCAACTTAGTAGCATAGGGCCCCTGTTGCTAAAGGAGGTTTTTATTATGCTTTCTAGTTAGATTTCTTTCATTATGTTTAGTAATTTCTGTTTATGCTTCATTTCCAGTTTTCAAATAGTTTAATGATAGATTGCAACTGTGCAGACTTGTCTTCCAAAATGTTTCAAGAAGATATAAATTCTATTTTCCATATTGAAATAAATATTGAAGTGCTGGAAACCATGGTTGTTTAGCTTACTGTTTTACCTTTTCATTTTTATAAAGTATAATTGCCTACTGATGTATCAAATTAATATTCATAAAAACCATTTCCAATAAACCAAATCTATATTAATGGTTACATGTTTCATATGTGAAGTAGTTGAATTTATTTCTTGTCATTTGCTTGCCAATAACTAGAGGCATAGTTGATTTCTCCAAAGACACTTCAAGAGGTTAAAAGCTTCACATTTGAGTGATACTAATACGACAATTATACATTTGATTGATCTTAGTTAGTCCTTGCATGTTTTTACTTTTAAGACCCTCATTTGACTGCAAACAATAATATTTCTAAAAACCACTCCACAAGAAAACTCATCTAAACATATTAAGAGAGGATGGTTGAATTATTAAATGTAATGCAACTTCTGGGTTATTTACAGAGCTTTCCTAGTGCTTTAATTTAAAACAGATGTAATTAGCTTACTCAAACATTACTTCAAAGAAGGTCACTCTTTACAGTTGAATAATTGGAGTAGCTAGACACATCTTAGATGCTTTCATTTGAATTATTTGTCTTATGTTCTATAGCATTGGCATGCTAAAGTATATCCATGGATTAGGATTAACCAATCAAATAGATAGATGCTTTGATTTTCAAAACTAGGTCTTAAACTAGCTCTTAGGTTTAGGTTTTGATTTTATGAAATTTAGATTAGTTTTAGTACACTTCCTTTTCTTTCTTCTCAAATTGAAGTAGATTAACTTAAATCTTTTTTATAATTCTAGGTTAGTCATCTCAAGAACTTAAAGAACAGAACCCCTTAAAACAATATATAAACACAAACACAATGAAGTAAGAAATAGGTTGCTTAAGCACATATGGTGCATCACACTTCATCAGTTTACTAGCCCTGGTTGATAATTAATGAAAGCAATTTAGGAACACTAAATTGAGTAAACAACACTCTTGAGGACTCACAAATTGTATGGTGTGTGTATTTTGTATATCTTTATTTGTTCCAATAATTTACAGTTTCACTCTAGATTATGATTTACATAGTTCTATCTCATGTTGTTATCAGTATTGTGAACCTTCATGACATATTAATCTGTTTTTCTAAGTCTTTTTCCAAGCTTTCCTGATTCAGTATGAATTGAAGATAGTTCATAACCATTCCTTGATCTTGAATTAAATCATGTCTCATACTCTTATAATTCTTTTGATCTAGCATACATGATTAATCTGTTTTTGTCAGTCTTGATTTATCAAGCATTCCTCATGTTAGCCTCCCTATAAATTTTTGACAAAGCAAAGAAGGGGGCTAAATTTGTTTTTGAGCCCTCAAGGAATGCATCCCCCCGAAGACACATCATCCTTGAGGTCTCATATGCCTTGGCCTTTGATAAATTTCCCTCTGCAGAACTCTCCATGTTGCACCCCATTGTTCCCCTCCTCAAAGTCCCCTTTCTTCCCCCTAATTCCCCCTTCCATCTCTGAAATCCCCTCTAAAACATCCCTACTCCCTTGATCGTGCCTAAATCCCCCTCTTTCCCCTACCGTTACCCTCCTGGAGCCTCAAAATGCATTAAAATGGCTTAAAAACCCATTTTCCACGTTATAATAGGCCTAGCCCCTCTTCTGCTAGCCCCCGCACCTCTTCCTCCACGTGATCCAGCGCCCGACCCACCTGCCAGCACTGAAAGCACCTATCTCCAATGTCTACATGTCTTATTAGATTTTCAATATCGACCTTAGATTGATCTTATTGATCGGACGGTGATTGTTGACCCCGCAACCTTCGCGTTCCCATTATAACCTGATAGAGCAATCGGCAGATCCATTCGGGTGTGATAGACGTTAGAATGCATCGCCCACGAAGATTGCTCATGAAAACAACCCGATTTCTATCGCACCGCCTTTGCGCGGTGGGCGGTTTTTCCCGATGACCCAGAGATTCCATACACCTTCTGCCGCGTGTCCCCGCGTACGGTTCCAAAACCGCCCTCCATCGCGCGTTATTGTTCATCCAAAGTCGCGGAGCGATATGCGTAATATCCGTCCGATCTATCAGCACCCATCCAACGGCTGTCGCTCCACTGAGATGCTCGTGATTTAATCCAAGCCAAATGCCCCCCTGGCCCACTGTCCATCGCCCTCCGTCGTGTCTCCACCATCAATCTCCACCAAGATCGGACAGCTCCGATGCATCTGCATGTCCCCGTGGCACCACATCACCCTCTCCACGTGTTCCATCATACTTTCACCCCCGCCATACATATTCATTCAAAAGTCGTTGGTTTCGTAAGTTTTATTCAAATTCTTTACTGCGCTCCACCCACATTCCCCAGCTCTGTTCCACTGTTATATTGAATCGCCCGCCATGATTCTGCACCGTTCCGTCTCCTCGCAGTCTGCGTTGCCATTCCCATCGCTGCGTCCGCCCCCATGCATGATTTCTTAACTTGTTTGCATATTTTGCAGGGTTTCAAGTGTGGGAAACCTCCATGGCTCGTTATCTCTATCACAGTGATCGCAGTGACAGAGAATGCAAAGAGGGTCGTGTGCGGAGGTCCAATTAATAAAGGAAAGCCAGGGAAGGTGTTTGACGTGACCGTAATCAAGGATGGATCTAAAACTTTGTCAAACCTCTCCAGAGCTATTAAACACGGATTTCGCAGACAGGACCATAAATGAAGCGGCAAAAAGCTTAAGGCACACAAACGAAGATGTTAAAGCCTTATGCTTAGGGATTTGACAGACAAAGTACCAGATTGAAGACCCCGAGGATCGAGCAGAAGGTCCTGTGCACAGTAAAGGATAGCATCAGGGTTTATTCACCAGCAGAATGTTTTTCTTCATAAAGGGACACAATGCCCATATAGTTCTTATTTTATACATCTTGTTCCCGAGGTTTTGCCACCCTGACAACCGTCCGGAATACTATCAGAAGCATTTGTTTCACAATATGGAGACCCAAGAATTTTTATTTTACTTTTATTCAAGTCACCAGGAGTACTGCAGAGCACCACAGCCGAAATATGTCAAAGTCATATCCGGAGAAGATCACTCTTTCATAAAAGGGGTGACAAAAATTAAATACTCAGCATTCAAGCAGAATGGGCTTCGGCCCTCTTTCTTTTCATAAGTTTAATACTGCATTTAGCTCTCCACCTACCTCCACCGCTCCTCCGGAGCTATAAATTCACGAAGAACTCATTGTAATGGTTGTTGATCAGTTATCAGAGAACTGCAAGTAGTTTTCTTTTGAGACACAGTCTCTGTGTAAAGATTGTAAGATAGGTTGATTTGGATGTTTGGAGTGAGTATTGAGCTCTCTGAGTGCCATTATTTGGTATTGTTGACACAATATGACAAGCGCATTTATTTGGATTTCCGATCTGAAGCGGTGATGTTTTCCTATCTACGTGTTTACATTCATTTCATTTCATTTCATTGGCTTGCATCGGAATATTGGCATAGGATTTACCCTTGTTAGGTAAACTATATTCTTTGCTCTCCTTACCATTTATGTTTCTCTTGAATGTATTATCTAAGGGATGTTTTCAGTTGGTTTAACCAGTGTAGTGGATGTTATTTCCTGCTCTCTGATTTATGAATTAAATGTATTCAATCCTTATATGCTTCTTGTTATAGATTTAGTGGGAAGATTTGGGAACACTAGGGATTAGTGTTAGCCCTGTCCACTAGGATCCTTGTACGAATTGCTGATCTGTAACTTTGTTCTCTGAAATCTGTGTTATCTCCTCCCTCCTACTTTCCATATCACATAATGATCTTGAAGATCCTATGTTTCAGATGACTAGCCCAAATGAAAGCCTGCCTATTGATTAGCAAGCAAATCCTTTCCTGACTCCATTGCCTAATGGTTTTGAATATTTCCTGGAATATTTCACCTCTGCCTTATCCCTCTTTTCTCGTCCTAGTCTTACATTGAACCCTTCTTTCCTGATAACTGGCAACCAAAACAAACAATCAAACAAACAAACATGTGCCTATAACTAGCCTAACATCTTAAACTTTGAGCTTCACAGACATAAACCTTTGCTCAAACTAGAGAGATCCCTCTCTGGACCCAGGAGGGCTAGATCCTGAGGTCTAAAAGTGGTTCTAATGTTGTCTCATCTTTTGGTCTTGCCAATCTGGCCAAAACATGGGAACCCCAACACAATGGCGACTCCGCTAGGGAAGTGAGTGCATTACACCTTAAAAATTCCTAAGCATTCAAAAGACCTACAATCTCTGGTTAGGTTTGCGGTTAAACAGTCTTATTCTCACATCAACCTCTACACCATTTGTTGTGTTTTCCCATACTCTTGGACAAAGTCTGGAAAGGGCCAGGTAGCCTCCGAATCTCACACTCTTTCAGAGGTGGCATATCTGGTAAATTCCCTCCCAGTCAATCTCTGGTTAGAGTTTGTTGTGTTTGAAGATATCCTCGAAAAGGGACATCTCAAGATCACTGTGGTGGAAAGTGTACCCTCCAAAAACTTCCTAAACCTTACACTTGGCGACTCCAATATTCCATAAACATTTCAAAGACTCCACTGGTAATTAGTAGGCCTGTTGATTGTCTTGGTGCACATTAGACTCCACTGGGAGACCAACCCCCATAACAACATCAACCATAGTAGAAGTAACAAGTAGGGTTAAGATGCTTGGTCAGAAACAACATTCTGGCTTCTAGAACCATTCATACAAGAGCTTACCCTGACCCAAACCCACCCGAAATAGTTGACAACCCTGAGAGCATCCTCAAGGAAGCTCATACACCTAAAAGATCAACTATTTCCAAACACATCCATAGAGCTAATTCTACACCAGAAGATCTTACAGCTCTATCACACTTTCACCTTGACCTAGACCTACCTAACAGCTTATCTAGGACTAGGTCATTCAGTGGCTTAGACCAGCTAGACCCTGAGCTTCCTGATTCACCACAGCAAGGTGGTAGACACCTTGGGAGTAGACAGACCCCTCCATCTACACCTCCTGATTTACATTTCATACAAAACTTGGGGCTCAGTCACCGTAGGTCTACTCATCAGTCCTCTGCTGGTCATAATATCCCTTTCATCCATATACCTGCTGCCCAAGCCCCTCTAGCTCATCAAAACATCATCATGGCAGCTTGGTATGCACCTCTGGTTTTACCCCAGCCTCTAGTACCCTTACCGAATGATTATCAGTCCAAGATTCCACACTTCACTACAAAGGAGTCTATCACAACCCAACAACATGTAGATAAAATGGAAGATTCTTTTGACTACATGGAAATTGATGATGATACAGTCAAAATGAGAATATTCACCCAAAGCTTAGGGGGTGATGTGAAGAAATGGTTTAAAGTCCTACCCCCAGGTAGCATCAACGACCTTCCAGCTTTATATCAGACTTTCATAAACAAATGAGAAACTAGGGAAAATCCTTGCCAAATCCTAGCAGAATACATGACCCTTAAAAGAAACGTAGGAGAGAGTGTTCACGATTACACAACAAGGTTCAACAACATTTATAATACTCTCCATCCACATATGAAACCTCCACAAGGCATGGCCCTAGCAGAATACCCTGAGGGTTTTGATGCTGACATGGCCTATGAGCTTAGAGACAAGGAATACAACACATTGGAGGACATGCAGAAAGGAGCAGTGAACATAGAAGCCAACCTGATTGAGAAAAGAGCGAGACTGAAATCTGAAAGAAGGGTAACATATAGAGATGGTAACGTAGCTTCGACATCTGACCAAAATTATGATAAGCTATATAAAAATGTGGAAAGGTTACAACAAATGATGGAAAAAATGGTTGTCACAGTCAGTAACCAGAATAGAAACCAAAACCAAAACCAGAACTTTAGAAGAAACAATAACGCTCCCAACAGACAAAGAGAATCAGATCAACAAGTTATTCCCCCATTCCAAGAGAATTTTCTTGATGAAGATGAGGGAATCATAGAAGAGTCTGAGGGAAACACAATTAATATGTTTGAAACAGAAGATTCAATCCATAACTATTATTCAGAAGAATACCAGCCTTCACGCTCTGGTTGGGAGGAGGAGTGGTTGGAATCTGAAGATTACAGGTTAGGGTTTGAAAATGCCATGATGCAGGTCAGAAAACAATATGAACTTAGAAGCAAAAAGAGTCAAGAAACTGCTAAACCCAAAGCTTCTGAGACTACCATCAAGAAGAGACCTGAGAAATATTCTAAAGCAACGGTTGAAAGTAGCAAACCATCAGCTGAGAGTTCTGGAAAGAATGGAGAAAAATACAACCAAAACATTAATGCACAAGGTAAACCAGCTAGCAGCACTAGCACTGCATTTAGTGCTCCTGATAAAAATATCAACACTGTACATAATGAGAATCAGCCCACTGATTCAGCCACTAAGGCAGTGGAAAGTAGAACAGAGATGAGTATCCCAAAAGGTCAGTCCACTTTTAATCTGGAAAGTGAGATTGCAAGAATTAAAATCTCTATCCCACTTTTTGAGTTGGCCACTCAGGATGTATATAAAGGCCAGATTTTGAGAGCTTTGAACTTAGGTGAGAATGGTGACTCTGTCAATTTGAATGATGATCAACCTGCCCTCTTGTTTGGTCCTAAGATAGAGGGGAAGTTTTAGGAAGGGGTAGTTCCACCTTTCTATATCAGTCTCAACATTCATGACAAGATCCTGCATAATGCAATGCATGATTCTGGAGCATCTCACAACCTAATGCCTAAGGTAGTTATGGAAAGACTAGGTCTAGAGATAACCAGACCCTACAAAGATTTATACTCTTTCGACTCTAGCAGAGTAAAATGCCTAGGCTTGATCAAAGACTTGTGTGTGAGCTTAACTCAAATCCCAGCTAAATGCATGGTCATGGATGTTGTGGTGGCAGATGTGCCACCCAAGTATGGCATGCTACTATCAAGATCATGGGGGGCCAAGCTGTAGGGTACAATGCAGATGGATGGCTCATATGCCACGATCCCAATCTTTGGCCAACTTAGAAAACTGTATAGGGAGGCACAGATGAAATTCCTAGTCAGTAGCCCCAAAAAACCAGAAAATTCACCCGTTTAGTCTGTACATACAGACCTGGACTCCTTCATATTTTGTAACGATGAATCTTTAGAAGGGTCAGAGTCCCAAAATAGAGATACAAGCGGAGAGGCAGAGGCCATAGATTTTAACATAATGGCTGCTCTGGATTTAGAGGACAACGAAGAAGAAAACCGCAATGAAAATTGTAGGATATGCGGTGGAGACCTAACTCCGAGCGAATAAGAAACCAAGCGTAAACAACCATCCGAACAGATCCCTGAACCTCATACATTTCATGAAGATCAAAGTGACCCATAGCCTAGTACAGACCCCATAACACAACACAATGGTGAATCCAGCTGCAAAGGAGAAAACCATGATAATCATGAGAATAACCGCTTATGGGAAATGAGCTTTGACGGGTGTTGTACTAAAATTACTGTAGGGGCAGGGGTATGGTTACACAATACAGAAAATGACTACGCTGAGAGCCACGACTGTAGTATTCATTTCAAATGCACAAATAATGTCGCTGAATACGAGGCTCTAATCCTGGGTCTGAATCTGTTGAAGAAAAAGGGAGCCCGTAGGATAACCGTAAGGGGAGACTCAGAGTTAGTTATTAAACAAGTGAATGGTGAATACATGGCGAATCATCCCAGACTGAGAACATATAGGAATGACACTATGGATTTGCTGAAAACGTTCATTGAATACAAATTAGTGTTCATTCTTAGGGGTCAAAATGTCATTGCAAATGGATTAGCTTGCCTGGACAGTTCCTACCCCAAGACTCCCAACGACCAATAGATCATCATTAAAACCAAATTCAGACCTGTTGTGCCAGACAATGAAAAGTATTGGCAGGTTTTTGAAGGTGATAAGCAGATTTAGGATTTCCTGGTAGGCAGAAACGAGTTTGAGTTTACTTATTCAGACTCTAAATATGATAGTAGTTGCCTAAGTGAAGAATCCTCAGATGAGGAAGAAATACCCTGTAACATAGAAATAAATTCTTTAGATGAACAGACTGGAAATCCGGATGGAAAATGTGAAAATGCAGATAGTGAAGAGGCAGAGGTGCTGCAGGCCAAAGATAATAATATACCCAGAGGCCTGGCACCCTTAGAGGACCTCTTTGACTTTGATTATGTAGCAAAAAAGCCCACTATAGAACATGCAGATTCTGATGCGAAAGAATTCAACATAGGCACTAAAGATAAGCCCAAAATGATTAAAATGGCTAAGTCGCTACCTGCAAACATGAAGAAGAAATACATTGACCTTTTCAAGGAATTCATTGATGTGTTTGCATGGAGCTATGAGGACTTAAAGGCCTATGACACAAATATCATTTAGCACAAAATACCCTTGAAAGAAAATCAGAAGCCCTTTAGGCAAAAACTTCACAGAATCAATCCCAAACAATTTCCTGCAGTAGAGAAGGAGATTAGGAAAATGTATGAAGCAAGTATAATTGTGCCGGTGAGGTTCTCTGATTGGGTATCAAACTTAGTGGTTGTGAGGAAGAAAACAGGAGAAATCAGACTGTGTATAGACTTCAGGAATCTTAATAGAGCCTCACTCAAAGACAAATACCCTTTGCCTAAAATGGAACATATTCTTCAGAAGGTAGTAGGTTCTAAGAGGATTTCCCTGCTAGATGGTTTCTCCGGATATAACCAAGTCTTAGTAATCCCAGAAGACCAACTCAAGACAACCTTTACCACTCCATGGGGTACCTTTATGTATGTGAAGATGCCTTTTGGATTGATGAACGCTGGAGCCACCTTCCAAAGAGCGATGGACATAGCATTTTCAGATGAGATAGGGCTCTTCATTGTTATCTACTTGGATGAAATAACCGTCTTTTCCAAGACCGAAGAAGAACACCTGAAACATCTGAGAAAAGTATTTGAAAAATGTCAAAGGTTTGGTCTGTCTTTGAATCCCAAAAAGACCATCTTTGGTCTACAGGAGGGTAATCCTTGGCCACATTATATCCAAGAAGGGAATCAGGATAGACCCACATCGAGTTGGGGGAATACTACAGATCACACACCCCAGAAACATCAAGGAATTACAGTCTTTCATTGGGAAGATTAACTTCCTTAGGAGGTTTATTCCAAATCTGGCTGAACACCTTAAGAACATGACTAACATGCTGAAGAAAGGCGCAGGAGTTAAATGGACTGTAGGAGCTAGGCAATCTTTCGAATCAGTGAAACTTGCACTTACCCAAGCTCCCGTCCTAATCAGCCCAGATTTCTCCAAAGATTTCCTGATATTTTCATTTGCCTCTGAGCACACAGTGGCTGCAGTTTTGCTGCAGAAAAACACGAAGGGAATGGAACAGCCAATTGCCTTCTTTAGCAAAGCACTTAGAGATGCACTCTTGAAATACAACATCATGGAGAAACAAGCCTATGCTTTGGTTAAGGCCTTGAAAGACTTCAGGGTGTACATATTGCATTCTCACACTGTAGCTTATGTGCCCAACATCATAGTCAAAGATATACTGTCCCAAGACCCAGATGGGAAAAGGGGAAAATGGATAGCTGTGATCTTAGAGTATGACCTTGAGATAAAACTAATTAAAGGTCAGGGCTTAGCTAAGTTAATGGCTAAATCAAACCTACAAGCCCTAGACATTAACATGATAAATACCTTGGATGAGCAACAAGAATTTCCTGTCCTTACTGTTGAGGAAAAATTCCAGAGCTCTCCTTGGTATTCCGACATTCTGTACGTACTTACACACCTCAATGCCCCTCCCGGATTATCAAAGACCAAGGCTAGATTCTTAAAGCTAAAGGCCAAAAATTACTGCATTTTGAATGAAAACTTATACTGGAAGAATCCTAATGGCCTATTGCTTAAATGTTTGCCTGAAAATGAGGCAGAGAGGGTTAAACAAGAATTCCATGCTGGAGAATGTGGAGGCCACCTGAGTTGGAAAGCCACTGCAAAAAAAATACTCAGGGTTGGTTATTATTGGCTCACACTCTTCAATGATGTTCATAAAATGATAGTTGCTTGCCACAAATGTCAGATCTTTGAGGGCAAAAGAAAACTCCTCCCTTTACCCCTACAACCCATCACTGTTGAGGGTCCCTTTCTGCAATGGGGCCTAGATTTCATAGGGGAAATTCACCCTGCTTCTTCTGCTCAACACAAATGGATCTTAACAACCACAGATTATTTCACTAAGTGGATAGAGGCCGTGCCCACTAGGAATGCCACAGACTCAGTCATCATTAGTTTCCTAGAAGGTCACATCCTCTCTCGGTTTGGCTGCCCAAGGAAAATAATCACTGATAATGCTACTGCTTTCGGATCCAAAAAGATGGTTGATTTTTGTCACATGTATCAAATAGCACTCGGTCATTCAACTGCCTATTACCCTCAAGGTAATGGATTAGCTGAATCATCAAACAAGAGCCTGGTGATCATCATCAAAAAACTGTTGGAAGAGAACAAGAAATCATGGCATAACAAGCTAGTACATGCTTTGTGGGCTGATAGACTTACAACAAAGAAGTCCATTGGCATGTCACCTATTCAGCTGGTCTATGGTACGGAAGCAGTATTCTCTACCAGCCTTGGGATACCAGTGATCAAGCTGGTCCAAGAGATCCAAACAGAAGAAGACAACATGGTGAGGAGAATAAACCAAACAATCCATCTTCAACAAACAAGGGAAGAGGTCTACAACAGAGCAGTGAAAGTTCAGGAGAACATAAAGAAATTGTTTGACAAAAGAACCAAAGCTGCTGATTTCAAAGTTGGAGATAAGGTTTTGAAGTGGGATTCGAGAAGAGAGGATAAAGGGAAGCACAACAAATTTGACAGTTTTTGGCAAGGTCCATACCTCATCCAGGCCACTGTGGGTCCAAATGCTTTCTTCTTATAAGAACTAGATGGTACAGAGCTGTTTGGGGGTTCTGTCAATGGCAGGATGCTCAAACATTACTTCTGGTAATTTACAATTTACAGTCTCCATTTCCATTGTACATACCATTGCAGTTTTTATTTTCAAAGAAAAAGAGAAAATGCTCCAAAAAATAGAGGAAAGGGAGAGGTTCATACATGCTTAAATCATGAACCTCCAATGTGCAAAAGATAGGCTCTAATAAACTCAAAACCTGAGCCAAATAAAGTAAAACAGTTGGTCCTAACATGCCCAAAATCTGGACCAGCAAAGAAAAAAGAAGAATCAGCTCTAACATGCCCAAAACCAGAGCTGAAACAAAGAAAAGGAAGTGACTCTAACATGCTCAAAACTTGAGTCACAAAAAGAAAAGAAGGATGCTACAAGTTCCAGATTTCAAACCTTCAAGTTTTGTTTCCAGAGTTATGCTAGTTTCTGTCCATGTGCAACTATCTTTATGCCATGGTCCATAGCAAGTCAGACAGTCTAATCCTGGCTTGACTGTTTTTGAATTTCTGTTCTAGAATGTAGAGAAGAAATCTGCTGGACAGTTTAATCCCAGTAGATAGTAGGTTAGGTAGAAAAACATATGAGACCAACAGTCTAATCTGGTCTCATGGAGAAATAAGGGTAGATTTAGAATAGTTTTATTTTCTGTTTGCAAAAATAAAAATATGTAAAGGGTCTGCTAGCTCAAATGCACCCTAGAAGAAGAAAAAATGCTAGGATTGTAGTATGGGTAGGTAGATTGTTGAAGAAAGTTTCTGCTGATGCAATACTTTCATATTGTGGCAGCTTATCAAAGAAAGAAGGAATGTGTAAAGCAGCAGGCACCTGGCCTACTCCAAAGATCTATTTCTCTGAATTCTTGACTCCTTCAAGAAGAAGCCATCCCCATGTGGAGCCACTGTTAGCCCCCCTATGAAATTCTTGACAAGCAAGCGGGGGGCTAAATGATTTTGAAGCCTTCAAGGAGTGCCTTTTCCCTAAGAACTCATCATCCTTGAAGTCTATCCATGCTTTGCCTTATATGCTTTACCCCAACTGATTGTCCCCTCAAAGGCCTACACTGCCCCTCATACCTCTACAAATTATCCCTTTGAAACTTTGTTTTTCCCTTTGCCAAGGTTCTCATTTTCCCCCTCTATTTCCCCATTAGCCTCTTAAATCTCCCCAACATCCCCTTTAAATCTCACCATCACCCTTTATCTCCCTATCGTTACCCTTTAGAGGCTTCAAAATGCATTAAAATGGCTTAAAAACCATTTTCCACATTATAATAGGCCTAGCCCCCTTCAACCTAGCCCCCGCACCTCTTCTTCCACGTGATCCAACGCCGGAACGACCCGCCAGCACTGAAGAGCGCCTATCTCCAATGTGTATCGGGTGCAACATCGACCGTTGATCTTATTGATCGGACGGTGATTGTTGACCCCACAACCTTTCGCGTTTCCCCGTTATAACCCCGATAGGGCAATCGCCGTCCATTTGAATTGTGATCTGACGGTCCGGAATGCATCCACCCCTGAGGTCCCCACCGCGCACTATTCAGAAAACAACCCGATTTCTATCGCACCGCCTTTGCGCGGTGGGCGGTTTTTCCCGATGACCCAGAGATTCCATACACCTTCTGCCGCGTGTCCCCGCGTACGGTTCCAAAACCGCCCTCCATCGCGCGTTATTGTTCATCCAAAGTCGCGGAGCGATATGCGTAATATCCGTCCGATCTATCAGCACCCATCCAACGGCTGTCGCTCCACTGAGATGCTCGTGATTTAATCCAAGCCAAATGCCCCCCTGGCCCACTGTCCATCGCCCTCCGTCGTGTCTCCACCATCAATCTCCACCAAGATCGGACAGCTCCGATGCATCTGCATGTCCCCGTGGCACCACATCACCCTCTCCACGTGTTCCATCATACTTTCACCCCCGCCATACATATTCATTCAAAAGTCGTTGGTTTCGTAAGTTTTATTCAAATTCTTTACTGCGCTCCACCCACATTCCCCAGCTCTGTTCCACTGTTATATTGAATCGCCCGCCATGATTCTGCACCGTTCCGTCTCCTCGCAGTCTGCGTTGCCATTCCCATCGCTGCGTCCGCCCCCATGCATGATTTCTTAACTTGTTTGCATATTTTGCAGGGTTTCAAGTGTGGGAAACCTCCATGGCTCGTTATCTCTATCACAGTGATCGCAGTGACAGAGAATGCAAAGAGGGTCGTGTGCGGAGGTCCAATTAATAAAGGAAAGCCAGGGAAGGTGTTTGACGTGACCGTAATCAAGGATGGATCTAAAACTTTGTCAAACCTCTCCAGAGCTATTAAACACGGATTTCGCAGACAGGACCATAAATGAAGCGGCAAAAAGCTTAAGGCACACAAACGAAGATGTTAAAGCCTTATGCTTAGGGATTTGACAGACAAAGTACCAGATTGAAGACCCCGAGGATCGAGCAGAAGGTCCTGTGCACAGTAAAGGATAGCATCAGGGTTTATTCACCAGCAGAATGTTTTTCTTCATAAAGGGACACAATGCCCATATAGTTCTTATTTTATACATCTTGTTCCCGAGGTTTTGCCACCCTGACAACCGTCCGGAATACTATCAGAAGCATTTGTTTCACAATATGGAGACCCAAGAATTTTTATTTTACTTTTATTCAAGTCACCAGGAGTACTGCAGAGCACCACAGCCGAAATATGTCAAAGTCATATCCGGAGAAGATCACTCTTTCATAAAAGGGGTGACAAAAATTAAATACTCAGCATTCAAGCAGAATGGGCTTCGGCCCTCTTTCTTTTCATAAGTTTAATACTGCATTTAGCTCTCCACCTACCTCCACCGCTCCTCCGGAGCTATAAATTCACGAAGAACTCATTGTAATGGTTGTTGATCAGTTATCAGAGAACTGCAAGTAGTTTTCTTTTGAGACACAGTCTCTGTGTAAAGATTGTAAGATAGGTTGAAGGATATGTTTTCAGACTGAGTATTCATCCATTGGCATGTTGTACCTGATTGGTTTTGTTATTTAATATGACAAGCACATTTCTTTGGATCCTGATCTGAAGCAGCGGTGATGTTTTCCTATCTCTGTGTTTACATTCATTTCATTTCGTTTCTACTGGCTTGCATCAGAATATTGGCATAGGATTTACCCTTGTTAGGTACCCTATGTTTCTGCTCTCCTTGCCATTTATGTTTCTCTTCTGAATTTATTATCTGAGACATGATTTCAGTTGGTTTAACCAGTGTAGTGGATGTTATTTCCTGCTCTCTGATGTATGAATTAAATGAATTCAGTTCTTAGATGCTTCTTGTTATAGATTTAGTTGGAAGATTTGGGAACACTGGGGATTAGAGTTAGCCCTGTCCACTAGGATCCTTGTACGACCCGTTGATCTGTAATTTTGTTCTCTAAAATTTGTGTCATCTCCCCCTCCCTATTTTCCATATCACATAATCATCTTGAAAGATCCTAAGTTTCAGATGACTAGCCCTATTGAAAGCCTGCCTATTGATTAGCAAGAAAATCCTTTCCTGACTCCATTGCCCAATGGTTTCGAATATTTCCTGGAATATTTCACCTCTGCCTTATCCCTCTTTGCTCATCCTGGCCTTACATTGAACCCTTCATTTTTGATAACTAGCAACCAAAACAAACAATCAAACCAACAAATCCTGAGCTTTATAACTAGCCTAGAATCATAACATTTGAGCCTCATAGACATAAACCTTTGCTCATATAGAGAGATACCTCTCCGGACCTAGGAGGGCTAGATCTCGAGGTCTGAAATTGGTTCTGATGTTTTCTCATCTTTTGGTCTTTCCAATCTGGCCAAAACATGGGAACCCCAACACCCAATATTAAATACCAGCGTAGTATATATATCAACATATATATATGTTCCCCACCAATTGTGAAGACCCATGTATTCACTTTAACGTATGCCCAGCACGCACCTCATTTCATATAGGTTTCGACTTTAGCACAATATATAAATATATCACCATGTATGCATATTCCCCAAGTCAAGCATTAAAAACTATTAATAATCTG
This sequence comes from Pinus albicaulis, assembly GCA_034641835.2. Classification (NCBI taxonomy): domain Eukaryota; kingdom Viridiplantae; phylum Streptophyta; class Pinopsida; order Pinales; family Pinaceae; genus Pinus; species Pinus albicaulis. The sequence continues at coordinate 66,296 of JAXQQM020072031.1, read as the reverse complement.
TGGCTTTTGTTTAGCGCCCAACATAAGTATGGTCACGGTTTTATAACCTTTATAACATCAAACTATATTACATTCCCCACTTAAATATATAATGCTTACTCGAATGTTCGGACCTTGGAAATCTTAAATATATATCTCGAGCTTTAATTCAACTGAACCACTTATAACATACCTTTGGCTCCGGGCCCACATATATAAGCGATGGCTCAATTAAATATGTGCGCCATACCTTGGGTTATCCTTCGAGCTACTTCCGAATGCGATCGCCGTTCAATGAGCCTTCCTCTAGATTGACGATGTTCGTTGATATCACACTGCCTCCTCAGTGGAACGTTAATGTGCGATGGGACGGTTTTGAAAATCCATCGCATGCCATGTGTCCTCCAGTCTATGGAATCGCTCCGAATTCGCAATTACCGCTCGTCCCACAAAGGTGGTGCGATGAAAACCGAAAACCCCCTTTACTGTTCATTAGTCAGAGTTCCGTCTTCCGAGCTCTGCTTCTAATACTTCGCTCCTTTCGTTATATATTACTATTCCGCTTCGAGGTTCTGGTCCTTTACATCCTCACTGCATTCATATTCCATTATGCTGTAAATATTCATCGCATTCTGCTCTGTAGCACTCGCACAGGATTATATTAGTGTCACTGGGATTCTGAGAAAACCTCTCCATACAGGGGCTAACATTTCGGCACCCTACACAATAATTTAACTCAGAACTTAAAGGGTATCAAACCTCTTTCAACGGTGAGTACATAGAAGTCATCCTGGGGTATTTTAACTATCGCACATTCTCGTACAACTCAAATGCTCTACACTTAGAGTTAAATCGAATGAAACCGTATGCAATCAATTCATTTCAGAGCACATCAAATCTTGATACATATGTAAGCCCTTATTTACGAACCCACATCAGTTTGCTCGATCGTGCACAAAATTACAAATCTACCCTTTTGCATAGGGTTTTCAATGTTCACAAACTTTGAAGGTCTAACTCCCGCTTCCACAAGAAATATACAGGCATGATCCTATCTATCAGTAACACAGGATTTCATATTACAGTTCGGCTTTCTCTTGGAGGATCGATCCTTTCGAATAATATGGAAGCAGACTTATATAAATTCTCTCATCTCCTTAGAGCCACGAAACAGATTCCTCATTTATGCTAATTTAAATTACTTACAAAACCCTCTTGTTCATGAAAACAAGAGGACACTCTATTTTGTCTCTTGGAAAACTCTTCTTCAATTCACTGCTTGTCCTCTGCTCCTTGATTGGTACTACTCCTTACTTCTCTTTTTGTTGTCTCTGCTACCTCACTGCTGCCTTGTTGCTGTTTCAGGTGCTCCTCCTTTGCCATCTCCTTTGCCATCAATGACAACATTTCCAACATTATACCTCCAGATCTAAACTATCATAACTTGGGCAGCTGGAAACCTTTTCACATGAAACAAAATGCATTCCTCACTGTAACATATGCTCCGAACACAACTGAGCAGTTATCCAAACCCAAAAATGTTCATAAATAGTAGATCTACAAAACAAAATTTGCATGCAGTCAAACTGACTTCAGATTTTGATCAACAACAGATGTGGCCCTCAAAATAGCTCTGATACTATGTAGGAATTTACAAGGTAAGTTTCATAGATCAAGAACCAAAGGTCACCGCTCACAAACATATCACAAATCAGTACACCAGTATAATCACGTGGTTAAAACCCTCAAAGAGGGAAACAGTCCATGGCCTGAGCCAACGCAGCCACTTCAGGTAATTTATTAATATAAAAAGAAAAGTTACATATGTTTCTCTCATAAATGGTTACTGGAAAAATGACCCTCCATGCTCTTTAAATAGAGATCATGGACCAATCAGGTGCTAAGCCAGGGATCAAGTGTTGTTAATATCGAGGTGAGAGATAACTGTTAGATCACTACAAATCGTAACCGTCGGATTATAAGTTACAAATGTACATGGTTAATAAACACACTTTACCTAACTCTACATTAGACTTAAGTTATTCTTAAATATTTCTTATGTGTCGGAATATCCTAACAAATGTTTAATATGCGTATTTCAAATGTTATAGTGTATGGAATTTATAATTAAGCAGTATATGGATCTTATAGATTTTTTTGTTTAAAACTGATGAAATTTTGTGTCTAATTCTATGCATGGTATGCTACATTAACATATTGATACAAAATATAATTGGGACACATTATGGGTTTGTTACAATGATATTGTGTTGAATTCGCAAGGCATTGCTAGCTATCCATGTAGCTGGGAGGTTATGTCTGATAGTGAGTGTTATCACCAAAAAATGAAACATCATTTGACTAGTTTCATGTGTCAATGCTAGGGTTGTAGGATTCATTTTTTATATACTTGGTCAAGGAAAATTTTAAATTTTTCTTGTTTAAGCTTACCCTAAGGTCCAAACCTACTCACTTTTAAATCCCCTCATGTCACATCACTCATAATTTTCTGACAGATTTCAATTCCCAAGATTTTTGTACTGAAAAAGTCATTTTAGCTAAGAATCCCTACTTTCGTAGTGAATTCAATGTAAAATAGGCAGAAAACTCTATGAAACTGGCTAATAATTTCATAGCGGATATGAGGATTTCATTGTTTTCTGACTTTGAGCAGTCAACTTCAAGGGTTGTTTCTGGGAAAAAAATGAAGTATTTTAAGAAATTGAGAGAGGTTATTTTCAAGAACATATCAAATAACAATAAAATCTTTCACTTTTCTCAAAGGTGCTATTAGTTTTGAGATACAATTATTTATTTGAGCCCTATTTTTAGAAAACAGAGTTTTCCTGTTTTACACATGTTTTTCAAATGCAGGTTCTGGACTGCTGGAGATGGTTTTAAAAACCCCAACAGAGTTTTTTCTTCAGAAAATTTATATTGACAAAAACCTCCTCCAGTTTTGAAAAATACATCATGTATTTGGAGATATAAGCTTTGTTCTAAGACCTATTTTTCAGAAAAAACAGGAAAAATCTGCAAAGTGGTTTTAAATATGAAAGGTGAGATGGATTGTGTTCCTCATTAGTTTGATGAGGTTCAAAAATGTCAGGAGGATGAACATACATTTGAAAGCCACCAATAGGAAGTTGAAATATCAGGTTAAGGACCTCCAGGAGCAGCTTCATGAGGAATTAGAGAAAAAAGGCCTTAAAATGACAGTGCTTGAAGAACCAATAGCTCAATCGATCATATATGAGGAACAAATGCCTCAAGGATCATAAGGCAAGATGTGCTATGGTTTTTAAGGTTAATGGCATGATAGAAAAAAAAAATTGGCACTTATGAGGTTTATTTGTCAAGTTATACAAAAATCTGGAATTTTAGCACTTTTCAACAGTTTCGTAGCGTGCCTGGGCTTGAAGGACAGCAAAACGCTATGAAACTGATGTAGCTTTTCTTTGTCCTTTTTAAACTAGTTTTTGGAGCTTTCAAAAGGTAAAATTTTCATGAGAGATGTTTCTAAGGATGATGAAGACCATACTAAAGGAAATAATCAAAAATATTGAAGATGAATGGCATTTTTGCAGCGCTACGAAAGTACGCTACAAAACTGCCTTACTTTCGTAGCGTATTGTATTTGAGCCTTTTTCGCAGGTTTTGGAGCATTTTTGGACATCTGCAGATTATTGAATTGTTAAATACCATGAAAATGAATTATTTAGCACTCAAAGACCACGAATTAAAGATAAATGGGCAGCCAAAGCATTCGTGGAAGAAGAAGACCATTTGTGTAAAAAACAGGGTTTTGTTTCAAGTTTTAAAGGAGGTCAATTAAATATTGGTCATAACGTGATGAATCCCATCACCTCAATTCAAACATGTGAAAACATACTTGTCAAATATGTAATTGTTTTAGAGGATAAGGTTGTTAAATGTAATAATGCACAGTTTGAGTCATATTAAGATAAGGACTGTCAAGTAGGACTGTTGTCATTTTGTAATTAAGCAGATGTTTTATGGTTATGCAAGGTGTCATTAGGAAAAAATTTGATGAATATAGCTAGGATTCAGATCATTTCATGATGTAACAAGTCTATTAAAGGCCATTGAGTCAAATTTGTCAAGGGTTGGATATTTTTGGCAAAATTGCAGCTTATTGTAAATTGACTTTTTCAGCAATACAGAGATTTGTTACTTGACCAACCTGAGATTCTAAATCAATTTTTAGTACTTATCTATCTTATCTATACCTTTTATGTACCTCATTTGCAATTTTTTTCATTTATAATACTCAGAATTCATTCATGCAATGCTCTGACTTCCTTTATAGATGAATTGACAGTGTATTTTCCTGTTTCATGTGTGTGTGTCCTACTACTAAAAACTCTTACCTGCCTCAACTTCCATGTCAAGTGAACTCACTGGATCACTGAAAATGTTGACTCCATAAGCCCAATGTTTACATATTGATATTATTTTCAACCTAGACTCATCATAAGCAAGTTATTTCCTAAATAGAGTTAGCCATCTACATCTTTATTCAATATCATTAACCCTTGAGAGAGCCCTCTCAGACTGAGGAGGATAAGCCTGAGTCACAAGATTGGTTTGAAACAGTTACATGAGAATTTTTTATTAGCATCTTATCAGAAGAAATTTCGTGATAACATTTTGGTGCGTCTGCCAGGAGCCTGAAGATTATACTTTCCCGGAATTTTGAAGTTGAATTTATGAAGGTGGCAGGAGCTCAGAAAGTTGTTCAAGGCTGCAGAACTACCTTGGCGACTCCATTTTTGAAGAATTCAAAATTTCATAGATTCATGGTGATTCCACTGGACATATGAAGAACTCAGATGCTGCCATTCTTGTTTCAAGGTATGCATGTGTAGATTTTTTAGGAATTTATGGTTTCCGAAATCCTTTTCCCAAGGATGCATATTTTTTAAGGAATGGTCCAAAATTTAATGGAGAATATTTGAGTTTGACTTTGAAGCATATATCAAATTTATGTGACTTTACTAAGATTCTTAGAGTCAAACATGAATATTTTTGCATCATATTGTTCTATGATTCATTTCAAGGGAAATGTAAATAGTGGATTGAAAGCCTTCCTATTAGATCTATTAAGTCATTTGTAGATTTTTGGCTTATGTTTTTGGAAGAATGGATAGACAGAACAGAGTTGGTGGCAGACTCTTCTTCAATTCAAGATTTTAAACAATGGAATGATGATCATAATAATGAGGAAGTAGATGAGAATTTTTCTTTGTCCTTGTCTTCTTATCTAAAATCATTTGAGTGCAAGTCAGAAGATAAGATTCAATTTGTGGATGAAGTTGCTAAGAACATTGAAAAAGACATTGAAGTTTTAGAAGATCAAATTCAATCTTATAATCTTCATTATCAAGATCAGTCTTTTCAAAAAAAAATTAATGCCAGAACACAAAGGGAGGGTGTTGCTACCTTTCTCTTTTGAGATTGAGGAAGAATACCCTATTTTTCAAAATTAGTTTGAAAATAAGTTTGATAGCACACAATTGAAATCTTATGTTGCTAAAGAAAGCATATATGAGTTGTCTGAAACTGCAGAATTTCTTGAGAATCATCAAACAAATTATGTCTTCTATGATCCTATAGCTGACTACATGGAAGATTTTTACAGTCCAGATTTCCAGTTATATTTTCATTATGAAGATCAGATTCATTTTATGTTGCCTTGTTCATTTCAGTATCATGCTTACTTTTGGTTCAAGTGCAATCAAAATGTTCAAATGTCGGATCAAATCAATGACTAGCTTCATTGGAAATTTCATGTTGCTTGAGTTAAAAATGGAGATTTCAGTTGTTAGGGTAGGTAGGAGCATGTGTGAATAAGCTCAAGTAGACTGAGCATCTTTTCAGTATGCATAGATTTAATTTTTCAACAGTAATCAACAAGATTGAGCCCGAGGAGAAGGCCATAAGATCTTGGCAAGTTTCAATTTTTTTGTTTTCAAGAAGATGGATAGCAGCACCGGAACTACTAGTTCTTTGGTGTACCACTAGGGCACACCATCCAAGTGGAGCCACTGTTATCACCAAAAAAATTAAACATCATTTGACTAGGTTCATGTGTCAATGGTAGGGTTGTAGGATTCATTTCTTATATACTTGGTCAAGGAAAATTTCAATTTTTCTTGTTTAAGCTTACCATAAGGTCCAAACCTACTTACTTTTAAATCCCCTCATGTCACATCACTCATAATTTTCTGACGGATTTTAATTCACAATATTTTTGTACCGAAAAATTAATTTTAGCCAAGAATCCCTACTTTTCTAGTGAATTCAGTGCAAAATAGGTAGAAAAAGCTACGAAACTGGCTAATAATTTCGTAGCGGATATGAGGATTTCATTGTTTCCTGATTTTCATCAGTCAAATTGAAGGGCAGTTTTTTGGAAAAAAGAGAAATATTTTAAGAAAATGATAGAGGTTATTTTCAAGAACATATCACATAACAATAACCTCTTTCACTTTTCTCAAAGGTGCTATCAGTTGGGAGATACAAGGATTTCTTTGAGCCCTATTTTCAAATAACAGATTTTTCCTATTTTACACATGTTTTTGAAATATCGGTTCTGGACAGCTGGAGATGGTTTTCAAAAAACCAACAGAGGTTTTTCTTCATAACATTCATCTTGACAAAAATTTCCTCTATTTTTTAAAAATACAGCATGGATTCGGAGATATAAGCTCTGTCCTAAGACCTATTTTTTAGAAAAAACAGGAAAAAATTGCAAAGTGGTTTTAAATATGAAAGGTGAGATGGATTGTGTTCCTAATTAGTTTGATGAGGTCCAAACATCTTAGGAGGATGAACATACATTTTAAATCCACCAACAAGAAGTTGAAATATCATGGTAAGGACCTCCATGAGCAGCTTGAACTGATTCATGATGAATTAGAGAAAAAGGCCTTAAAATGACAGTGCTTGAAGAACCAATAGCTCAACCCATCATAAATGAGGAAGAAATGCCTCAAGGATAATAAGGTGAGATGTGTTATGGTTTTTAAGTTTAATTACATGATAGAAACAAGTTTTTGGCACTTATGAGGTTTATTTTTCAAATTGTACAAAAATCTAGAATTTTAGCACTTTTCAGCAATTTCGTAGCGTGCCTGGGCTTGAAGGACAGCAAAACGCCATGAAACTGTTGTAGCTTTTATTTGTACTTATTGAACCAATTTTGGGAGCTTTCAAAAGGTTAAATTTGCATGAGATATGTGTCTAAGGATGATGAAAACCATACTAAAGGAAAGAATCAAAAATATTGAAGATGAATGGCATTTTTGTAGCGCTACGAAACTGCCTTACTTTCGTAGCGTATTGTATTTGAGCCTTTTTCGCAAGTTTTGGAGAATTTTTGGACATCTAGAGATTATTGAATTGTTAAATACCATGAAAAGGAATTATTCAGCACTCAAAGACCACGAATTAAAGGTAAATGGGTAGCCAAAGCATTCGTGGAAGAAGAAGACCATTTGCCTAAAAAACAGGGTTTTGTTTCCAATTTTAGAGGAGGTCAATTAAATGGTAATAAAGTGATGAATCCCATCACCTCAATTAAAACATGTGAAAACATACTTGTCAAATATGTAATTTATTTAGAGGATAAGGTTGTTAAATGTAATAATGAGCAGTTTGAGTCCTAGTTAGATAAGGACTGTCAAGTATGACAGTTGTCTTTTTGTAATTAAGTAGATGTTTTATGGTTATGTACAGTGTCATTAGGAAAAAATTCGATGAATCTAGCCATGAGACAGATCATCTCATGATGTAACAAGTCTATTAAAGGCCATTGAGTTGAATTTTTCAAGGGTTGTAGATTTTTGGCAAAATTTCAGCTTATTGTAAATTGACTTTTTCAGCAATACAGAGATTTGTTACTTGACCAACCTGAGATTTTGAATCAGTTTTTAGTGCTTGCCTATCTTATCTATACCTTTTATGTATATCATTTGCAGTGGTTTTCATTTATAATACTCTGAATTCATTCATGCAATGCTCTGACTTCCTTTATAGATGAATTGACTGTGTATTTTCCTGTTTCATGTGTGTGTGTCCTACTACTAAAAACTCTTACCTGCCTCAACTTCCATGTCAAGTGAACTCACTGAATCACTGAAAATGTTGAATCCATAAGCCCAATGTTTACATACTGATATTATTTTCAACCTACACTCATCATAAGCAATTTATTTCCTAAATAGAGTTAGCCATCTACATATTTATTCAATATCATTAACCCTTGAGAGAGCCCTCTCATACTGAGGCTAAGCCTCGGTCACAATATTGGTTTGAAATAGTTACATGAGATTTTCTGATTAGCAGCCTATCAGAAGAAATTTTGTGATAATAGTGAGAATATTATTAAATCTATTTATTGTATTTATAGCTTGAATTATAGTCTAAAATGTTGAAATGGAATGAAGGATACATTCCTATATAAATAAGTTTTATGAGTAACGATATGCATCAATGGAATTCTAGGCAAGTCACTGAAGCTCATTAAAGTTAATGAGACTGAAGAACTAGAGAGAATCTGGTTGTATCCAAGTTTGTATATGTTATTTTGTGCAATATGTAGTTGGGATGGATACAATGTCGGCTCGATGCATGTATTCGGGAGTCCAAAAATATGGGTCAATTTTCCATATTTAAAATAAACCCAGATATCTTATGGGAAAGACATGTAAAGATAGCATTTGGTGTGGGGCCCATTTTGGGACCCCAAGGGCTCAAAGTCGAATATTATTGCGAGTCGAATTTTGACCTAAATCCATGGTGATTCCCTTGGTGATATTTTATCATGGGTTCAAACTTCCTTGCAAGAGGCAGATGTATCTAGGAGTCTGAAACATCCAAGGAAAAGGACAAGGCATGATTGTGTGAGGTCTCAGATGTGAGCTAGGCTTAGATAAGTGTTGTGGAATGGTGGTGATCTAGATGTATCCAAGAATGCAATGGCCTAGGAGGTTTTCGTGCAAACTACTTGTGCACCCAAATATCTCCTGTGGCTAGATATAAAATAAATTGTGGGATTACACAAAGAAGTCAGGCCTAGTGGGTACTGAAAGTAAATATGATGCGGCAAATGCCACAAATGTGCCAATAAGCCACGTAATCACCTTGTGGGTGTCAGGTTTGATGTGTCAAGGCCACATGGGTCTTGTGTGGGTGCCACATGGAAGCCCCTGTTGGCGTGGCATGAGTGAAATATATAATATTTGAAAGGGAATTACTTTCAATCAAAGATTCATATTAAGGTTAATTTATATCACCAAAATCTATAAAAAAATTGAATGTGACAGTGTTTTCCAAATTAACTTCCAATAACTTTGGGGAAGAATAATTTTTATAACCCCATTTCCATAATGAGACCTCCCATTGGCCTAGGAAAGTCCAAGGGGGTAGGAGGGAGTGTTTCAGAGTGGTATCATAGTATCCATGTTCATCACTTAGACTGAATGGGCCTAGAAGGATAAAATATAGAACTCTATTACAAAGTGTGGTGTTTTCTAGTGATTGTTTTTTATGTGAAAATGGGTGTTGGTTATAACACTTTGACTTATGATTGTGTGTTTATTGCAGACTATGTGTTTTATGCATATCAATGTTGATATCATAACTGTCTAATAGTCGGGATAACAGATTCTTATATGTTATTTGTTTTCTAATAGGAATGCTAACTTGAAATTTGATGTTTCAAATAGCCTTACATCTAACTGCTTATTGAAAGTAAGCAAAGGTGATGGTTAAATGTATTTATTTATATTTTTGATTGGCTAATAGTTATGTGTGTGAAAAAACACATAAGAAGAAACCAAACATCAACAAGACAGTAAAGGGATGAGTAGAAAAATTGTGTAGTACAACATTGACAGATATGAGCATGGTCATGAAGAAGAGTTAGTGGAAAAGAGGAGAGAAGAAGACTCCCCTAATTGGATGGACTCTCTCAGAAGTTTAAGAGATGAACTAAGGAGTTTTAAGGCTTACAATGAGAAGATTTTTAGAGATCGGGAGAAGTAGGAAGAAGTAAATACATTTATATTTCAGATATTGTTAGACTTGCAAATACATAAGTAGCATGATCTAGGTGCCAACCACCTAGGAAATTATAGATATTGGCAAGGATCATCAAGAATTTGAAAGCATTAATTATAGACTAATCATTTAGAGGGAAGAAAATATATGAAAATACATAGGAAATAAATTGAAGTTACAGTGACAAGTGGAACTCCACTAAGTACTCTAGAAAGGAGGACACGAACTTAGTCATGATAAACTATTCAACACTACAACTAAGAAACACTACCAGTAGGAAAGGAAAGAAAAATTATTGTTTTAGAAGAATTGAAGAAGTAAAAACCTCCTACATTTTATGGAGAGATGAATAAGGAAGTGGAAGCAGAAGCATGATTACTAGGAATGAAGAAATATTTTAGGGTGCATGCTTACTTTAAAAATATTAAGGCAAGAATAGCGAATTTTAGCTTGAAAGGAAAGGTTGATATCTGGTGGGAAGACTCGAGGAATGTCAAGAACCTTAGAGAGGAGGATTTCTCCTGGAGGATATTTGAGAGATATTTTTTGGAAAATTACCTATTTGAAAGGTACTTGCTAATAACAAGATTATGGAATTCTATGAGCACAAACTAGGGTGGATATAGTTGATGAATATACAACTAGATTATTGGAGTTGTTGAGGTATTTTCCTTACCTCAAAGATAAAAAGTTAAAGATCCAAAGGTATCTCAGTGGGTTACCATTGGAATTCAGGAACAAAATAGAGTTTGATGTGCTACAAACTTTTGAGGACACCATCTAAAAGATGAAGTAGCCCTGAAATAATTGGAAGGAAGAAGGTAAGCCTATATTTAGAGGAAAATGACCTAAAAATACAAGACATAAAATAGGTAGGAATGTGACATTCACCACTTCTAAAAGTGGTGGGATTTAATAAAAATCCACTACTATTAATCAAGACTAACTGTCTAAGTCTGTAAGAGAGGAAACAAAGGGGTCTAGGAGAGGACCCATGTAGTGTTTGAAATGTGGGGAAACCCACTTACAGAGAGATTTCCCTCAGTGATAGTAGAGTATTCCAAGGATGTAAAACATGCAAGAAGTGGTGATAATGAATGATGTGGCTCAAAATTTTCCATGAATTTATGTCGCACTAGACAACAAGCAGGATAATCACCAAGCATTTGTTATCAAGATGGAAGGTATGGTCAATAATCAACATGTTTAAATTTTGATTAAACCAAGTTCTAACTTTAGTTATATTAGTCCAAAAGTTGCATATAAGTGTGCACTATAGAATATAGGCCATGAAAATCCATGGATAATTCAGCCAACAACAAGAACTAAGAGGCTAGTGGAAAACATGGTAGAATCATGTCTAGTAATAATTAAGGTTATGACAATGATATTTGATTTTAATCCATTACATCTAGGTTCCTATGACGTGTTATTTTACATGGACTAGATGGAAAACCATAAAACTAAAATCGACTTCATTAAAAAATCAATAGAATGTCTCAGTGACTGATAGGAAATAATTATGTTGCAAGGAATAATGAAATTCATAAATTCTTAACAAATATCAACACTGCAAATAAAGCAGTACAACCAGAATGGGTGTGAGTTGTACATTATCCAAGTAACTAGTGAATCGGAATTTAACAAAGATATGATGGAATAGTATCTAATTCTGAAGAAATTTATTGATGTGTTTCCTAAGGAAATTCCACAATTGACACTAAGAAGAGAAATTTATTTCTCAATTGAATTATTGTTAGGATCAACACCAATTTCAAAAACTTCATATCATATGAACACACTAGAGATAGTGGAATCAAAATTGTAGTTAATGGAAATGTTGAACAAGGGATACATCAGGCCTGACTTATCACCCTAGGGATCTATAGTATTATTTGTGAAGAAAAAGGATGACACATTAAGATTGTGCAATGGATACATACAATTGAATAAATCCACAATCAAGAACAGGTACTCATTTCCTAGAATTGACGATTTGTTTGACCATTTGAGAGTTGTCATATTCTCGAAGAAATACTTAAGGTCTGGATACCATCAAGTATGAATTAAGGATGAAATCATCCACAAAAAAACCTCTAGAGAAAGGTATGTATATCATGAATTTGTGGTGGTATTGTTTGGACTCACCAATGCTTCAACAACATTTATGTGTTTAACAAAAAAAATTTGGTCTATTCTAAAACCAAGCCTAGGAACATGAAGAACATTTGACATCAATTTTGAAACTTCTAAGAGAGCACAAGATTTATTCCAAGCTCAACAAGTGTAACTTCATCCATTCACAAATTCAATACTTGGGACACATTGTCTCTGAAGGAGTATTAACAGATCTAGAGATGATAAAAGTCATCATGGAGTGGCCTACTCAAAATGTGGCATAATTTATATCCTTCATTAGATTGGTTGGTTATTATTGAAGGTTCATTTGTAATTTCTCTGAGATTGGATATCCAATCACCACATTACAAAGGAAAGGAACTAAATCCAATGGAAAACCAAATGTACAACCAACTTTGAGCATTTAAAACATATTTTAACACATGCACTGATATTGAGAATAATAGATCCAGAAATTGATTTTGTGTTGTGAAGGTGGTCTCTTATGAATCAAGAAATTTGAATGAGAATGAGTGAAATTGTAGAAATTATACAAACAATATGTACACCAATGGATTCAATCCGATAATGCAATATTCTAGAGAAAGATATTGAATCCTTCTACAATTAATTTGCGAAAATTAAACATGATCGCACAATCACTCCAAGTAAGAGAAAGAAGCAAATAAATCATACAACACATATATTTTTCCTAGGGAAAGGTTGCTGCTCAAAACCCCTCTATCTTTATTGTATAATCAACTAAGTAATCATGAAACAATACAATTCACTCTTCTCACAAGAGTTTGTTTCACTCTACCAATTGTCTCACTCTAATCTGGACAAAATCGACCAACACTTAGCCAATTTATTTACTCTGCTCAGCTTGCCTTGCTTGCGCAATTCTAAGAACAATTGATCCCTATTAATTAGGAAATTCAACCTTCCAAAAATGTGCAATAAATCATGGGCAATCATATGGTTTTCTAATTACCCACCGGCAATTTACTAATAATAAAACTGATAGATAACATCCCTTTAACCTCTGTCTCAACTGGGTCTTCATCAAAACTGACATGCATGCAACTATTAATAGTAAATCATCAGTCACTTGACAGATCACTGCATGTGAATTAAATATGAGTTAATTCACTTGACTTCTCATTAGTGCAAAAATCAATTACAACTAGTTATACTGACTTTAACTCACTTAATTGAGTTAACTGATTTCTCGTGCATTAAACTAATACACTAACTGCAACTTGGACACTAAAACAAATAGAATCACTCTACATGCCTCACCAACCACCCTCAACTCGAATTTCATGAACTAACTGAGTCTATCACACTCAGTGAACTATTACAAGTGATTATGAGATAAGATTACAATTTATTTTCCAATTTAATTATGGAAAATTAAATTAGACACACATTTCTTGTTGAATTTTTAACACTCCCTCTCAACAAGAAAGGGATTATCAGCTACCCCAATCCTACCTTTGTGGTATTCGAATTTTCTCTTGGCGAGCACCTTCGTCAGAATATCTGCATATTGATCCTTCGTGGGAATGTACTGAAGTAACATAATCTGTCTCTGAACACAATCTCTGAGATGGTGGTATCGGATGTAAATATGCTTGGACCTATCATGGAATATTGGATTAACCGAGAGTTTTATGCAACTCTAGTTATCACAATGTATCTCTGTCGGATCCATCTGATGACCAAACACACCAACAAGTATCTTCCTCATCCAGATGGCTTCACATGTCACCTAACTGGCTGCCATGTAATCTACCTCAGTTGAACTAACTAAAACTGATCTCTTCTTCCTGTTGTACAAAGAAACTATTGTCGATCCTATGTTGAAGATCCTCTTCTTCTCTTCCTGTCCGATGGACTGCCTGCCCAATCTGCATCGGTGAAGCCTTGAAGCTTCACTCCCTTTGTCTGTTTGTACCATAATCTATACTCTGTATTGCCCTTGAGATATCTCAATACATGCTTCCCCGCCTTCCAAAATAGCTTGGTTGGCTTAACCATAGCTTGATTGCGTAGAATATGTCTGGTCATGTGTTCACCAAGTACATGAGTGAACCCACAAGCTACATGTAAACAGTAACGTCCACTACCTCACCTAAAGTAGCATCCTCCTTCCTCCAGTTTCCTACAAGAGGAGTCTCCATGGGCTTACATCTCTCCATGTGGAACTTCCTCGGAATATCTTTGGCATACTTGCCTTGACAAAAAAATAGCTCCCCATACTGCTTCCATATCTCCAAACCAAGGAAATAGTGAAGGAGTCCCATGTCCTTCATCTCAAACTTTCTTGCAAGATCCTCTTTGCAAGAAGTTATGAGTTGCTCATCACCTGTCAGAATAAGATCATCTACATAAAGTACAATAATCAGAATCTTACCATCAACCACAATTTGGTACAGGTTCGCATCTGCTTCACTCTTCGTGAATCTCAACCTGGTGAAATAGTTGTCAATCCTGGTGTACCAAGCACGAGGTGCTTGCTTCAGCCCGTACAGTGCTCTCTTGATTCTACACACATGTGACTCCCTATCAAATGTCTCAAAACCTTCTGGCTGCTCAATGTACAATTCCTCCTCAATAACTCCACTGAGAAATGCAATCTTCATATCCATCTAATGTACCTGCCAACCCATTTGCATTGAGAGTACAAGGATAGATCTAATCGATGAGTATCGTGTAACTGGTGAAAAATTACCCTCATAGTCCATTCCTTCAACCTGTGAGAATACCTAGGCTTCAAATTTAGCCTTTTACTTCTCCACACTCCCATATGCTTCTTGCTTCACCTTATAGATACATCTAGATCCAACCACTGACTTCTCTACTGGTCTTAGGACAACTTCCCATGCATTGTTCCTGACGATGGAGTCATACTCCTCAACCATGGCATCAACCCAAGTTGGTTGTTGCACTGCTTCCTCAAAAGAGGATGGTTCTGTCACAATAGACGTTCTCATAAGAGCCATGTATCCAGTATACATGTTTGGTGACTGTCTTATGTCTGTGATATGATGTAGGTGCTCCTACATGTTTTTCCGCATCAAGTCTCAATTTGCCAGCTTTTGTGGTGCACCTCCTACCATGTATGGTGGATGGCTCTGCATGAGTGGGTTTTTCCACTCCATGATCCTCCCCATGTGGCTACTCCACATCTTAAGGTTCATCCTTTGGAACCAAGAGTTCCTCATTTTCACGCAAATCAACCTCCCTCTCAAGGGACAATTGCATGGCTTTCTCCTCATCAAATTTTACATCCTATCTAACAATTGTCATCCTGCTATTTAGAAAATACACCCGATAGTTGTTTGGAGTATCAGTGTACCCCAAAAATATCCCAATCTCTGTTGTTGGTTCTAGCTTCTCTCTATAATGTTTGGTCACATGGAAATAGACAGATGAGCCAAAAAATTTAAAATATGAAACATCAAGTTTCTTACCAGAAAAATCCTCCTCTAGTGTACCCATGCCAAGTATCCGATGAGGACTACGGTTATGCAAAAATATCGTTGTGTTGCATGCCTCTGCCCACATATGCAACGGTAGGCCCTGATCATGTAACATAGCTCATGTTGCACCCACATTTTTTTTGTTCTTTGTTTCTGCTACCCCATTATGTTGTGGGTCATGAGGCGCAATCAACTCTCTACAAATTCCTTCTTTGGCACAGAAGTTCTTGAATTCATTAGAGATGTACTCACCGCCATTGTCAATCCTCAGAGCCTTCACCTACTTCCCTGTATCTTTCTCAACCAGTGCTTTGAACTCACAAAAATTTGAGAACGTCTGATCTTTCTTCTGCATGAATTAGATCCAACAATTTATATAAAAATCATCAACAAAGATCACATAATACCTATGCTTTTTTGTAGAAGTTGTAGAGAATGTTCCACACACATCTGAGTGAAATCTCTCAAGCATTTTTGATGCTCAGTTCTCCTTGTGAAAATGGGCCTTTGTATACTTTCCCATGGTAGATCCCTTGCATGTGTCTATCTGCGCAAAAGTACCCTTTGGAAGCCCCATTGAAATCTGTTGCGTGACCTTCAAAGCACTGTGGTGTAGATGGCCCAATCTCCTGTGCCATAATTCACCCTCATTCCGGCTCACCACTTTGTTTGATTTAATCATCAATGTTGCGCAGCCATCTACATCAAGTTTTTATAGGTTCTTCACATGAAACCCAATCTTCTTAACCTGTCATGTGGCTTTGTGATGAAGGAATGTTGTCCCTTCACTGAAAACCACATCATATCCTATATCCTCTAACATAGCAACTGAAACTAAATTATTTTTCAAGCCTGGTACATGCATGAAATTTTTTAATAAGAAACATTTACTTGACCGTCTCTGGAAAGTAATTGTACCAATGTGCATCTGAAGATCCTTCTCCTTCAAGCTACTAAATATTTATTTGTCTCCTATCATGTGGAAAGGTGGACCACTATCCAAGTACCACATTGATCCCATCACACTAGACACCATGCATGCAATGAGTGAAAATTCCAACTCAAACTGTGAAGCCAAAGCATCACTCGTTGTAGATCCTGAAGCCTTCATGTTGTTCTTCTTCTTCTGTGGAAAATTAGTGGCATAATGTCCATGCTCATGATAGTGAAAACATTTCACTCTAGACATGTCATGCTTCTTGCCTTCTTTGTCGAAATTAGATTTGGAATAGGATTTTTTTCCCTTCCCCTTCTTTGCCTTGCCATCCAAGGTGCAATTTTCCTCATCATCTTTCTTGGATGAGGATCAATCCTTTATTCCGCGTGAAATTCTTCTTGTACCAAATCCGACCAAAGTAGCTCCTAATCTGGTAGCTTCTCCCTCCCATTGACAGAGTCCTGATAACTGTGCCAGCTCTTGGGAAGGCCTAGAAGTGCTAAGCTCACTAATTCATCATCCGCTATAGTAATCCCGACACTTCCAAGCTCATCTCGACATTGGATGAACTTGGTCAAGTATTTCGGAATAGTGTCGCCTTTCTCCATTTTGATTTTCCTGTGCTTGTCCTTTAATTCCAAATTTTTGTGGTCACTGTTGTTTTGAAATAGATCTGTCAAGGCCTTCCACATTGCATGTGGAGTCGCCTTGCCATGGATACTCAAGACAATGTGATCTCAAACTCCCTACAATAATATCATCCTCACCTTTGCAACCTTCTTTTTCCAAGCATCAAGAAGGGCAACATCTGTTGCTGTGAGCCTTGTAATATCAGTGTCGATTAATTATTTCAATCAGTTGTCCTCCAGAACTGCCTCCATTCTGTCTTTCCATGCAATATAATTATAATTTCCCTCGAGTGCATATTCCAATATTAATCCATTTAAATCCATCTTGATCTGCATGTCGCACCAAAGAATATTTTTGCAAATTCGAATGTTGTTCAGCACAAACTCAATTTCTTCTCCACTATAGTGATTTCTAGTGCATTGGTACCATGTAGAAATTATACAAACAATATGTACACCAATAGATTAAATCCTATCATGCAATATTCTAGAGCAATATATTGAATCCTTTGACAATTAATTTGTGGAAATTAAACATGATCACACAATCACTCCAAGTAAGAGAAAGAAGAAAATCAATCGTACAACACAAATATTTTTCCTGGGGAAATCTTGCTACTCAAAACCACTCAATCTTGATTTTATAATCAACCAAGGAATCATGAAACAATACAAATCACTCTTCTCACAAGAGTCTGTTGCACTCTACCAACTGTCTCACACTGATCCAGACAAAATTGACCAACACTTAACCAATTTCCTACCTCTGCTCAGTCAGCCTTGCTTGCGCAATTCTAAGAACAATTGATCCCTATTAATTAGGAAATTCAACCTTCCAAAACTACACAATACATCATGGAAAATCCTATGGTTTTCTAATTGTGTGCCGACAATTTACTAATAATACAAGTGATAGATAACATCCCTTTAACCTTTGTCTCAATTGGGTCTTCATCATAACTGGCATGCATGCAACTATTAATAGTAAATCATCAGTCACTTGACATATCACTGCATGTGAATTAAATCTGATGTAATTCACTTGACCTCTCACTAGTGAAATAATCAGTTACAACTAGTTAGACTAACTTTAACTCACTTAATTGAGTTAACTGATTTATCGTGCATTAAACTAATACACTAACTGCAACTTGGACTCTAAAACAAATAAAATCACTCTACATGCCTCAAAAACCACCCTCAACTCGAATTTCATGATCTAACTGAGTCTATCACACTCAATTAACTATAACAAGTGATTATGAGATAATATTACAATTGATTGTCCAATTTAATTAAGGGAAAATTATATTAGACACACATTTCTTGTTGACTTTTCAACAGAAATTATGTCAGTCGTGACTTTTATTTGGTAGAAATATCACATGCATTGAAAAGGTGGAGGCATTACCTCCTTGGAATGAAATTTGTTTTGATGTTAGATCATGGAGGGTTGAGGTATTTCTTTGACCAACCCAAGTTGAATGCAAGTCGGGAAAGGTGGTTATCCTTGATTAGTGAATTTTATTTTGAAATAAAATATATCAAGGGAAAAGAAAAAAAAGTACAAATTCACTTAGTAGGATGCTAAAAATGGCTCATGTGGCATCGATTAGCACCTACGAATATAACATTAAAAAAAGGATTAAAGCGGAAATTCATTAGGATGAGCATTACCAACAAGAGAAGAACACTTACAGCAAGAGCCATAAGGAGCATTGAGTAGGAATTAATCACTCACATAGGATGGGTTGTTAAAATTCTAAGGTAGATGGTATATACCTTGTATAAGCGACTTGAAGAAGCTCATATCTTACAAGCTTCACAAAATACATTATTTAGGTCATCGTAGTTATTATAAAATTATAACAGTGATGAAAAATATGTATTATTGGACAAAAATGAAAAAGGATGTTTCTGATTATATTTCCAAGTGCTTGGAATGCTAACAAGTGAAAGTGGAGTGTATAGCTCCAACGATATTGGTACAACCAATGCCCATTCCTGAGTGGAAGTGGAAAGTCATCTCTATGGACTTCATCACATCATTGCGAAGGACTTCTAGAAGACATGATGTCATAGAGGTCGTGGTGTACAAGACAATTAAAGTAGCTCATTTTATTTTTGTCAAGTCTACACATAAGGCAATTGATATTGTTCATATTTTCATGAAATAAATATTTAGACTAAATGGGGTACCCAAGAAGATTATGTTGGATATGGATGCCAAGTCACCTCAAAGTTCTAGAAATCATTATTTTTTGGTTTTGGAATAGAATTAACATTTATTACAATGTATCATCATCAAATGGATGGACAGAATGAAAGAGTAAACGGGGCATTGGAAGACATGCTAAGAATGTATGGCATGCATCATCCTAAGAGGTAGGAAGAGTTTCTACCTTTTGTATAATTTTCTTACAATAATCAGTACCAAGAATCATTGAATATGAGTCCATTGGAGGCTCTATATGGGAAAAAAAATGTAATACACCTATCAACTGGAATGATCCAGTGAAAATGGCACTTCTTGGACCTAAAAAATTGAAGGAAATGGAATAGGAATTCATTCATATTAGGAAGAAATTGAAAATAGCTCAGGATAGGAAAAATATCCACGCAGATTAACAGAGAATACATAAGGAATTTTAAGTGGGGGGACATGTTTACCCTCCACATTAGACAAATGAAGAGTTTAATAAGAATTGGGTCTTGTGCTATTCTGACACCATTATTTTGTGGACCATATCAGATCTTAGAAAGAGTAGGGCCAATGACTTACAAACTAGCCTTACCGCTCATAGTGAAAGCACGTGAAATGTTCCATATTTATTTGCTTAAAAAGTGTGTGAATGATGTTAGTCATGTTTTTTATTGGTCTTTGATACATGAGGAATTATGGGGAGAATTATAGCCATATCCACTATGCATTCTGGATTGAAGGTAGATCGCACTCCAGAATCGAGTAATTGAGCAGGTCAAGGTGCAGTGGATTCACTTTGTACCAAATGAAGCCACTTGGGAAATGGCTAATCAGATGAGGGTATCTTACCCATTTTTTATACTATTTAATTAAATTTAAAAAAATTTGTGTATATAAAGCTCATTTAAAAAAAAAAAATCTAAAATAAAACATTATTGAATGTGTGTTAAGGTAAAAAACATCGAGGATGATGTTAATATAAGGGGGTAGGGTATGTGAAAACCCCTTTTATTATCCCTCCTGTAAATATTTCTATGAATTGTAATTCATGTAAATAATGTGGAAACATAAAAATTTATTGGATAAGAGAAGTGGACATCGATTCATAAGTTTGAGGAGGAGGATTTGTTGGTGTTGAGTGTAAAGCCAAGCCACTGTATTTATTTCATCACTTATCTCCCTAATGAATTAATGGCATTGTTGGTGCAAGCCTTTGGAGTATGGGTTCCTGAGTGAAGGATGACCCATATAGTTCTTTTCATCATGGATTCTGTTGGTTGGTCAACACGCAAGGATGGGATGTGAAACAAATTCCCTATAGAAGATGGGAGAGACAGTATGCAATTGTCTATGGAATATTATGTGAGTGTGGTGGTATGCTTAGAAAAGCAACAAGAATGTGAAGAATCTTGCTGAGGGAAAGAACAATGGACGTTGAAGAGAAAGAGAACATTGAGCACATGATTGTAGTGGATGTGGATCTACCAAGAAGAAATAACCTTTTATATCATATGTTTTGAGATTGGGGTTGTGTTCCTTGGTATTTTTTTAATGTTAGTGGTGTGTGCATGTGATTTTTTTGAACAATGATATTTCAATGAATATGAATCACTGAATTCTTTCCTTGGGGATGATAAACCACTGAGACACCTAGGTGCTTGCCGAAATTAACTGATAAACCACTAAGTGTTAACCTTGGGGCTAAGGAACCACATATGTGCCTACTCAGTGAGATGATAAACCACTTGATAAGCTGAGACACTTAGATTCTTGCTTAAGGGACTAATAACACACTAATTTCTAGCCTTTGGGCTTATAAAAATATTATGTGCTTGCTTCTTAAGTTGATAAACCACCACAATAGTGGGATCTTAACTCCTACAGTTCCATCTTATAGAATCCAATTGATAAACCACCCATATAGTGCATTCATTCACTTGGGATTGACCTATATCTCATTGAGCCTTGGGGGAATCCCTAGGATTTATTTCTATAAGGGTAGAGGTCATTGTGTTGCTTACTACTAGAGGCTATTTATAAACCACCAAGACAGTGGGCCCTTCTCCATGTTGGTCTGGGACTTGACTTTGGTTTGAATCGAGAACCACTATGGTACTTACTTCTGGAGTAAATTGATAAACCACCCAGATAGTGGACTCCTCTTCTTGATTATTTGGCTTACCGGTATTGGTGTGAATACCCTTGAGAACTTAACTCTGTAGAATATGAATATGGCTCGGGGCTGGTTAGCTACAAGAAATATTACAGTGCAATTGGCTTATGGTTGGGTGTTGAGTTGAAGTTCCTGTCTCATTTTCTAGTCATTAAAGCTATACATATAAGTTTGTTTACTTATACTCATTGTTGAAGGTTAAGAATGTATATTTTTTACCACCCTTTTTTTCCATCATATTCCACCTTTTATCATTTTTATGTAAAAACTCAGCATACTAAGGTCAAGATCAATCCTTACAAGGTATTAAATAATCCATATTTAATTTCTTTATTTATAATGAAATTATGACAAAAGTATCTTGCAATTACCAAATTTGTATATTCTAAAGTTGATATCTATTTCTACAACAAAACCCATTGTTAGATAGGTTGCAACGCTCCAGAAGAAGGAAGAAGATTTCCGAAAGATGAAATTTGGTCTCAATATGGACAAGCACCTACTGTAATTACTTGGAAAGCTAAGCGAAGAGAGAGATCTTGAAGTCAAAGGCTGGGTCAAACATGAAAATTGTGTGTTTCATATTAAGCACAGGTAGTGGAGAATCAAGCGAGCGAGGCATTGAGCTATTAGAACACGAAATATCCTATGAATTTATTTTCTAATCGCAAGTCATAAAAATATTTGGAATCTAAAGATATCAATCTCATAAGCGTCAAGTGTGTTTGTTATTTATCAGCTTAAAACTCTTTTAAAGATTTTTTTATTATCTGTATAAATAACAGTGACCGAGAAAAAGAACACAGAGTGATGAAGTGGTGGTGATTACTGTTATCAATTTTTTAATCCTTCCAAGAACATATCGATACTTTGTTACTTTAATACAATTTCATGTTACCTTTTCAATGCATGAGTGAAGTCGTGATTGATAGTTTATCTTGCACTCCAGGAGGGCCCCCTACGAACTGTGAGGTTTTCGTTTTAAGTTTTTGAACTAATTTCGTTTATGTTTTCTAGATGTACATTTTCATTACATATTGCATTTATGGTTATTTTTTTCATAAGATTACTCATAAAAGAGAAAGTATCAAAATGAGTTGATGATTCAATGCATCTTTGATTACAAATAATTAGTGTTTTATAATTTCATGACAGTCCTGGCTAGTTGTTTTAGCCTTTAAATTTAATTTTTGTTAGTGATTTTCAAGTTCTATTATGTTAGATTGGGAATACAGTTTAGAAGTTAATCCACACACTAGTACTCTCTCTTGAGTTAGATTTTCATTCTTGTCATCATATTCCATTGTCATTTTTTAAAGCAATTTATCTTTCATAGATTAAGACTTTTTCATCAGTTTTCTCATAAAAATTAGATTAAATTTGATTCCATTTCAATTTAGTTTAATGATTTATTTTCAGTAATTAGTGCAAGATAAGTTCAATTCCACAAAAGTAGAACTAGGTTACTTTCCTTCTATGTTTTTATTTTCGAGCATTTCCTTTTGGTGATATTTTCAATATTAGATAGTTCTTTACTTAATTTAATCAGTTAGTACTCAGGATTGAAAGAACATGTGCATCAATAATCTCTAATTTGTAGCTCAATTTACATTTGGTTTTATTTATGTTTGCAATTAGTCTTGTTCTTAGAATAAATCCTAGCATATATAGTGCACATATATTTCACGAGTACACGAATCCTAGCTGACATTTAATGAATTAAATTAAAGATAATTAATTTACCAAACATTTTGGTGTCGTTGCTGGGGAAGTGTATATAGGATTTATTCTTAGGAGCCTTTTTAATTTTAATAAAATTGATTAAAAAATGATAAAAAAATATTTATGCATAGAGAAAGAGATTCTAGGGGTAGATTTGTAAGAGGAGGTAGAAGTTCGATTCCAACATCACCACTCACTCCACATAGACCTCATAGTGCAACACCATCCATTGATACTCACATTCCATCATTAGAAAGTGGGCATAGACTTCCTGAGATGCTTGGATATGAAATCCAACCTAGAGATTCACCAACTTCCTCTACCAAAGTTGTAGTTCAAGACCTTGCATTCCCAACAAAAAGAGTAATTTTTCTTTCTTCAACCAGAGAAAAAATTCTAGGACAAGAACTAGAAGTACCTAGTGAAGATTAAGAAGAATCTTATTTTAATATTCCATTAGTAGAATAACTGAAAGAAGATTTATACAATCCAATAATAGTGTTAATGTCAGTATTTTCATCCTGCCATCAATGATCAAAATCCTCTTTTCATGTCATTTTAGGAATCCCACTCAGAAATTTTTATTCATTCCACTAGGTCATGCAAAAAAATTGTCACTCATGGTAGCCCTAGTCAAAAAACATCACTCTTCCTCAAATTTGATTACTTTTTGGCATGGTTTTATACCTTGTTGACTATACACCATCCATAAAGGAATATCAGTCATGCCATCTTTAAATTCAGTCTTTCAAGGTCTCATTAGGTCTTTTAGGGTTTTTCAAGGTCTCATTATGTCATTAGGATTTCCAAGGTTTAATAAAACTTCATCTCCACTGCATAAGACTAGCAATTAAAGGGTGATCCAATAAGCATATCTTCACCATATGAACATGATTTTTGAAGAAAATATCTTGTTTCAGCATGTAATTTGAGTTCAAATGTAATTTTTAATATTTTCATTATCTAATTTTATGCCTTTAAAAATGTAATAATTTCACCATCCCAGGCTGCTAACTCAGTGTTCCAAAGATGCCAAAGCACTAAAAATTCAAATTAAAAGAGTTCTCAAAGTCATCAAAAGATCAAATTGTCAAAGGAAAGAGTCAAGTAAAAGGTAAAATTTCAAAAGGTTAAGGGAATAGCAAAGGAAGAAAGTGGGCCCCAAGGCCCAAATCATCAATTCCATGAAGTATAATACCACGAAGACATCTCATATAAACTCATTTGCACATACAAAGGTCAAGTTTGCACTCCCTCAGCCAGAGAAGGTCATATTGCAGAGTCAAAGAGAAAATTTTGGTGGCAATGTGTGTAGGCAAGTGGCACTGCACATAAGAGAGAGGCACTACGCATAGGGAATTTGGCACTAGCTTTTTTACCTCAGGCGCTGCGCTCTTGGGCAAGGCGTTGTGCTTTTTCCTAGTGCGCTGCACTTATGGCCAACAAGCTATAGAAGCCACAAAACACCCTCAAACCTTCTCAAAATTTCAAAAAAGGATTCTTTCCTCCTTTATCAAGTAAGTAAACCAAAATATTTTCCTCCTTGCCTTCTTAAGTGTCATTTTTTATGATGGTTTTATTCATAAGAAAAATTAACTAAGTGTCTAGTAGAAAACCCTAGTATCACTCTCTCACTCTCAATTTACAGCCTATAAACCCTACAATACCTTCCTACATCACTATTAAACCCATCCCTACCCCTACACTACTCTTTCCCAATCCCTATATCCCTTCCCTATAAAACCCTAAGTCCTAGGCCACTAGAATGTTGGCAATATGATGCAGAGTGTTGTCCTTGATGGCAACCTACTTGATAAAGTTGATGGAAACCTACTTGATTAAGTTTTCCTTGATGGAAACTGACTTGTCCTATTTGTTAATGATGTAAATCTGATGTATCTACAGAGCAGTGCAGATGTAATGGAGAAAGGAATTCCTGTAAGGGCCAGAGCAATGATTAAAATGGTATGTCACAAAGCATACGCGGGTTTGTAAAGGCGAAGTAGCGTATGTACGCGGAAAAGTACGTACCAAGTAGCGTATGCCTATTTGCGCTCTAAATTTATAAAACCAGGGGACATTACCATGGTATTGGCCCACAGTATTGAGCGCTGGATTATCTATTTGATCCCGTCCAGGAATACCATTGGAAGTTGTGTGGTTTTGACTCATGGTATTGATAAAGGCTAAACCTATATAAGGAGAAGAGAATAATAGTGCAAGGTGTGCATATGTCTGGGTTTTAATGAATACTTCACTCTGAAGTATATCTGCATGGTGGAACTCTGTTCTTAATTGATAGATCTGAATCTATGATGCACCTATGGATATGATGAAGGTTCAAGATCTCTAGATCTAGAAATGATGAATCTCTAGTATGATCTGAAAAGAAATGATGAAGACCTGGCGCAAGTCTGATGAAGAAATTGAAGAAATCTGGGTAAGTTTATAGATCTGGTTTATCCTGCAAAGTTTATCTTTTATAGATCTATATGCAGGTTCGTTTCATGAAAAGCGCGTGTATACGCGGGTCCGCTTAAAGAAAAGCGCGTATGGCAGTCAGGGTTTCTAAAAATAAAATGCACTGAAGTATACGCAGGTTTGTCTCTGTGAAAGCGCATATATACGCAGGTTCAGTGAAATAAAAGCACGTATGGAATCTAGGGTTTTGTTGAAGCATGTGGAATGAAACCTCTGATCTATTTTGTTGTTTTACTGCTATCTGTCAATAATGTATTCATACAGATCTGGGTGGTTTCACTGTTGACTATGTCGCTGATTATGTTGATGAAAGATCAAGTTGTTGGTTGATTGGTTGATGATTCAATGACTAATGACCGTATAAAAAGTTCTGTATGGTTGATAGATTGTCTGAATAGAAATCTGATCTCAGATCTGAATATGAGTCTGAACTAATTCTGAAAGAAAGCATACACAGAAGAATACGCTAGTTGGTGAAAAGGAAAGCGCGTGCATACGCAGAAATGGTGAAGAAAAGTCGTGTATACAAAGTTACTATACACTGAAGCATACGCAAGTTGGAGTGAATAAAGACGCATATATACGCGGGTTACATAAAGGAAAACAGCGTATGGTATTTGAATTAATGTTCATGGTTGAGTTTACATCTGCATATCTATTATGAAGTCTGGGTTATCTCTGATATTCTGGTTACAGTGGTCTTACTGTTTTGTTTGAAGTATTGGGCAAAGTATGTTTGTTGATGATTAGTGAAGGGTTGTGTTGACGCTGTTTGATCCAGTATGAAAATTGATGAAATGTGGTATGCAGTGGTGTTGAGGGTCGAAGCCTTCAGTGAGGGGGTAGTAGCTCCCTTCCAGTGGTAGCTGGTAAACGAGAGCAAGGAGTAGTAGCTCCCTTCCAGGAGAGGCTAGTAAACGAGAGCATGGGGTTGTAGCTCCCTTCCAGGAGAGGCTGGTAAACGAGAGAAGGTTGTAGCCTTCTGCAAGTAGGTGCTTGCGTGCTGGTATGAGTCTGCGCCAGTACATGATTGTAAGAATTTTTCTTTATATAATAAATATTGAAGACTGAGACAACGACAGCGGTGGTTTTCTCCCGAATTGGGTTTCCACCTTAAATCCTGGTGTTCATGTGTGTTGCTTATGTGTGATGGTTTATTCTGTTCTTACTGCACCTGTTTATTGCTTACTAAACATCTGATGAATGAATGACGCAATGATCTAAGTTAAGAATTAAATGCATAATTAGATCTCTGGACATACGCAAGTTTTCTTAATGATATCCGCGTGTATACGCGAGTTGTGTTCAGTAAAGTAGCGTATGGGTTTAAAAGCAAGAAAAAAGTAAAAAGTTTTCAGTCAGCACTAAATACTGATTCACCCCCCCTCTCAGTATTTTTCCCAACATAGAATTCCTAGGCAGCCACTACCCCAAACCTGTAATCCAATTATCATTCCCAACACCATAATTATTTTGAATTCCCATCACCCCCTAAAGTTCCATAACCCCTTCCCTCATCTCCCTAAATTTTCCTACCCTAACCCCTACTACCTACACCTATCTCCATACCCATTTCCTCCCCTGGGGTTTCTATACCAAGACACCATGGAAAGAGATAGAGACTATATGGAAGAGGAAGAACATAGGCAAGAGGAGGAGGATAGATTGGAGGAAGAGCACAGACAATAGAGAAGGCTACACAAAAGAGCTAGAATCATAAGGATGGAGCCCACCAACACTAGAGAACTGATAGCCTTACCAATTACAGTATCATGCTTTCAGTATGTTTGTTGCCTTGATTTTTATAACATGATGGAAAAGGTACAGCATCACCCTGTTTTGAGCAAACTCTTCAGCATAAACCTCAAATACAATCAATTAACCCTAGCAGGTGTGACTTTCACAGTGTCTACATCAGTCATTGATGCTACCACCAGGATTCCAAACATGGGTGAGAGGTGGTTCGAATCCAAATATTAGGAGGATCAGTACTATGAGTCATTCATCAAACCAATGTATAGAAATGAAAGGAAGAGTGTTTTTCCTTTAAGCTATATTCTTAATAGGTATTCCCCCATGATGAATATCATCATGAAATATTTTTGTTGTGAAGGGAGGTTCTATAGACTTTACACTTATCACATAAGACTGGTCATGCACTTCACAAGAGTTAAATTGTTCAATATCCCATACTTTCTATTCAGGAGCATAGAAAAAATGGCATAATTTGTGCAAAAGAGAGAGTTTGACCAGCACATGAATAGTATTTTCCACCACTCCTTGATCAAAATCATTGTCCTCCATCGTCTTAACCAGTTGAACATTTCATGGGACACATTCATAGAAAATGACATATTCACTGCTCCACAAGTTCCACATGCTAAAGATGTGCCTTCTTCATCTCACCCTACCACATATTTTCCTCCATAACAGCCCATAGTTCTGACCATTTCATCACCTCAGTCCACTTCACATACTCCATCACCATCACCACCATCATCACCATTTCATGAGCAACATGAGTCACCTAGCAAAGTTGAGGTTAGTAAGCCTAAAGAGGTTGAAATGAGCACAATGGAAAAGAAATATCAGAGAGGGAATAGGAAGGTGTTTTCCCCAAATATTGTGGGAGGGGCCCTACCTTCTTCACCAACAAAGCAAGTAATGAAGGGCAAAGAAAATACGGCAGAGGAAGATGTACATGAGTCAGTCATTCAAGATGAGGATGACCTCCATGAAATAGAGACTGATTTTGACCTTGTTGATTTAGATGATGAGCATGATGATGAGGCCTCCAAAATGATTATCAAGCAAAAGGATGCCCAAATCAATGAGCTTCAGACCAACTTAGAGAGATCTAAGTTTTTCATTGCATACTATGAGCAGGAAAATGAACAACTCAAGACCAAGCAAGCCATCATGGAGATTCATCTTCTCAAGAAAAAAAGAGAATAAAACAAGGCAAAGGCCTTGATTGATGAGGCCTATGAAAGGTATGGTGAAACCAATGAGGCAGAAGAACAAGTGCCAAGAATAAGGCCTAAGACTAGAGGGCTGAAAATAGGTCAAGAACTAGAGAGGAAAAAGGATGTTGAGCTTGCTAATGAGCTCACATTGAATGAACAATTTTCCATGATTTTCAATGATAACCAAGAGAAATGGCTTGACAGGGCCAACCAACATCTTGAGAAGCTCCTGGAGAAGGCAAACAAGGAGAATGACATATTTAGAAAGAGGGCCAAGCACTACTTCAAGAAAAACCAAATTGCAAGCTCAAAGCTCAAAAAGGCCAAATCTAGTATTGAAACCCTAACCAAGACAAAGGAAGGGGATAAGCCTGATATTCTTGCTGTGGAATCTCTCATAGCCTAGTACACCTCATCATCATCCTTAGCAAAAAATTTGAAGAAATTTGGCAAAATTTTGAAATTCTTGGGAAATTTTATGTTTTTGGAAATTTGACATAGTCAAAGTAGAAAAACTGAAACCACCAATGGATTCATAAGGCAAAGTACAGTCAGAAAAACCACTTTAAAAAAAAAATTGGATCAAAGAGGCAGTGAAAAGTTCAAAAAACACTCAAACTTAATTACCTTTCTGCCCTGTTTTGGAGGTTGTTGCTACGCTTTTCACTAGTCTTGGGAGAATGAAGTTTTGGAGGGTCAAACCTTGACCATTTTAGAAATTGGGCATATATATGGAAACTAGATAGGACATGATTTGCAATGATCTATCCTGAGCTCAATTTGGATACCTGAAACCCCCTCAAAAGTGAAGCTTAAGATGGTGTTGTGCATAGGACAGTGGCCCTGCGCATAGGACACATCTTCTCAGTTTGTTGATATTTCTCAATTTTCTCAATTTTTTCCAGTTTGGCCATGGTCAATGAGATTTTTACCAATGTAAATCATGAATGTAAAATTAATTATGATGTGGTTGACTTATCTAGGGTAAATACATAAAGTGAAAAGTTTTGATGACATGTAATGATTCAAAAAGTGAGGAATGAGTCAGTTTGACCTCCCTACACTCTAGGTATTCAACTCATTTTTTGGTGGAACACCTCCTCAACTTGGGAATTTGACCCCTGAGGTTGGGAGAGGTTTTTTGAGGTCTATATCATGTAATTTTTTACTCATTTCACAAGTTATATGTCGATGCATAGACTAGAGACTCTAGTGTAATATATTTGGCAGGAAAATAATGAAAATGTTGCAACTATTTCTTTGGGATACCTGTGGTATGGAAATTTAGCATTATTCTTCTTATGTCTCATTATGTATGAATTTTTTGTTTCATGTTCCATTTAATTTCTATGATATGTTGGTTTTCAAGTTGATAAGTAAAATACATCTCTCATGCTCTGTTTTGGGAAAACCTTCATAGTTTGTTCATCTTCTTCAATTTAGAAAGAATTTGTGCTTATCCTTTCTCTTTCTAGCACCTCACCTGTCTAATCCATACCACTCAAGAAACCCTAAAGTGTTAGGTTTTCTACCTACCTTTCCCTATTGAATCTTTGCAATCCTAATCCTATTTTCCCTGACCTAGCCTCTTTGACCTAATTCACCCATCCAGCAACCCAAATTCAAACAATCAAACCCATGTACTCATACCTAGCCTAAAACCCTAATTCATCAAGCCCTATTGGCTGTGACTTTGTGGAGAGAGCCCTCTCTGGTCTGGTAGGGCTAGCTACCAAGCTAAAATATTGGTCTTTGGTTACCTATGTTTGGTCTCTTTCTCTGCCTTAGAGATCCGGTGGAGTGATAACACATAGAACCTTATATTAGCTCTGAAGGATCTACAACGGCAGGGGTAGGAGAAGGGGAAGTACATATTGTGAATGATGAACATAGGATTGGAGGTGGAAGAGGTAGAGGATGAAATAGAGGTGGAGGAAGAGGGGGAAGAGGTGGTAGAGGAGAAACATAACCTTTTTGATTTCCCATATTTGATGATGATACCACAAAAAAAATGGAGAATATATTACTCGCTATCTTCCCTAATTTCCATGGATTAAGACATGAGGATCCTAAAAAAATTATTTTTGAGTTTGAAGTTTAGTGTAGATCTTATGATTACCTACTTGACTCTCGAAAATTAAAATTGTTTCCAACTACTCTTAAACATGGAGCACTTAAATGTTTTGTGGAGTTAGGGACACATACTATCAGTACATGGGAAGAAATAAAAAATGTTTTCTTAGACAAATATAATATTATTTTTTACCCCATGTATTTGAGGTGATGCAAAAA
Organism: Pinus albicaulis; assembly: GCA_034641835.2. Lineage (NCBI taxonomy): Eukaryota > Viridiplantae > Streptophyta > Pinopsida > Pinales > Pinaceae > Pinus > Pinus albicaulis. The sequence goes on along the minus strand of JAXQQM020072031.1, from coordinate 35,222 downwards.
GAGGACGAAAATATTGAATATTTAGTTGAAATATTTGCCTATAATTTTAAAAGGGCTAAGATGCATAATTGATCTGTATATGAATGCTTGAGAGTTTATGGTACAATTTGCAAATGAAATGATTAGGGTTTTTAAACAATTATTTCAATTTCATTAACACATTAACATGCATTAAAACTCATTATTGTAGAAAATAAAGAAGACATCAATACCATAACAATATACACAAGACAATAAATGATGAAGGAGTTCACCCCTCCTGGACTACATCTCTTGTCCAGCTTCCAATGTTGGGCCTCTTTCATTGCGCTCAAAAATATGTGTTTACATCAAGTTATAATGCTCATAATGCTAAAATAATGTCTCCAATGGCTCCAGAACAATCAAAAGCCCCTCCCTGGGCTCTTTCTGCACTCAAAAAGGTCAAAGAATGACTGAGTTATGCTCTACTGAAATTTTTTGCTAACTGACCTACAATTCACACTTCTCTGCGATATGTTCTACAATTTTCGCCTTTTTCAGCCACGTGGAGTGAAAAAATTTTCGCACGCTAGCAAGATTCCTGTTGAGATTCAACAAGATGATGAGCTTAGTGAAAAGATTCGCCTTCACTAAGTGGGCCCACAGACTATTTTTGGCGCAAGTCTATTTTTAGACTATGTCTATTTTTAGACATGTCGATCATATTCTATGAGTTGCAGGATGCTATTTGTGGATGGTTGGTCAAGTTGGAAAAATAGATGGACTTCTATTTTTAAACATATTGGGCGGAATCTATTTTTAGATTGCCAGTCTAAAAATAGATATGTCGAATATTATTAGCTCTTAATAATATTTGGACTATAAACATTATCTTATTCTCTTGGAGCACTTCAGTTAAGTGCACAGATGTGGCACAGGAGCTGACAGAAGGAATTACGCTATTCCTAAGGGTTAACTAGAACTATTGCATGGAGGACTTCAGTTAGAACTCATGTGACAGTAGTTGGTGGAGTTGTGTTCAGTTTAACTCAGTTAGACACAGTTGAGCTAGTTGTATCTAGTCTAACTGATCGATACACTAGTGAGAGTGGTGTGAATTAATTAATAATTAATTCAATAAATATTAACTCATTAATCAACTGAAGAATACATCAGTTAACTACAGTGCATGGATAGTTTCAGTGGAGACCAGTGGAGAGGTAGGTGAAAGAGCAAGTGTGACTATCAGTTGTGACTATAGTGATGCATTAATTGCATCCAATACTCAGTAGAGATGCCACGAGGATCAGGCAGTTGGCAAGCTTGGTGGATTTTAGTTCATCTCGCATTCATTCTTCGGCCAGGATTGTGCGAAGGTAAGCTGGGGTGGATTTTAGCTCATTCCCAGAGGTTCTTCTGTATTGTGTGATCGTGCGTAGAGGTAGGCTAGCGGGTGGCAGAGATCGGTGCATGGATTTGCTAGACCAGGACCTGATTAGTGTGTAGCGATTGTATTGTACTGAGAGCTTGATATGATCAGCTTTGTATGAGGATTGCTACATGATCTCTATGACATATATTATGAACAGATAATAGTTTTCAAATTTTCCTGTGCTTTCCATTAAAAATCATGTTAATGTGTGTGAAATTTTATTGTTTCATGTGCATTACAATCTTGATTTAATTTCCGCAAATGATCAATGGTGGAATAGACTTTGTATTTTGCATGAAGTTAAAATAGTGTGAGATCAGAGAATATTGAAATATAAAACATAATTTATATAATTTCTACACAAGATCGAGTGCGTATTGATCATAGCAATGCATTGCAATTTTTGAAGCGGTTGAGTTTTAGCCGGTGGAATTCAAATTTTACATGTTGTTTTCGTGTCGAAGTTGAGCATTCATTGAAATGTCTTTCAAAAGATTGCGATTGGAGTATGCCCTTGATGGCAGCTCGAATTATATTGCATGGAAGGATAGGATGGAGGCGGTTCTGGATGATAATGGGTTGAAGGATTTCATCGATAGCGATGCTCCTAAGCCGGGTTCTAGCGATGCAGCTGCACTTGACGCATGGCAAAAGAAGGTAGAAAAGTGTCGAAGAATTCTGTTGGAAGGTGTGAAGGATCACATTGTGTCCATCCTTCACGGTAAAGCCACTCCATTCTTAATGTGGAAGGATTTGATAGACTTGTTCCAAAGCAGAAGTGACCAGAGGAAGTTGGCACTTAAAGAAAAGCTCAGAAAAATAAAAATGGAGAAAGGCGACAGTATACCAAAATACCTCACGAATTTTATCCACTGCAAGGATGAACTGGGAAGTGTGGGGGTTACTGTTGATGAAGAAGCCTTGGTGAGCTTGGCTCTCCTTGGGCTTTCGAAGAGTTGGCATAGCTACGAAGGCTCTGTCAATGGACGGGAGAAATTGCCAAGATGGAAGCGAATTTGATCGGATCTTGTGTAGGGGGAGATAAGGCGGAGTACTAGGGATGGATCTTCATCGAAGAATGAAGATGAAGAAAACTGCACTTTGGCTGCCAAAGAAAGGAAAGGGAAGGGGAAGAAAAATCCTTCTCAATCCGGTGCGAAAGGAAAGAGGCAGGACTTGTCTAAGGTGAAGTGTTTTCACTGTCACCAGCACGAGCATTTCGCCACTAACTATCCACAAAAGAAGAAGAAAAAGCAGGCTGTTGGATCTGCAGCTGGAGAGGCCTTAGCCTTGCAGTTTGAGTTGGATTTTTCTTTGATTGCATGCTTAGTTTCAAGTGTGATGGGATTGGTGTGGTTTCTTGACAGTGGTGCATCTTTCCATATGATCGGAGACAAATATTTGTTTAGTGATCTAAATGAAAAGGATCTTGGAGTGCACATCGAGATGGGAAATGATGGTAGATACAGTGCTACTGGTATCAGGACCATTTTTTTTGAGAGGGAGTCTGGTAAAACTTTCATCTTGAAAGATGTCATGCATGTTTCAGGATTGAATAAGAATCTAATCTTTGTGGCGGTGTTGGAAGACAAGGGTTATGATGTTGTTTTTAGCGAGGGAAAAGCCTTCCTGCGCAGTAAAACAACTAGTCAAACCAGGAGGATAGGGATTCGAGTTAAGAATATTTATCAATTGCAGGTAGATGGCTGCGTAGCAATGGCAAGAAAAGCAGAAAGAGTGGTGAGCCGGGATGAGGGTGAATTGTGGCACAGGAGATTGGTCCATCTTCACCATGGTGCTTTGAAAATTTTGTAGCATATTTCTACCAGGATTCCTAAAGGTACACCTGCGCAGTCAGATCAGTGCAAGGGATGTACTTTGGGAAAATTTGTGAAGACCAATTTTCATGAGAAGGATAGTCGCGCCACGACGATCCTTGAGAGAATTCACACAGACGTGTGTGGACCTTTCTCGGTTGCTTCAACAACAAAGCACAGGTATTATGTGATATTTGTTGATGACTTTTCTCGTAAGTGTTGGATCTTCTTCATGCAGAAGAAGAGTGAGACATACTCTCAAAGTTCCTGGTAGAGTTCAAGGAGCTGGTTCAGAAAGAGCTTAGGTTGAGAAAGAGTCGAGGAAGCAAGTGAAAGCTCTCTAGAGTGATAATGGTGGTGAATACATCTCTGGCGAATTCAAAGACTTCTGTAGCAAAGAAGGAATTTGAAGAGAACTCATAATGCCTCACAACCCACAGCAGAATGGGGTCGCTGAGAGGAAGAACAGAACGATCGTGGGTGCTGCACAGGCGATGTTGCATGATCGGGGCCTTCCCATACACTTATGGGCTGAGGCATGCAACACTGCAGTTTATGTGCAAAACAATTGTCCTCATTGAGTACTTGGCATGAATACACCCGAAGAGGCGTTTTCTGGTAAGAAGCCTGATATTTCTCATTTGAAGATTTTTGGCTCACCTGCTTACATTCATTTGACAAAGGATGCCAGGAAGAAGCTAGAGCCGACCGCAGAGGTTGGGATATTTGTGGGGTACATGTAAACACCCCAAATTTATCGTGTATTTTCCAGATAGTCGAATGGACCGTCGTGCAACAGATATCAAATTTTATGAGGAGAAAGCCATGAAGTGTTCGCTTGAGAGGGAGCCACACTTGCATGCAGATGAGGAGCTATTAGTTCCTAAGGATGAGCCTCAGGATGTGGATCAGCCACAAGAGGAGGTTCATGGAGTGGAAGAAACCACTCATGCAGCGCCAAACATTAGAGGGCAGAAGCACACTACAGAAGCTGAGTGATTGAATCTTGATGCAGAGAAGATTGTAGGAGCACCTACACCACATCACAAACAGAGACAGTCACCTGACCGATATACTAGATACATGGCTCTAATGAGCAAGTGTATCATGACAGAACCATCCTCTTTCAAGGAAGTTGTGGAAGACCCTGCATGGGTAGATGCCATGGTGGAAGAGTATGATTCGATTGTCAGAAATAAAGGCATGAGATCGTTCCAAGGCCGGAAGGGAACGTAGGATCAAGATGGATCTACAAGGTAAAGCAAGCTGCTGATGGGAGCATCGAGAAGTATAAGGCAAGATTTGTTGCTCGGGGCTTCTCACAGATTGAGGGGATTGACTATGAAGAAACCTTTGCACCTGTCGCACGGTATTCTTCCATACGGACCATCCTTGCTCTCTCAGCGCAGATGGGTTGGCACATTCATCAGATGGATGTGAAGACTGTGTTCCTTAATGGGATCATTGAGGAAGAGGTGTACATTGAGCAGCCTGAAGGATTTGAGATCTTCAGCAGCGATTCGCATGTGTGCAGGCTCAAAAGAGCGTTGTATGGGCTGAAACAAGCACCACATGCTTGGTACACACAAACATAGACAAGAGCTAATCGACTCTGGTTTCACCAAGAGTGAGGAGGATTCGAACCTATACCGATTGTGGTGGAGGGTAAGCTTTTCGATCATCAGGCTTTATGTAGATGATTTAATACTAACGGTGATGAATCGTCGATACACTCATGCAAGGCAAACATCTTGCAAAGGAGCTCGAGATGAAGGACTTGGGCCTCCTTCATTATTCCCCGGGGATTGGAAATTTGGAAATGGCAGGACGTTTGTGTCTCAAGGCAAGTATGCCCAGAGATACCGGAGAAGTTTCACGTGCAAGGTCGCAAGCCTACCGACATTCCTCTTCCCGGTGGATGTGGTGGTTGGAGGAAAGAGGATGCTACATTGGCAGAGGTAGTGGATGCCCCTGTTTATCGACAGTTGGTTGGTTCACTCATGTATTTAGTCAATACAGGACCAGACATATGCTATGCTATGAACCAGCTTTCACAAGCGATGGTTAAGCCTACCAAGCTCTTTTGGAAGGCAGGCAAGCATGTCCTGAGGTATCTCAGGGGCACATCTGGGTATGGATTGTGGTACAAATAGTTGGATGAGGTGAAGCTACATGGCTTCACGGATGCAGATTGGGTAGGAAGCCCAACAGATAGAAAGAGCACATCTGGAGGGATTTTCAGTATCAGATCTACAACAATTTCTTGGTACAACAAGAAACAAATATCTGTGGCACTCAGTTTAGCGGAGGCCGAGTACATGGAAGCAAGTTTGGCTGCATGCGAGGATATATGGATGATGAAGATCCTGGTCGGGTTGTTCGATTGTCACTTAGATCCTACCGTGATATATTTTGATAATCAAAGTTGCATTAAACTCTTGATTAATCCAGTATTTCATGATAGATCTAAAAATATTGACATTCGGTACCATCATATCAGAGATTGAGTGCAGTGGAAGATCATGTTGCTTTCTTACATTCCTACGGAGGATCAGGATGCAGATATTCTGACGAAGGCGCTCACCAAGAGAAAATTTGAATACCATAGAGACAGGATCGGGGTGGTAGATAATCCCTATCTTATTGAGAGGGAGTGTTGAGATTCAACAAGATGATGAGCTTAGTGAAAAGAGTCGCCTTCACTAAGTGGGCCCGCAGGCTATTTTTGGCGCAAAGTCTATTTTTAGACTATATCTATTTTTAGACATGTCGATCATATTCTATGAGTTGCAGGATGCTATTTGTGGATGGTTGGTCAAGTTGGAAAAATATATGGACTTCTATTTTTAGACATATTGGGTGGAATCTATTTTTAGATTTCTAGTCTAAAAATAGATATGTCGAATATTATTAGCTCTTAATAATATTTGGACTCTAAACATTATCTTATTCTCTTAGAGCACTTCAGTTAAGTGCACCGATGTGGCACAGCAGCTGACAGAAGGAATTACGCTATTCCTGAGGGTTTACTGGAGCTAATGCATGAGGACTTCAATTAGAACTCATGTGACAGAGTTTGGTGGAGTTATAGAAGTAGTTGGTGGAGTTGTATTTAGTTTAACTCAGTTAGACTCAGTTGAGCTAGTTGTATCTAGCCTAACTGAATGATACACTAGTGAGAGTGGTGTGAATTAATTAGTTAATTAATTCACTAAATAATAACTCATTAATCAACTGAAGAATACATCATTTAACTACAGTGCATGGCAGTTTCAGTGGAGACTAGTGGAGAGATAGGTGAAAGAGAAAGTGTGACTATCAGTTGTGACTATAGTGATGCATTGATTGCATCCAACACTCAGTGGAGATGCCAATGAGGATTGCGCAGTGAAAGCTTGGTGAATTCGAGTTCATTCAGAGCCATTCTTCAGCAGGGGTTGCACAGTAGAGGTAGGCTAGCAGGTGGCAAAGATCGGTGCATGGATTTGCAAAATCGGGCCTGATTAGTGTGTAGCGATTGTATTGTACTGAGAGCTTGATATGATCAGCTTTGTATGAGGATTGTTACATGATCTCTATGACATATATTATATACAGATAGTTGGGGTTTTCAGCTTCAGGCTTTCCCGTTAAACAACTGTGTTCATATGTGTGAATTTTTATTGTTTCATGTGTGCATTGCAATCTTGATTTAATTTCCGCAAATGATCAATGGTGGAATAGATTATGTATTTTGCATGAAGTTAAAATAGTGTGAGATCAGGAGAATATTGGACATATAACACATAATTTATATAATTTCTACAATTCCCACCGCATTGGGTGCAATTTTTCAAACGGTTAAATGCACTATGTCGGCCTTAAACCCGATAAAACTACGCCAAGTGCTTAAGTTGAGTTCTTCTGATTCAGGGTTTAAAAAATGAATTTTCCTGCCATTCGCTGACTCCGGTTAACTATGGTGGTTAGTCTGTTATGGTTTGGGGTTAGTGGGAACCCTGCCCAAGGTAGGTTTTGCACCCCTCCTGTCGACTTGACAATGGCATGAAATGTGGAGGGACTGTTTCATGTGGCCGATGTATAACCCTTACCACCAACGTTCCCAAACCTCTACATTAACCCACACCGTAGCATAAAATTTGTTGCGGGACCTGTAACATGTGATCACCGTGGAACCTAACTGTTAGAGTTCCCAAACCATCTGCTTCCATAGACTTTGCATAAATTTTATTGCATGGTTTTTGTTTCTGATATGTATTGACCACCCGTCAGTGTTATATGTCGTTTGGAATTTGGCATAATGCATTTAACATAAATTTTTGTGGGTTTAGTATATGGTATGGTTTCCATATGATATGGTTTATAAAATTTGGATATGGCACATACATAAATTTTGGGCTCGGGGTTAACCCCTAATCCTGTTTGGTGGATCGGGGTCCAGGGTTAACCCCGATCCCCACCTCTGAACTTACCACGATTAAAGTTTAAATATACACGTTAGACCATATTAATTAATAACCAATTTAGCAGAGACAGTGGAAGGTTTTTTTGGCATGTAGTTGGTCATGAATTCAATTCTCGTGGGGGTTGCTCGATCTCCAATAAAATTTTGATTGGCCCTTAGGAGGCCACGTGGCAGTCAAGGATTGGCCCACATGGATCCTCCTCATTAGCCCTCCCAAAAACTAATGAAACATTAGAAAACCATGAATTCCAACCAATCATAATGATGCCAAGTGCCGATCACCAATACTTTGATGGAGGACCTAAAAGACTTGCCTAGTCATGGCCCAGTCAATGTACAGACTACTGATTGGGCATCCCTGAAAACTCATTTTTCAAATTTTTAGTTGTTTCCCAAATCGATTAGAATGCAATATCAAGAGCTTTCTATGTCGTATTTTAGTGAAACAAGTTTCATTAGATCCAAGGTGACAAGATCTATGCTTTGGCGCTAGTTTCGAACCAATCCAAGCACTTTGAATTTTGAGCATCAAACGGATTCATCCGATCATTCCTCTCCACTGGAAACTTTTGGACCTCCAAAATATCTTTATCAGTCAACAAATATATGAGGGTAAAACTCCCTCACCCTTCCAACTTCAATCCATTGAAATTTTCATGAATTTTTCGCTTCTCATGAAAATACATCATTTTCCCTAACTTTGGAGTCCTTGCCTTGCTTTCAACAATGACATCTTGCTACAATTTCCTAGAATATGCAGAACAGAAAACTGCCTTCGAAGGAATATATACATTCCTTCCTCAGTCTTCAATAAAAGTAAACTTATGCAATCTCAACTTCTACTCACCTTAAAAATTGTCAGTATGACAATGCTTACCATGTCTAGTCTTGCACTTGGCTTGAATCTTGACCAAATGTGATCGCCAATGTCGTGTACCATCCCTTTTCAAAGCCAAAACATTATGAAACCCACAAGAATAATTTTTGGAACCAATGTCATATTTTTCAAATTTCTTTTGCATTTTATTTTTCACCCCTAAATTCTCTAACACTGGCATCTTATTCACACCAATGTTTAACAATGATGCAACCTGCTGCAAATTCACTTCATGTTGTTTACCTATTTTAGGAGGAAATATGTTAGACTCCTGAAACACATTATCACTTGGATTAGCAACATCAATGAAATCATATTTCACGTTTTATTCATATCCTTTAAAGGCTTCATTTTCAACATATTCTTTATGCTTGAACATTAACATTCTAAAATTTTGACTAACATTAACAATTCTCTTCATTTGTCCAACATTCATAAGAGACAAAGTCATTTTCTTACTATGCACTCTAACAATGTACTCAATCCCATTCTTGAAGAATTTATACCTATTCTCATGGTGATGAAAAATGGCTCTCCTATCATAAAGCTATGGGCTTCCCAAAACAATACCACATATATCAAGCAGAACTACATCAAGTTCAAATTCATCAAAGAAAGTTTGCACTAATTGAAAATCTAAGTATACACTTCCTTGTCACCTACAATTTTGAATTCTCACATACCCAACATAAAGGATATGGTTTAGGATGATGAATGGTATTTAAATGCAACTTCTTGACAATTTCTTTAAAGATAAGATTTGCTTGTGAACCACTATCAAACAATGTGTCTATCTTGGTATGATTTGAAATAACTCTAATATGGAAAAGATCAATTCTTGTTTTCTCATCTTGAGTATCATTGAGACAAATTGAAGAACTAGTACTTCCAATGTCCTTACCTTTCAAACCAATGGTTGTGATCTTTGTTTCATCTCCGGAATCAGAACCTAAATCATGTTGTGTAGTTGTAGTTGTTTTATCCTTCTCCTTGTTTTAAAACTTTTTGGGTCTCATCTCAGGATGAAGTTTCCAAAAATTATCTTAATCATGGAAATCATTGGAACAATGTTTTCATATGAGCTTTTCTTTCTCCATCTTTATGGAAGCATTCTTATTTCCCTTTCCTTTGAACACCCTTTCCTTTTACTCCAGACTCAAAGGTATTCTCACTTGTTTCATCAAAAACATGTTTCCCTCTTGCTTCTAGATGTGTGGCCTATACACAAACTTCATCTAAAATTGTAGGGTTAAACATGAGAATAGTGTGTCTCGAATAGATATTCAAAAATCCAATGTATTTCAAAAAGGTATCTTGAGATGAAAAATATACACCCAATTACAATGCTCTCCTTCTAAAATCTTGGGTATAACTTTGCACAATTTGACCCTTTCCTTGAATAAAGTTTTTCCAATCCATAATAGATTTCTGCATGTATGCTAATGGATAAAACTATCTTCTCAATGCAACAAAAAAATCATTCCAAGAGGATAATACCTTACGATGTTTCTTAATGTCATCTTGAGTTTTGACTTCCCACCAAATACGTGTTTCACTTTCCAACGCAATGAAGCAAGTTTAACATGACCTATTGGAGACTATGACATGTGCCCCGTGCAAGACTATGGCATATCGCATTTAACATAAATTTTTGGGGGTTTAATATATGGTATGGTTGTCATATGATATGGTTTAAAAAACTTTGGATAGGGCTCATACATAAAATTGGGCATCGGGGTTAACCCCCGACCCTAGTTGGTGGACCGAGGTCTAGGGTTAACCCTAGTCCCCACCTCTGAACTTATCACGATTAAATTTTAAATATAAACTTTAGACCATATTAATTAAGAACCAGTGTAGCGAAGATGGTGCAAAGTTTGTTTGGCATATAGTTGTTCATGCATTCGATTCTCATCAGGATTTCTTAGCCTCTAATAAAATTTTGATTGGCAATTAGGAGGCCACGTTGCAGTCAGGGATTTGCCCACGTGGCTCCCCCTAATTGGTCCACCCAAAAACTAATGAACTAGTAGAAAATCTTGAATTCCAACCAATCATAATGATGTCAAGTATTGATCATCCATAGCCTGATGGAGGACCCAAACAACTTACCCAGTCATGTCCCAGACATCATACATACTTCTGAAAGGAGGATAAATCAAACTATCCATTTACAACAAACAAGACAAGAAGTTTACCAAAGGACTCAGTTAGCGCAAGATAAGATGAAACAGATTTTTAACAGAAGGACCAAGGAAAATGATTTTCAGGTTGGGGATAAAGTACTAAAATGAGATTCTAGAAGAGAAGATAAAGGAAAGCATGGTAAGTTTGAAAACTTATGGAAAGGCCCTTTCATTATCAATTCAGTTAGTGGAAACAATGTTTTTTTCCTGCAAGAAATTGATGGGACTGAAACTTTTGGAGGTCCTGTAAATGGCAGGACATTAAAACATTACTTTTGTCAAGAGCTCCAGTTTTTAAAAAAAAACACTCATTGTACATATCATTGTTTGAAGAAATAAATCAAAAACAAAAAATATAAAAACAGTAGAAAAGTAGAAAAGAGGGCAATTTTAAACACAGCAAAAAAGCCCCATGTTCAAAAAATAGTCATGCTGAAAGTGTGCAAGTCTAAATGCCACTACTAGTGCTCAAAAGATATCTTGTTCAGTTATCTAGCCTAATCATAACTGAACATGTTTTAATTTGATTGTTGATAAGTTAGTGAAAGAAGTGATAGTCAAATTGTGTAAGCTTGACTTGTCAATGAAAGTAGATTAGTAAAAGATACTGGTTCCACACGCTCAAAACAGAACCAAAGAGGAAAACAGGGATGAAAAACAAACTATGTATCCTAGCCCTGATTTTTCTAAATCTCATTTTGTGCGAAAATAATATTTGTGTGCAGCTTGTCTTTTATGCCACAAACACATGACAAATCAGACTGTCTAATCCTGATTTGGTCATTTTTCAATTTCATGTTTTAGTTTAGTGAATGAAATCCTGTCAAACAGCTTAATCTTGACAGTCGATCTAGCATAGGTAGAGAAATCAAAGGAGTTCATCAGTTTAATCTGAACTCCCGGAATATATAAGTGTAGAATTAGATAGTTTTCCTTTTTTCAAAAATATCATGTCAAAGGGTTGCTAGTCCAAGTGCACCTAAAGAAGAAAAAAAAGTTAGGAATTATAGTAGGGTAAGTAGAGATGACTTTGATGCTAATCATGCTTTAAATTTTCAGAAGTAGCATATAGAAAGAGAGAAATTTGTGCTAATGGATAAGGCACTGGTATTCACAAGCCAAAGATCTGCAATTTTGGACACCTCCTGAAAGGGAGCTGCCCTCCCCAAAGGGAGCCACTGTTAGTCATCAATATTTTTACCTATTTTGATGACTAGATTCTTGGGTTGAGTTTTCTAGAAGCTAATCTTAATCTGTCAATTTGTCATCTAGAAAACACCTCGAACAAATTTTTGTTTTCCTACCCCTCTCCTTCAGCCTATAACAAGAAAAACCCTTCAGTTTCCTTATCTATCACAATTTAGCAAAGCCTCCCTGTCTATAGTTGTTATAATTTTGTCTCTCTACCATCATCTTCCTTTGTTTTTCATGCAAATCACTGTCCAACATTTAAAAAAGTTTCTACCCCTCTCTCACTGATCACTTTGTCATGTGATAACCTACTCATGCCCAAGAAGCCATTCAAAATCCATGACAAAGTATGTAGGTCTAGGTGGTGGTGTTTTAGGGAAAATTCCTGGTCAAGACTGTTTTTAGCCAAAACCCTGTCTTCAATATCAGTCAGCCATCATGTCTTATCATTTGTCAAATCAAAACCCTTGTCTATCCCTAGTTCACGCACCATCAAAAAGGCCACTTTGTTTTGTTTCTAGCAAGGCATAGAAATGTTCAAATCAGGAAAAGAGAGATTTTTCTCTGTCTAAAGAAATATGATTAGATCAGGCATGATCCCCATGAAACATCAAAGAAGCCCTCCAAACTTCAAAAGCATCTGTTTTTACATCTCTGCAGCGATGTACTGATTGATGACACTAAGAAAAGTATGAGAAAATAGAGCGCCTCAGGAGAAAGTTTCATGCTATGTCAGTTTACTATGGAAGTCAGAAAAAAGTGCAGATTGTGGCCAGCCCTACAAATCCGCCTTGTACCACCAACAATGATAGTCTTCTGGAAAAAAGAGCTTTAAAGAAAATTAGGCATCATAGTGAAAGTATAAGAAGAACAGTTGCTTCTTATACCTCATCATGAACTAAACTTTGAAAGACTGTCACAGACAAGTTCCCCACACCTTCTGAAAACACAGTCAAGGGAAGAAAAGAGTTGTTTCAAGGATGCATAGCAGTGATCGCTCACCATTTACAATGCACTTTGTTTACTCCTGAAGATTCATAGTAAATTTATGCAAAAGGGATGTACTTTACTGACAGGTCCTCATGAAGCAAAGGGCATTATGATTCAAATGATCTCATCAAGGATAAATACCAAAGATTCACTTTTGCCTTCTATTTTTTATTTTTCGAAACACACACGGGTCACAGTTTTGAAATGAATGAAGTTTTATAGTTTTCAGGACCTCCATCAGCAGATAAGTAGGGCGCCTTACGGTAAATCTGAAGGGTCACAAAGACTATGTTTTGGAAGCCTCCTTCAAAACATAGGCAGAGGGTAAAGACACAGTCTCAAAGGGCCTAGATTTGGAACAATTAGCTTTTCTCAAATGTTAACACTCACAAATCAAAGACCTCCTTCCAGAGGAGAAAGGGCACCCCTCGTAGTCCTAAAGAAACCTCCCTTGAATGACAAGCACAGGATCACTTTTGAATGATAAGCATAGTTTGTCTAAAGAGCCACAAACATTTTGTTCATGGACATGTTTTATTTGGTTAACGGAGGTAAAAAATTGCCCATGCAATTTTTCAAAACATGGCCTCCTTCAATTATAAGCAGATGGCAAAACACAGTGCTTAAAAGGCCTCCTTCACAAATAAGCAGAGGGCCCACTTACCATAGGTGCATAAGACCTCCCTCATAACAAGCAGAAGGTCAGGTTTCCCAATGTTAACATTGTGGTTGAGGAAAGTGGTCAGCAAATGGGTAGGGTTGAGAAATAGAGTTTTTGAAAGAGTGCATTCACTGAAAAACCAAGGCTGGAATTTTGATTCAAGCAACCTCATCTAAATGGTAAAAAGGGTACAAAAAGCTCTGTTTAAAGGTGACTTCTGACACTGATAGAAAGAGAAATTCACACAGGTGATTTATGTAAAATAGGAATCTTTCATTTAGACAAGCCTATTATAGTTTTGAAATGCCTTCCACCAAATGATGAGAGCCATTTTTAAATGTTGAAAACAACCTTTTTTCAAATAAATTGACAGAGCTTTAAAGGGGTTGAAAAATGGAGTATAGGACAAGTGCCCAGAAAGTATTTTGAAATCACTCGCTTCACAAATTAGCATAGTTTCGACAATGGTTTCAAGTAACCTAAGTGGTTACATTAGCCAGACTGCCTCCTCCTAGAGATGAGCAGAGGGCAAATCAACAAAGGTTAAAGTTTGTTTGAAAAAAATAGAGACACTATGTTTTAAGAAACTTGTTCCTTGATGACTGATCCGGATTTATGTAGGAACGCAATGTATCACGATATAACCATAAACAGAGAGATGCAAAATGGAAATAATGCTTCATTTTATTAATAAACGAATGACCTAAATATGCTTACAAACATAATGGAAATAAGCTAGGGCGCTGGCAGCGTATCTCTAAGAAGAGATGTGGCGTACGCAGGCCTCTGAACTGTGTTACATTGAGGCTCGCAGGCCTATTACAGACATAATGGAAATAAATGAGCTAGGAAACTGGCATCGTATCCTTGAGAAGAGATGTGGCGGCTACCAGCCCCTGAACTGTGTTACAATGCAGACATGATGGAGATGCGGCGAGCTAGGGCACTGGTAGCGCTTATCTCTGAGAAGAGATGTGTCGGCTCCCAGCCCCCTGAACTGTCTTACAATGAGGCTCGAGGGCCTATTTATTTTTGAGAAACAATGTAGAATCCGAAACGTCCAAAACCCTAACCGTAGGAGATGAAGCGCCAAAACTGTGGGCCCCGTTTGGGTAAATTGGTGGTTCAACTTCCCGGGGACGTAACTTTGGCATCCGATCTCCGTTTGACGCGCTCAATAGCTCGTTAGAAAGATCTGTCTGAGGAGTACAACTTTTGAACGAGAAACATTGGTCCATGGACCCATGTTGCTCTCCGTTTTCCCAAAAAACGTCGTTTAGGGCCTCAAAACGGCTCCGGAAGTTTAAGACCCGAAAAACTGCTAAAAATAGTAAGTTGTGCCGAAACTTACAAACTGAAATAACTGATGGTGGGGGTTCAAATGGACTCGATGGGTGGCCACCAATATCTAATTGGATTATTAATGCCCCAAAATGGCTCCGGGTGTGCAAGACCCGAAACCCTGCTATAAATAGTAAGCTGTGTTGAAGCTGAAAAACTAAAAGAATTGATGCCGCGGGTCCAAATGGAATAGGTGGGAGGCCACCGATATCCACCTGGATCATTCCTCCCTCCTTAGGAAGCAATGGTCTCCATTGCGTTAAGTTCCTCCATGGGGGGGGGAATTTTGCTGAACTTGGTGTTGGATTTGTCCAGGATGTCGCGGACCTGTTGGCAGACGTGCTGGATGTAGATGTGCCACCGGTGGGTAGCCATTGAATGATCTGAAAAAAAAAAAATTGTCCATCATCGCGTTCCTCTGTTTCTCGAGGGCATCCTCGAGCAAGATTTTGACAGGATCTCCTGCTCCCTCGTCTTTCTTTCCTTCCGCCATGGGGGGTTGTCGGGGTTGCGAGGTTGAACTCTTTATACCTTGGCCACGTTGGGGATATGAAAAGAAAAACAGAGAAAAAGCAGACCCGCTCTGATACCACTGATCCATATTTTATGCAGGAACGCATAGAATACAGATATAACCATAGATACAACGATGCAGCGGAAATAATGCTTCATTTTATTAATAAACGAATGACTGAAATAAGCTTACAAACATAATGGAAACAAGCTAGGGCGCTGGTAGCGTATCTCTGAGAAGAGATGTGGCGTACGCAGGCCTCTAAACTGTGTTACATTGAGGCTCGCAGGCCTATTACAGACATAATGGAAATAAAAGAGCTATGGTACTGGCAGCGTATCCCTGAGAAGAGATGTGGTGGCTACCAGCCCTTGAACTGTATTACAATGCAGACATAATGGAGATGTGGCGAGCTAGGGCACTGGTCGCGCTTATCTCTGAGAAGAGATGTGTTGGCTCCCAGCCCCCTGAACTGTGTTACAATGAGGCTCGAGGGCCTATTTATTGTTGAGAAACAATGTAGAATCCGAAACGTCCAAAACCCTAACCGTAGGAGATGAAGCGCCAAAACTGTGGGCCCCGTTTGGGTAAATTGGTGGTTCAACTTCCCAGGGACGTAACTTTAGCATCCGATCTCCGTTTGACGCGCTTAATAGCTCGTTAGAAAGATATGTCCGAGGAGTACAATTTTTGAACAAGCAACATCAGTCCATGGACCCATGTTGCTCTTCGTTTTCCCAAAAAACGTCGTTTAGGGCCTCAAAACGGCTCCAGAAGTTTAAGACCCGAAAAACTGCTAAAAATAGTAAGTTGTGTCGAAACTTACAAACTGAAATAACTGATGGTGGGGGTTCAAATGGACTTGATGGGTGGCCACCAATATCCACCTAGATTATTAATGCCCCAAAACGGCTCCGGGTGTGCAGGACCCGAAAACCTACTATAAATGTCTAGTTGTGCCGAAGCCGAAAAACCTAAAAGAATTGATGCCTATGTCCAAATGGAATAGGTGGGAGGCCACCGATATTAAGCATAGCAGAATTCGGCTTGGGTTATTTGGAGATGTGCCATACCACCCCAAGCTATGCAGGCACCTACCACTTCATCAACAATCAGCATCACGGTTATGGGTCAACCGCACAAAATCATTTTCATCGAAGTCCATTTGCTAGGCTGCACACTGTTAGTCACACAGTTGGTCACAAGCATTACAGGGTATCTCTATCCTCGGATCTTCGTTTGTCATGGTTTTGGTTCATCCACAAACCCACACTTCATCAAAGTCCATTTGCTAGGCCGCACACTGTCAATATCACAGTTGGTCACAAGCATTACAGGGTATCTCTATCCTCGGATCTTCGTTCATCACTGTTATGGGTTAACTACACAAAACTCTTATCTTCAGTGGCTCTTCATATTCAAAAAAGGCTTCTCAGGAGGGAACTTCACGCAATGGGGACCATTGCTTCTTAAGGAGGGAGGAATGATCTGAATGGAAAATGGCATCAACCCATGGTATTCATCTACCCATGTTATCCATCCACCCATGGAATTTACCCATGATATTGTAAATGGCATCAACCCATGGTATTCATCCACCCATGATATTTATTTTCCCATGGTATTGTAAGTGACCCATGGTATGTATCCACCCATGGTATTCATCCACACATGGGATTTTCCCATGGTATTGTAAGTGGTATCTACCCATGGTATCCACCTATGGTATTGCATCTCAAAAAAAGGCTATAAATAACAAGCCTCACTTTGTAAAAGGACCGATTGCCCACCACAGCTTTTTAGCTTCTAATAGCTTTTCTCTCCGTTTTAATAAAAAAAGTTTCTTTGTGGTTTTATTTTCTTTGTGTTCTCTTTTTCTTTTTGGCATTTTAATTTTGCAGATCTTGTTAGATCTATTTCAATTTTCTTAGATCTTGGGGGCCTCCCCCCAAGATCCAGATCAATGACAAACACCAAGGTAAAAGTAAAATGTCAAAATCACCACAAGGAGGGAAAAATGTTAAAAAAAAACGTTTTAAAAGGAGCTATAAAAGCTCTCAAAGTTAAATTTCATTTTCTATTGTGAAAAGGAACAAAAGAAAAACGTTTTTTTTTAACTCATGAGTTAGCTTTCGTAAGATCAAGACGCAACGTGCCCGTAATTTAACGCGGCGTGCCTGTAAGTGTTCACAGAAGACTTTTACACACGACGTGATGCGCCCGTAGGATCCCCCACGACGCACTGCGTGTGTCAACCGACCAAATTTCGCCCGCGTTCGGGGCCGGCGCTCAAAGGCCCGACCCGACAACACACGGCGGCAAGCAGGTGCTACGCACCTATGCACAAGAGCATAGCACCACTCAACACACCTTCAGGTCACCATAAATCAGATTTCTTGCCCAATGAAACTATCTCCAAAAGCGCACAATACATTTTTAAGAGGTATTTCACTGTTTTCTTCGCATAAGTTTTTGAGTTTGGGAGGTGTTAAGAATCAATTTTGTTAAATAAAAACACAGTCTAATGAAGGAAAAAAACATTGTTTATTCTAAAAACCACCATTTTTACAAAGAGGAAACAAAATAGTGATTGAGGAGGAAGGGCCTATTGTCTGGTTGCAAAAGGCCTGCTTGTTGAGTAAAGAGAAAAAACCCAGTTTTTGAGAAAGGGATTGATATCAGTTGAAAGGCCTATTTTGATTAAAAAATCCAAACATAGTTTTAAAAGAGAAAAACAGTATTTAAAGAGGAGTTCTATTTTTAGTTCATTTTGAAGGCCTGTTTTGATAAGAGAGTGAAGGAAAAGCCTAAACAAAACTATGCCTCCAAAGAAAGCCAGCAAGGGTGGATTTCACAAAAGGTTTGAACCTGTTACAACTCAGGAAATTAATGACTCCCCTTCGGTTCTTTTCAACTTCCATGAGGTATGTTGCCTTGAATTTTGCCAAAAAAGTCCAGGAGGTCACCAATTACCCTCCCTTAACACAGTTTTTCTCCCTAAGGCTGCAAGGAAAATATGTCCAGCTAGTAGGTCTGGACTTTAAACTCACTCCTAGGGTTGTCTCCAAAGCAACTAAGATCCCCTATATAGGAGAAAAGTGGTTCAAACAGGCATACCTGGATCTAAATAACTATAAACCCTTCCTAAAACTAGACCATCAGGATGCTTGCCAAGCTATATTTCCTTTTTCTCACTTATTGAGCAGTTATGCCCCCCTCATGAGAGTTATCATGAAGTATTTCACATGTGAAGGGAGGTTTTCCCGGATTTATTCCTGTCACATCAGGTTTCTCATGCATTTCACAAGGACTCAGTTGCTAAATATCCCTTTCTTCCTCTGCAAAAGCATAGACAAGATTTCCTCCCTTGTTAAAAATAGACCTCCTACTCAGCAAAAATTTAGTCTTTTCCATCATTCTCTCATCAAAATCATCATCCTTCACCAGCTTGAAAATAAAAGAGTGTCTTGGGAGAATTTCATTTCTCATCAAGATTTTGCCACTACCTCTTCATCTCATGGCCCATCTCACATATCCTCCTCACCCTCCACTCACTATGTCTCTCCTCCATCAAATCAAAATACTCCTCAAAGGCAAACATCACCCATGATTGATAGTGAAAAAGAGCAATCTTATGAAAGCAGGCATGAGGTTAGTGGTGATGAAGAGCAAAGGGAAGATGTTCAAAGCAGTGATGAGGAACACCATAGTCCTCAACAAATTCATGAAACCAATCAAAGGGGAAGTGAAAAAAGTGCCTCGCAGCAAAGTAGCGACCATGGTGGCAGCCCACACACAGATTCTAAAGAATACAATGAAGATAATGGCAGCATGCAAAATGATAAAGAAGACATTCATTATGAAGGCAGCCCTCAACAAATTCAAGAAAGTGATGAGGGTAAACAAGGCAGTCTATAGGCAGACAGTAAAGATGGTCAAGTAGCAGAAAAGGATGATGAAGCTAACAGCCCTAAAGAACATTTTATAAACAGCACTAATGAGGTTAAAGGCAACATATGTCAAGAGGTTCAAAACAGTGAATAGGGCAGCAAAGCAGATGATGATGAAGGCAGCAATGTAAAAGATCAAGTTGAACAAGTGATAGTAATAAAACCTCCTCTCTCTTCTCCTCAACACAGCCAAGAGCATCTACTAAATGCCTCTCCTATGCAAGGGGCCATGACTCTTCCTCCAAAAGTGGTGAATCCTAGAAACACCAATTATGCAAAGAAGAAAATCACTCCACCAGTGACTAGAAATGTCACTAGAGCACTAAGGAGTAGAGGAAAATTTCCTAAGAAGAGTATTTTCGAATTTCCAAAGAGAAAAAGGACAAATCAGTCTATCCAAAGCAAGGGTAAAGAAAAAGATGAACAGCAGGAGAGTAGTCATGAAAAAGAAAGGGAGTTTGACATCTTACAAATAGACAGTGATGTTGGAGATGATGAAGCTAGAATTATTGAGTCTCTTTTGAAAAACAGAGAAGCCCAAATCCATGACTTAGAAACTAATCTAGAAAGGTCAAAGGACCTCATACATGTTCTACAAATGCAAAATAAACAAATGAGTGGGAAAATGGAAATTAATGAGGCCCAGGCATTCAAATACCAAAGGGAAGCATACAAAGCACAAGTCAAGCTTGAAGAGTATATGGGCGAATTTGATGATACTGAGGAAGAAGAGCAGCCAGTAAGAAAAAGGCCTAGGACTATGGGTCTTAGGAAAGCTTTGGAGAAAAAGAAGGAAGAAGAAGCAGCCCTTGTTCGATCTTATCCTCTCACACAATTGCTCACCCAAGAAATAGAAAATGATAAAGGATCATGGCTTGAAAGATCCAATAAGAATTTGGAGGATAAATTAGAGAAATAAAACAAAGACTTGGGTCTGCAAAGGAAGATGACCGGGCACTACAAGAAATTGAACCAATTTTCCCGAATAAAGCTCAAACTTGCTCAAGAAAGGTTCAAAACTGCCCGAAAGAGGCACCCAGTGGAAAAAGTGGAAAAGGAAATATCTCTGCTTGAAATCTTGGCCTCAGCTTCCTTGCATGCTTCTAATAACCCATAAGGGGCTTGCTCACCAAAATTGAGCAAATTTTGACATGATCTTGTTTTTTGTGTTTTTTGGCCCTAATTGCACATTTTTATAGGCACTGCCATGGGTGTTAGGAGCATCCTCAGCTCATGAAAATATTTTTTTTGGATGTATTAAATTTTGGGGCATCTAATCATAAGTTTTTAGATCAAAAGGAGGTGTTTTGGTCCCCCAAAGAGGCAAAAATCAGTCAAAATTCACCATTCTGCCTCACATATTAGCAGATGAGACCCTCCTTGGTTTTTTCACTTAGTCCACCTTTTGACAGACTTTCGGGGATCAGTTTGGGAAAAATCAAGTAGTTCCAGAAACTAGACATGCAGGGCTTTCCAAAAAGTTATCACAAGCCTTGTTTCGACATCGATAGGTCCCTAAAAAGTTGTCTGAAAAACAGGCTTCTTTCTACTACTACGCTCCTGTAGCATTTTGGCTAAAAAAGAAGTTTTCTAAATATGATCATCCAAATGTGTGTTTAACTATTTTTAACTCTATGTCAGAGTTTAGAAGTCAATTTTCTTACTATTTTTGGCTTAAATAGATATTTTTGAAGATATTTTGTGCCTTGGGCTTTGAAAACCCTAAAGGACAAAATCAGATATTTGTATTAGGCCAATGGCCTTCTAGATGCTCTACGAGGGTTTCTTTCTCTTTGGCCTATATAATCCAAGAGAATGCATTGTAACCAGAGGTTGAACTTGATGTTATAAAGCAATACATAGCATTACAAGCTTTGAAGAAATACTTTGTCTCATGAAGTGGATGATCTCTTGTTTGACTTGGATGGTGGAGGAGGACTGTTTGTAGGATTCCATAGCTTGGTGAATG
This sequence comes from Pinus albicaulis, assembly GCA_034641835.2. Classification (NCBI taxonomy): domain Eukaryota; kingdom Viridiplantae; phylum Streptophyta; class Pinopsida; order Pinales; family Pinaceae; genus Pinus; species Pinus albicaulis. The sequence goes on along the minus strand of JAXQQM020072031.1, from coordinate 13,868 downwards.
GTATTGTGTTCCTTATCTGTTATGTTTCCTTAGTTTATCATACATGTTTTCATGCTTCTTGCTTGTTGTAGGTCAGTAAAGAATAGATTTGAGACATGCCCATGGAGGCACCTCAAGTTTCCTGATTCATTACAGCTTCTATGTTTTTCTTCTTTCTTGGTTATGTCAAGGAATTCTTAATTTCTCTTTGGTACCCTAAGAACTTGTTATCAATTTCATTAATGGTTATTATGTATGTTGTCTAGTATGATTCAAGGTACACCCTGCTTACTCATAGTTAATCAAAACCCCATCACTGAAATCTTTCTCTGAATTATTGGTTGTCTTAGTTAAGTCAAAGAGGTCTTATTTCGATCTTGCCCTTTGCCCATGCTTTGCAGTCTTATTTCAAAGTTCCCAATAGCTCAAGATATGATGTTTAGGATTTCCCTCTTTATATATTGAGTTGTTTGTTTGTCTTATTTGTTTTCCCAAAATTCTAAAGGTGGTTTTCCCAAAGTTAGAGGGTATTATACTTTTATGCATCGCCTGATTGTTTATTTTCTGCATCTATCAGTTTGAGTTTCATTTATAGTGATTAATGGTTAGCCCTACCACATGGATGTTTGCTGTAAAACTATTTATGCTTAAAACCTCTTTGTCTCTCACAAACTTAATGTCCATCTCATTTCACTTACACCCAAAGAATCCATTTATCTCGACCAAATCGGCCCTGCAATATACCTTGTCCACCATTTGAGACAGTCTCGACCTTATTGACCCCATAGCCTAGTTGATCTGTCAAACTTTTGATCTATTTATCCTTTGATCAGTTCGCCCTCAAAAAACCTAAAACAAAAACAAAAACATACTTAACAACTAGCCTAAAATCAAATATACAAAAGCAAACAAGTTTACATCCTTTGCATAATAGAGAGAGCCCTCTCTGAGTCCAGGAAGGCTAGGTCCTAGGGCTCCAAATTTGGTTTGATGTTACCCTGTCACTTGGCTTGCCAATCTGCCAAATCACGGGACCCTAACATAATGGTGATAACGGTGGGACTTTTCTAAGTTAGTGACAAACTAAGTATACCTTAGGACTCCAGACCTTTTTCTTCAATAATATCTAGTGAATCAGCCACTTCATCGCCACCCTAACATAATGGTTATCACGATGGGACTCTAAGTAATAAACAAACTTAGACCTCCCTAAACATTTCAGCATCCCTTCAGAAGAATATCTTGTCGACCTACCCCACCGCTCACGCTTAATGGCGATCATGGTGGGACTTTTCTGAGTTAGTGACAAACTAAGTATACCTTAGGACTCTAGAAATCCTTTGTCTTCAATAATATCCAGTGAATCAGGCACCTCATCGCCACCCTAACATAATGGTGATCATTGTGGGACCTACTGAGTACATGATAGTCTAGTAAACTCTTGTAGACTCATTAGTCCTTCAAAATTAAAATCAGAAAAATAGCCTATGAAATCATTTAGAGTAAACTCTTATTGTTTCACCATCTTAGCAAAGTGATGAATCAGGTTTAGAACACTCCTACAAACTAGGTTGCATATAAAAAACTCAGAAAACCCCAAAAAACATCCCTAGATTGGTTTTTTCTCAGTTATTGGTGGTGGACCATAAATACATATCTCTAAAAACAAAAAAACGTCCACCTGGTGACTCCACTAGCCTCCAGTAGGCCTAATACTCCATTAAAAACCAAAAATTTCATAAATCATACTATCCTGTTGACTTGCCTTTCCAAAAAACACAAAGTTCATGATGTAGCCTCTGAAATCAGTGACAAACTAAGTACAATTTAGGGATTCAAAAATCTTCATCTAAACATAGGAAATCAACATAATATCTTACAAATAGAATTATAGCTTTCTCAACAATCTAGAAAACTATTGATCTAAGTTTTAAGTCATTCTTGCAATTTTTCACATAAAAAGTTTTATAGAAAAGAATTTTTCTAAGAAACATCTTTTGTCAGTATTGGTGGTGGACCATTAATATCAAGAAAATCCACCTGGCGACCCCACTAGCCTTCATTTGTTTTTACCTTACTCACATTAGAGAAACCCCTAGAGGGGACAACCATCCAAAAAATAATCACAACTATCACCCTCTCTAAACTTTGACTTTGAAATCTGGCTTCACGAAGAATAATACCAGATCTCACTCGGACCCGAATCCCCCTATCATAGTTGATGACCCAGAGAAGATTTTGTGGCAAACTTCTGAGACTGGTAACTTAGCTACCGATAAGACCATCCACAAAGCAAGCTCTGTACCTGAACATCTTACATCCTTGCAAGATTCCCAGTTTGACTTGAGTTCAGCAAAAGCCCTTTTTAGAAGCAAGTCGCAAAGCAAAATCAACCTTGCCGATCTTGAGCCCTTAGATTTGCAACAGAGTCTTAGTAGAGAAGCCTCACCCACTACACCTCCTGATTTTTAGCTTCTCCACCACTTCGGCTCTTCCCACCCCAAATCTGCTCAAAATCAGTCTACAAGTCCAAGTACCTCCGCCACACCCATTCAGACCACCACTGTGCAAATCACCTCATCTCATACTACAAGTCCTCATACTGTAAATCTACCATCAGCTCCCATCATGGCAGCTTGGTATGCGCCCTTAGTATTACCACTACCTTTGGTACCTTTGCAAAATGATTACCAATCCCGAATCCCACACTTCACTGGAACTGAGGCTACTACTGCTCAACAACATTCAGATAGAATCAGCGATTCTTTTGACTACATGGAATTAGAAGATGAAACCATAAAGATGAGAATGTTTGCCCAAAGCCTAGGCGGAGAACCCAAGAAATGGTTTAAAAGCTTAGCTCCTAACAGTATACATGATCTCCCAGCACTTTACCAAACTTTCATAAATAGGTGGGAAATCAGGAAAAACCCCATCCAAATCCTTTCCGAATATAACAATCTTAAAAGGAATATGGGGGAAAGTGTTCAGGACTATTGCACTAGATTCAACAGTGTCTATAACGCCCTCCCGCCTCACATGAAACCTCCACTTGGTTCAGCACTAGTACTGAGGGTTTTGATCCAGATTTGACATACCAACTAAGAGAAAGAGACCCCGCAACTTTAGAAGAAATGCAAAAAGTAGCTATTAGTGCCGAAGCCAACCTAGTTGAGAAGAGAGCTAGGTTGAGATCAGAAAAGAAAGTCACCTACCGAGATGAGGCCATACCTTCTACCTCCTCCTCAGATCCCAGAATAGACAACCTAGTTAGAACCATGGAGAGAATGTGGGAAAGAATAAATCTAAATGAAAAAGCACCTCTTAGGGACAACCAGCGAAATCTTCAAAATAAAAACTGGAACCAAAACTTTAGAAGAGACCCGCCTCAAAACAAACCAAGGGAAAATGACCAACAGGTCAAGCCACCTCTCCATGAAAACTATGTTGATGAGGTAGAAAGAGATATGGAACCACTTGATGAAAATCACTTAAACTTGATAGGTTCTGATAGCGAGGGTGAGGTTTTCCTCACAGAAGAAGAACAAGTTTTCTTCTCCTCAAATCAAAATGAAGCAAATTATGAGGACTCCGAAGATCCTGAGGTAGAATTACAAAATGCCATAATGGAAGCTCATAGGCAATATGATCTTAGGAGTAAGAAAAACCAAGATAACTCTAAGAGAGGTAGCTCAGACACTGTTGTTACAAAAACCCCCGATACCATTCTTAAAAGAACAGCAGATAGTAACAAAATCATGGCTAAGAGAACTAACCAAAACAAAGACAAAACTAGCCAGGCAAGCCTTGATCTAAATTGTCCTAGTACCTCTACTAAGATTCCCGAAACAACTATATTGAACGAAACCCTGAATCAAAATCAGCAAATCAAGAACATAAAAGAATTTATGGCTGATCGAACTGAGATGAATCTGCGCAAAACCCAAGCACCTTTTAGTTTCGAAGGGGAAATTGCCAAGATCAAGGTAACCATACCCCTCACTGAGCTAGTAATTGTAGATAGGTACAGATCTCAGATTTTTAAAGTCTTAAACATAGAAAATGATGCAGATACTTTAAATCTGACAGATGACAAACCCAAGCTTTTGTTTGGTCCCAAAATAGAAGGAGAATACCAAGAAGGAACTGTTTCCCCATTCTATGTAAATTTGAACATCCAGGACAAGGTATTACATAACACCATGTTAGATTCCAATGCTTCCCATAACCTCATGCCTAAAGTAGTCATGGAGAGTTTAGGCCTAGAGGTAACTAAACCTTACAAAGACTTGTACTCATTCGATTCAAGTAGGGTCAAATGCTTAGGCCTAATAAAGAACCTGTGTTTCACTTTAACACAAATACCGGCTAAAAGCCTAGTCATGGATGTAGTGGTGGCTGATATTCCTCCTAAATATGGAATGCTATTATCAAGATCATGGGCCGCCAAAATACGAGGTAGCCTCCAAATGGACATGTCATTTGCTATCATCCCGGTCTTTAACCAAACTAGGAGGTTGTACCGAGAAACTCACATGAAATATATGGTAAGCAACCTAGATAGGCTAAACAATACTCCAGTTTATTCCATTCATTCCAATTTAGATTCTTTCATCTTATACAATGAAAGTGATATAAATGAGCAAATAAAAGAAAATAAAGAAGATTTCAAACCATCAGAACAACATTACTCATCCCCAGATAAAGAAACTGATGATCAAAGCTCTAAGAAACCTGAAAAACATCGTAGTAACACGCATGAAAAGGAGACTCTTTGGAGTATAAGCTTTGACGGTTCCTGTGGCAAAATTGGTTCGGGGGCTGGCATCTGGATACACAATACTAATGAAGGTCATTCTTTCAGATTAGAATTCCAATGTACCAATAACATTGCAGAATATGAGGCTCTTCTCCTTGGTCTACACTTACTTAAAGACTTAGGCGCTAAGAAAATATCAGCCCAGGGAGATTCAGAACTTGTAATTAGACAAATCAAAGGTGAATATTCGGCAAAAAACTCAAGACTGAGAGAATACAAGAATGCAGCATTAGACATCCTTAAAACCTTCAAAAGATATGAACTCACTTATATTCCTAGGACTCAAAATAGCCTAGCGAATGAGCTCGCCTTTGCCGCAAGCAATTGCCAAATACCATGTTTAAAAGAACAATGCAGTATCCAAGTCAAACATCGGCCTACAATGCTGGACAATATTGACCATTGGCAAATATTCAAAGATGATGAACAGATTGACGATTTTTTGCAATCTAGAAATAAGTTTGAAATGACTAAAACAAACTTAGAACATGAAGAAAGAAAGTGTTTGATCAATTTAGTGTGTCCTAAATTACAACATAAATTATCAACCAGGGATTCAGAAAATGTTTTGTCAATTTAGTGTGTCCTAAATTGCTAAATATACACAACCGGCATGTGATTCAGAACCGATTTTTGGCTTCGCTTAATTATGTGCAAGATAACCTATCTCTTACTTTTTGTCGTTTTTGGATTTTTATTGATCTTGGTTGGTTTCTTAATGTGAGATGGAAATTCTAAAAGACAAGTATGGTTATGAATATTCAAGGCAATGATGTCCTTTATAATGATTTACCAACTTGAAACTGAAAAAGGAATTTGAAACATACAATGACAAAACTTGAAAGGAAATGAAAATGTGCTACTGAAATGAAAAAGGTGATGCTAATCTAATAAATCCAAACAGTGAACTAGTGAGCATGAAACCAAACTATTCTTGTTGTTGTCTAAACACAAAAGAAACTATGCTGAAAGAAATCCAAAAGTTGCAATAAAGTAAATCTAAATCAAATTACATCAACTTGTCTTCTGATCCCTCATCATTAGTCCAGCTACGATTTTCGGAAGTAACCATAAACAACTTGAGTAACTGATATCTAACTTGCAAAAAGTAAACTAATATCAAACCACACATTCATAATTCAATCCCTCACCATCAGTCCAGCTGTGGCTTTCGGAGGTAACTGAATATGTCATGCACAATTTAATATTTCTAACTTGCAGAAAGGAAACTAATATCAAACTACACATCCATAATTCAATCCCTCACCATCAGTCCAGCTGTGGCTTTCGGAGGCAACTGAAGATGTTATGAGCAATTTAATATATCTAACTTCCAGAAAGGAAACTAATATCAAACTACACATTTCATAATACAATCCCTCACCATCAGTCCAGCTGTGGCTTTCGGAGGCAACTGAAGATGTTATGAGCAGTTTAATATATCTAAATTTGCATAAAGGAAACTAATATCAAACTACACATTTCATAATACAATCCCTCACCATCAGTCCAGCTGTGGCTTTCGGAGGTAACTGAAAATGACATGAGCAATTTAATATATCTAAATCTAACTACTGAAGCAAATGTGCAAGACTGAAATAAACAAAGCAATACTGGAATTAAACAAAAACTAAGAAAAAATAAATTAACAGCAGAACAATATCGATTCCATGTCATTAGTCAAAAGATATGCAAATGCCCAGGCTGCCATGAAAAATTATGCTAAAAGCTATGATTTCAAAAAGCAATCTAAGTAAGGAAATATGACAAAACAGAATTGAAAGCAACTTATCTAGAAAACATGTAAAAGCCTCCTTGGATAGCAGGGGCCCTCTGCTACCAATTTGGTGTAGTCCTTAGCTCATTGAAGATAAGATCACAATAGCATCAAAGAACTAAGCTTCTTTATTCAAAAACTCATAAATCTACATCCCATTCCATCTTGAACTTTGTTACAAATCTACTTCCTCATTACTTTCTCATTACTTCTTCATTACCTATGATAGGAGAAAGCTTCTCCTATTTATACAAAATATGAGGAGTCATCTCATTAATGGGAGTCCATGATTCTCTCCCTCCAACTCTAGAGTTACAATCAAAATAAGAAATGATGAGACACATGTCTTTCTAGAGTTTCAACACAACTTGAGGAATGAGACACATATCCTCTTAGAGTTTCAATACAACAAGGAAGTGAGACACATATCCTCTTGATCCCATAATCTTCTCCAACCAAATTCGAATTTGGCCTTAAAGTGCCACATAAGGGTCTTCTAGAAGTCTCATTTTGACCTACACATGTCACAAAACTCATAACACATATATAGATATATGAAACTATGTTAATTTTCTAGTTTCTAATCATAAATTCACTTAAAATACATAAAATAAATAATTTTGGAAAACAAGGATCCTAACCCATATATTTATGAAAATGGTTACTTGATGTAGGGTTTTAGGTCAAATGACTATGAAATAAGAGCTAAATGGTTATGACATAATGGAAATATGTATGAATATGGAGAACATTTTTGAGACTCAACATACCCCCCAACTAAAGTTGTTGCATGTCCTCATGCAACCATTGCAATGATTCATTTGTCCATGAGTTGATCTTTTATGAGTTTTGACTCATATAGATTCATTCCAAACTTTGCTTCTTGATTTTTCCTTTTTGGAAAAGTATAATACATTTGATTGCAACATTTTTTTTTTTTTTTCAATGGTTGGTTCTTGTGTAACAACCATTTTTTTTCAATGGTTGGTTCTTGTGTAACAACCATTTTTTTTTTGAAGCATTGGTTCTTGTGTAACAATGCTTTATTTTCTTTGTTGCATCAAAGTTCATGAAAACATTTAGAATCAATTACTTCATCAATAAATTGATCATTTGCAAGGCATATAATCTTTTGGATCATGTTGCAACAATAGTTGGTTGGGAAGTATATGTGGGTGGAAATGAAATGAAAATGTGTGATAGTGTATGACATGTGGATATGAAATGGTGTCCCTTCCCCCCAACTAAAGATATGACAATGTGAAAAAGGGAGTAAGGAATTTTTCCAAAGTTACAATTTTAGCATTCTAATGAATTACATGACTAAAAATTAGAAAACAACATACCTTCACTTACCTTAAATGTGGATGAGTTGTGTATGTGTGGTGGCTGCAAAATTCTGATCATATTCTTTTTCAAGTGGCTGAACAAGAGGAGTCATGGATAAAGAGATGAGATGATTTTTTATTGCTTCTACTAAAACTTGCTGAATCTGCTCCAAAATGCTGAAAATAATAGTCTTCATGTCTTCAAAACTCATTGGCACAATTCCTACTATGTGAAAATATGTTCTGATGTCGAACATAGTAGGAAATTGTTGACTTAGTGGCCATTAATGGATGCCACTAGTCAACACGAGAACTCTCACCATTGATGACAATGAGAGTCAAGATGTCCAAACACATCTTGCTAGGTACGAATGATTTTGCTGATGTCGAGTCACCTAGAAGATCTGACGAACAAGAGACATTAATGTATTCCCATTGTTTGTCAACATGAGAACTTGCCATTAAGGCATGCAAGCCTCAAGGTGTTTTTACAAAGAACTTAGACTCAAAGGACTATGGACTCAATAGTTTGCATTGAAGCAGGGCTTATTTGCGGAATGAAAATGACAAGAAATGGAAAATGAAAATGGAAGATGGTAATGGGCAATAAGCATGTGAATGAGAAATGGCAATGGGCAATAAGCATGTGAATGAGCCTCTTGCTTTTATTTGTGGTTGTGAATGGATAAAAAGAAATGGAAAGTGGATGTGAATGTAAATGGAAAATATGAAGTGAAATGAGGTGAATGGTTTATTATGAGGTATGGATGTGATGGAGACAATAGTATCTGAAAGTTTTTCAAGTGTTTGGATCTGATTTTACATCAGCATATTTCCTCCTCTTTGTTGTTGATCATCCTCTTATGAAACAAATTGGTCTCTTAGAGAGACACCATTCTCTTGTAGTCATTTGTCCTTCCTCCTGGAACCTGCAAAAAAACTAATACTTCTTCTGCAATGGAATGTAAGATTATCAAAGGGAGAGAGGTGATCAATCTCTCTAGTTATGATATTTACACACAAAACTAAGAATTTTTATTAATGAAACAAGTTCTCAAAGGAAAAATCAAAATAATTTATACCTGTTTTGGAATTAGTGCCTCAAGTTGAATGTAGCTTCTTTTCAGCAATTTATTTCATTATTTTCCATTTCAAACTCTAATGATGGATTTCTCATTGTATAGATCTTGTTGAGACCTTTCCAACGATACTGAAATCATCAAAATCTGATTTTGTATGAGAAAGTTATGCTGATTTGAATAATGAGGTTTTTCAGCTGCAGAATTGGAGAACAGCTGCGGAATTGGACTTCAGCTGCGGAATTGGAGAACAACTGCGGAATTGGAGAACAGCTGCGGAATTGGACTTCAGCTGCAGAATGTCGATGGTTTCTGTAGCTAAAAATCTTGAATAAAAAGTTAGCCATTCATCATTCATCATCAGTTCAAATTTAATCAATACCTTCAGAAAAACGAGCAAATAACTTGTTCATTTCATTGATTCAAAATTATTCAATTTTTTTTTTTTTTTTTTTTAACAACAAAAGAGAAATGCAATTTTTTAAATTTCAAAAAAAATGATGCTAAATAAAGCAAACTCAGATACATTGATCAATCATGACCTTGCAATGACCATAGAATGGTAAGTGAAGATCACATAAGATGAAAAATAATATATTGGTAAGCATTGAAGAACATAAAAGGCATGATTGCTATTTCAAAATATAATCTTTCATCTCTTCAAAATTTATTTTTGTATCTGTTTGATCCTTGAGGACTATCACAATCAGTAACAATTCAGGACCACCCCCTCAGTTGGAATTCCAATTGCAACAGTTGCCATTACAGACACGTTCAATCTCAATTGAGCTTACCTTTATGCTACTAAGGTCCATTGTGCCATCTGCACGACCATGTGCTTGATAATATCCTCCTGTAGTTTGCTCAATTCATCCCCATGCCCTTTTAATGTCTTTCCATAGTGATGTGGCATCCCTTTGAAATAAACATCATAATGGTTGGTGTTTAATAATGTCATTGAAGCACCAAAAATTGGTGGGCAGATGATAAAGGAGATGTGAAATCCAACATTCAGAAAACGAAATTGAATTAAATTAAAAAATGAATGGAATGTGCATTGAATGCCATGATAAGAGTTTGATTTTGATTAGAATTCCTCTTCCTAGAAATCAGGAAACTGAATTATCAATGCAGAGTGCCGTTTTCAAATTCTTCACTCAGAAAAAATCGTTTTTCCTCACGCGGCAAGCAAAAATGGCCTTCAAAGAACCGAGAATTTCTCCCAGACCGCCACGAATTTCTTAAAACGGTTTCTGGGTTATCTAATTGACCATGTTGGCGAAAAAACCCATGTTTTATTTTTTTCAAATTCATCTCCGTTTGGCCAAATCGTGCTTTCAAAGTTTAACGTTTTTCTCTGTTTTGCGTTTTCCTGTTCTGCTACATTCGGCTGTGTGAATGATTTTGAATTTTTTTTTAAGATTCGATCACAGCACAGATAGATCACTGAACAATGCAATCATGGCATCCTCCTCAAAATTTCTCTTATTTTCATTTCTAAGCTGTGCATTACTTTCTCTTAACAAGTTTGTTTCTGCTACCTGGCATTGCAGAGAACTGAACTCTTCATCTTTTCTTGTTCTTTACGTAATGCAGCTTGTGCTATTTCTATTTCAGACAACTTGAACTCTGTAGAGACAACCATCGTTTGGACTTACATGTTTTTGGTTTCAGGTCAATGTCAAAGCGTGTGATAGATAGACATGTATAGCTGGAGACTGCAAGTTTGTTTCAGGCCAAAGCTTGAACATGAATGCAGATTTTCTACTGAGGCCACATCGAAAGCTAGGATTGAAGATAGCCATAGATTGGTTTTCTTTTCTTCTCCTTTTTTTTTTTTCTCTGAATTTGTAAATTTTTATAAAAAGGATTAATAATTTTCAATTTCAGGCAGCAAAGACTTCAAGAAAAACATGCTGAAAACAGGACTTTCACTGAGGTTTTAAGCTGATTTTTTATCAATCTGCGCTGGGTGACTAGGTTCACTTGACTGACCAATTTCTGAATGCAGTACAAAATGAAATCCATGGAGTTGCCTATGGCTTTGTTTATTGATTTGTTTTGTTTTTGTTTTTCAATTTTTTTTTTAATTTGTTTTTGTTAATAAAACTATATGTTATATTTTTAAAAATTAAAAATACACATATATATTTTACTAAGCAAAATGATTTTGTTTTTTTTTTTTATTTGTTTGGTTAATAAAATCACATGTTATATATATATTTTTTTTTTAAATTAAAAATACACATGTATATTTTACTAAACAAAATGATTTTTTTTTTATTTGTTTTGTTAATAAAATTACACATGTTGTATTTTGAAAAATTAAAAATATACATATGTAATTTACTAAACAAAACAATTTATTGAATTTTTTTTTTAAATGATTTTGTTATTAAAATTATATATATATTTTCAAAAATAAAAATATACATATATATCTTAGTAACAAAACAATTTTATTTTATTTTATTTTATTTTTTTTCAATTTTTTTTTTTTTTAATTGATTTGTTTAATAAAATTATGTATGTGATATTTTCAAAAATTTAAAAATATACATATATATTCATTAAACAAAACAATTTATTGAAATCAAAGTTTTTCATGAAAACAAATTTTTTTTTTAAATTGTTGAATCAATTGAAATGATGAAGTTTTATTTTGTCTCCCTTTTTTTTTTTTTTTTCACATAACAATTCTTTTTCTGATCCTCCAGATCACACAAAGTGCAAGAGGAGAGCATACTCAAGAATTATTAATTTTTTTTTACATAACAATCCTTTTTCTGATCCTCCAGATCACACAAAGTGCAAGAGGAGAGCATACTCAAGAATTATTAATTTTTTTAGATGTAAGAAATAAGGCTACCTAGTTACACTTCACCGGCAACGGCGCCAAAATGTTTGGTCAATTTAGTGTGTCCTAAATTGCTAACATAAATTATCAACCAGGGATTCGTAAACTGACGAAGTGTGGCGCACTATATGTGCAAGATAACCTATCTCTTATTTTTTGTCGTTTTTGGATTTTTATTGATCTTGGTTGGTTTCCTAATGTGAGATGGAAATTCTAAAAGACAAGTATGGTTATGAATATTCAAGGCAATGATGTCCTTTATAATGATTTACCAACTTGAAACTGAAAAAAGAATTTGAAACATACAATGACAAAACTTGAAAGGAAATGAAAATGTGCTACTGAAATGAAAAAGGTGCTGCTAATCTAATAAATCAAAACAGTGAACTAGTGAGCATGAAACCAAACTATTCTTGCTGTTGTCTAAACACAAAAGAAACTATGCTGGAAGAAATCCAAAAGTTGCAATAAAGTAAATCTAAATCAAATTACATCAAGTTGTCTTCTGATCCCTCATCATTAGTCCAGCTATGATTTTGGGAAGTAGCCATAAACAACTTGAGTAACTGATATCTAACTTGCAGAAAGTAAACTAATATCAAACCAAACATTCATAATTCAATCACTCACCATCAGTCCAGCTGTGGCTTTCAGAGGTAACTGAAGATGTCATGCACAATTTAATATTTCTAACTTGCAGAAAGGAAACTAATATCAAACTACACATCCATAATTCAATCCCTCACCATCAGTCCAGCTGTGGCTTTCGGAGGCAACTGAAGATGTTATGAGCAATTTAATATATCTAACTTGCGGAAAGGAAACTAATATCAAACTACACATTTCATAATACAATCCCTCACCATCAGTCCAGCTGTGGCTTTCGGAGGCAACTGAAGATGTTATGAGCAGTTTAATATATCTAAATTTGCATAAAGGAAACTAATATCAAACTACACATTTCATAATACAATCCCTCACCATCAGTCCAGCTGTGGCTTTCGGAGGCAACTGAAGATGTTATGAGCAATTTAATATATCTAAATCTAACTACTGAAGCAAATGTGCAAGACTGAAATAAACAAAGCAATACCGGAATTAAACAAAAACTAAGAAAAAAATAAATTAACAACAGAACAATATTGATTCCATGTCATTAGTCAAAAGATATGCAAATGCCCGGGCTGCCATGAAAAATTATGCTAAAAGCTATGATTTCAAAAAGCAATCTAAGTAAGGAAATATGACAAAACAGAATTGAAAGCAACTTATCTAGAAAACATGTAAAAGCCTCTTTGGATAGCAGGGGCCCTCTGCTACCAATTTGGTGAAGTCCTTCAGCTCCTTAAAGATAAGATCACAATAGCATCAAAGAACTAAGCTTCTTTATTCAAAAACTCATAAATCTACATCCCATTCCATCTTGAACTTTGTTACAAATCTACTTCATCATTACTTCCTCATTACTTTCTCATTACTTATGATAGGAGAAAGCTTCTCCTATTTATACAAAATATGAGGAGACATCTCATTAATGGGAGTCCATGAATCTCTCCCTCCATCTCTAGAGTTACAATCAAAATAGAAAATGATAAGACACATGTCTTTCTAGAGTTTCAACACAACTTGAGGAATGAGATACATATCCTCTTAGAGTTTCAATACAACAAGGAAGTGAGACACATATCCTCTTGATCCCATAATCTTCTCCAACCAAATTCGAATTTGGCCTTAGAGTGCCACATAAGGGTCTTCTAGAAGTCTCCTTTTGACCTACACATGTCACAAAACTCATAATACATATATAGATATATGAAACTATGTTAATTTTCTAGTTTCTAATCATAAATTCACTTAAAATACATAAAATAAATAACTTTGGAAAACAAGGATCCTAACCCATATATTTATGAAAATGGTTACTTGATGTAGGGTTTTAGGTCAAATGACTATGATATAAGAACTAAATGGTTATGACATAATGGAAATATGTATGAATATGAAGAACATTTTTGAGACTCAACAACAA
>JAXQQM020092504.1:0-10824 GCA_034641835.2 Pinus albicaulis | reverse complement strand
CATTTCTAGATAAAAGAAATCGAGCACATAGTAGATTTACTTCTAGCACAAACAAAAGCATATTGTCAACAACCATTGCAGTGAAAAAGAAATCTAGTGCATGCTAGATTTCTTTATGTTGCCAACAACAATATTGCAAGTTGAAGAAAAGCTAACACGTGCTAGATTTACGCATATCACAAACACAAACACGCAACAACATTGTAGGGTGAAAGAAATATAGCGTGTTAGATTTGCTCCCAGCATAAACAAAAGCATATTGCTAACAACAACAATGCAAGGAAAAAGATATCTAGAACAACTACTATCACAAACACAAGCACATTTCCAATAACAACATCGCAAGGTAAAAGAAATTTAATGCATGTTAGCTTTACATGTAGCACAAATACAAGCATACTACCAACAACAACATTCCATGCCAAAAGAAACCTAGTGCACGCTATATTACCTTCTAACATAAACACAAGCAAATTGCCAAGGTGAAGGAAATCTAACACGTGCTAGATTTCCTTCTATAATAAACAATCAAATTGACAACAACAATATTGTAGAGAAAAAGAAATCTAGCACAACTTCTAGCCCAAACACAAGCACATTTCCACATTGCCAAGGTGATAGGAAATCTAACACATGCTAGATTTCATCCTATCATAAACAACCAAATAGACAACAAAAATATTGCAGAGCAAAATAAATCTAACATGTGCTAGATTTACGCATAGCACAAACACAAGCACACAACAACATTGAAGGGTGAAAGAAATCTAGCATGTTAGATTTGCTTCCAACATAAACAAAATCATAGTGCCAACAACAACATTGCATGGAAAAAGATATCTAGAACAACTTCTATCACAAACACAAGCACATTTCCAATAACAACATCACAAGGTAAAATAAAGTTAATCCATGTTAGATTTACATGTAGCACAAAAACAAACATACTACCAACAACAACATTTCATTCCAAAAGAAACCTAGCGCATGCTATATTTCCTTCTAACACAAACACAAGCACATTGCCAAGGTAAGGAAATCTAACACGTGCTAGATTTCCTTCTATAATAAACAACCAAATTGACAACAACAATATTGTAGAGCAAAAGAAATCTAGCACAACTTCTAGCCCAAACACAAGCACATTTCCAATAACATTGCCAAGGTGAAGGAAATCTAACACGTGCTAGATTTCATTCTATCATAAACAACCAAATAGACAACAACAATATTGCAGAGCAAAAGAAATCTAGCATAGTTTCTAGCCCAAACACATGCATATTTCCAATAACAACATTGCAAGGTGAAAGAAATTTAACGAGTGTTAGCTTTACATGTAGCACAAATACAAGCATACTACCAACAACAACATTGCATGCGAAAAGAAATATAGTGCATGCTATATTTCATTTTAACACAAACACAAGCACATTGCTAGTAAGAACATTCCAAGGTGAAGGAACTCTAACACATGTTAGATTTCCTTCTATCATAAAAAACCAGATTACCAACAATAACATTGCATTGTGAAAGTTCCTTCTAGCATGTCAATAAAAATATTGTAAGGTGTGCTAGTGTTGGAAATATTAAGAGGGGGGTTGAATCAATATTTCTTTACAATTGTTATATTATGATAGTTAAAATCACCAGTTAAACCAAAACAAAAGATGTGCAACAAGAAAATAATTTTATTAATGGATTTGAGGACTCTGAAATCCCAAGCTCCAACTTGTACAACAAAGCCTTTAACTCCTTCAAGGCTTCAACCCTGAATGAGTAGTCTAATATTCAACTACAAATCCAAGCTCCAACCTTGTATGACGACTCCAATCCTATAGGGATCCAACCCTCTCAGTTTGCTTCAATCCCTTAAGGTGACTTCAATACTGCTTCAAGCCTCCATCAAAAACTTCAAACACTTCTAAAAAATGTATCCAAGATAGGTCTGCAAAGTGCTCTCAAATATACCTCTACAAAACTTCATGTCTGCTTTAGCAAAAATTTTATGGTTGCACCAACAAAACATGTCTTCAAGTGTTGATATTCAACTATGCTCCAAGGATGACTGCTCCAACAAAACTAGTCTTTAAGTGTTGGTCTTCAACTATACTCCAAGGGTGATTGCTTCAACAGAACAACTCTTCAAGTGTTGGTCTTGAACTATGCTTCAAGAGTGATTGTTGTTTCAACAAAGACTTGAAGAAAGCTCAATTAATGTCATCATGAATGTACTCTACTATCAACTCAAAAGGTGCTCAAAGTATGTTATCATTTTATCATTCAACGAAGGTGTCTCCTAGGCTCTTCATGTGTGCTTTAAAGAATGTCCTTCAATATGCAAGGATTACTTTACTTTCATTTCAAATTTGACTTGATATGTTGATCAAGCCTCTCAAGGTGTAATATTCCTAATGGAAAAATTAACAGTGATAACAAAAGCATGCAATAAACCCAACACAAATATTTTCCAGCAAACGCCCATAAAACAAAAATGCTCCAAACACACCAAAATGGGCAAATTTGATTATAAGATCTTGTTGGAGTACAATA
The DNA here is from genome assembly GCA_034641835.2 of Pinus albicaulis. Taxonomy (NCBI): domain Eukaryota; kingdom Viridiplantae; phylum Streptophyta; class Pinopsida; order Pinales; family Pinaceae; genus Pinus; species Pinus albicaulis. The sequence continues at coordinate 8,274 of JAXQQM020092504.1, read as the reverse complement.
TAAACTCTAATATTCAACTACAAATCCAAGCTCCAACCTGGTCTCTCACAAGGGTCCAACCTTGTATGAGGACTCCAATCCTAACATATTAATCCAGGCTCCAACCTAGTTTCTCACAAGGCTCCAACCTTGTATGACGACTCCAATCCTCTAGGGATCCAACCCTCTCAGTTTTCTTCAATCCCTTAAGGTGACTTCAATACTACTTCAAGCCTCCATCAAAATCTTCAAATGCTTCTAAAAAATGTATCCAAGATAGGTCTACAAAGTGCTCTTAAATCTACCTCTACAAAAACTTCAGGTCTGCTTCAGCAAAACATTTATGGTTGCGCCAACAAAACATATATTTAAGTGTTGATCTTCAACTATGCTCCAAGGATGACTGCTCCAACAAAACAAGTCTTGAAGTGTTGATCTTCAACTATACTGCAAGGATGACTACTTCAACAAAACAAGTCTTCAAGTGTTGGTCTTCAATTATGCTTCAAGAGTGATTGTTGTTTCAACAAAGGCTTGAATAATGCTCAATTAATGTCATCATGAATGCACTCTATTGTCAACTCAAAGGATGCTCAGAGTATGTTATCACTTTCTCATTTGATGAAGGTGTCTCCTAGGCTCTTTGATGAAGGTGTCTCCTAGCCACAATCATTGCTGAGCCATTTTATTAATATGCTAGGAAAGAGTGCAAATGAGGTGCTGCAAAGATTGCACATGGGCCTGCTCAAAGCAGGATGAAGGACAGCTCAAACCCAAACAAGAACTCCTGTCGGAAACTACTCTGCATGGCTCAATGACTGCGTTGTTCTGCCCATAAATGTTGTTGCTAGCTGACTTCAGGCTGCTAGTTGGCCTAGCTCTCGTGCTCGGAAAATTCTAGGAATTTGGGAAGGTGATCCTTGCCCAAAACCCAGAAAAACCCAGAAAAGGTTTCCTCTAATTCCAACCTTCAAAATCTAACCCTTTTCCCTTAGCACCTCTAGTTGTTGGCTAAGTAAGGGCTGCGTAAATGAGCTGATCTGTTGCTCAAAAAATTCTGGGATTTTAACCACAAACTCTACTTAAGAAACCCAAAAAAACCCAGAAAGGGTTCGTCCTAATTTTGACTTCGGAAAATTGGCCCTCTTGCGCTTGGCTCACCCAACTGCTGTGAAATTCGAAATCCGAGTTGGAACTGCTGGTATATGTCTCCAAAATGCTGCCAAAATCCCTAGTAAGAGGTGGCTAGCCTGCCCTCCAAATCCTCTGGCTGAACTCTTGTTCTCTCCTACACTTTCGACACTTCCTCTCCATTGTACTGCGCAGTCTCTATTGCCTCTACGCAGTCCTGAAGGGACTACGCTCTTTGTTGCCTTTACGTAGTCCTAAAGGGACTACACATTCCTGTTACTGCTGGTGTTTCAATCCCTCACCAAAGGGTGGAACTCCTCTCCTGAGCTGGCACTCGAAGTCCCTCGAGGATGAGGTTAGGATCTCCGCTCGGAGAATAGCACTGCAAACTTGGCTAAACAGCGCAAGCGTGCTCTAGTCAAAATGACAAGAAGAAATTTGTTGAATGAATGAATGATTTCTATGGCTGCCCTCATCCCCTTTTTATTCTTATGAAACCCTAATAATCCCTTAGGTCCACATGAGTTGTGATGTCCACTTGGCCCCTTGGGCTCCACATAAAGTTGTGTTGTCCACTTGGCCTCTTGGACCCACATGAGTTGCGTTGTCCACTTTAACTCTAAGAAAGTGGTTTTATTCTAAATGTTAGGTTCATGGGTCCCTTCACCCCTTTATTCTCCCACTATACTTTAGAAAAGAAAAATTGGCAAACTTTAATATTCTAATTAGTTGTCTGCTAATTAGGAATATTACAGTCCTCCCTGCCAAAATGTTGCTTGTCCTCAAGCAACACCTGAACAAGCCTCATCTCTAGTTGACGCTCCCCCACTATCACTACAAAATGTGCCTGGGTCCCAGACGCGCTCACCATCCGCTCACCATTCAAGTAGTCCATCCTATGCACTCCAAGAGTAAACCCTTTATGATACTGCCTAATCCTTGCAAAGGTAGCGTCTCGCTCACATGAGATCCTCCTGCTATCATCCTGCTGACCAACCTGCCATACTAATGAAGTCCCCCACTCCATCAGTTACTCGCTAAAGCCCAATGAAAGATCTACATGATCCCCCCATGTAGTATGCAGCTCACCCCTAAATGTTATCGCGCTATGTAGAGCTATAATGCTCGAGTCCCCTGCTAGTCTCGTAGAGGTGCCACGATGTTGATGTTGCGCCACTCTGGCTGTGAGACACCCCCAATTAGGTGCAGTCTGTATCCCTTTATCTTGGGACCTTGTGGTGAAAAATATGTGTAGGCCAAGCTCATCTTGCTCGAGCAACTGCATGATGCTGATATCTACCCGTCCAATGTCGATCATGACTCGAGTAACAACATGACAAGTCTGCCTAGCCATGTAGTGGAAATATCAGTGCACCCCCATGTGTCAAACCCAAAGTGGATTGGATCATTGTCTGCTTTGTCCCTTCTCATCACAAAGTGGAGTGATCCACCTGCCCAACAGATCCCTGGATCCCCCAACCATACTGGGATCTCCCAACTCCAACTCCTCTCGAGATGTCATTGCGTAGCGCTGCTACCTGCTAGAACCCATCTGACCCTCAGCTCTAACCCCTGTATGTATCCCCTGGGTGGACTCCAGGTATCAGGAGTATGTCCCACGCATGCAAACCTGCCCTACTCCTGCCAGACCTTGTAGTAAAATATGTTGTCCCAACTCCTGATGATACATCTGGACACTGCTCAGAGTCTGGGTACCCTCCTGTAGATGAATTCTACCATCCATCGTCCCTCAAATGTGAGCCTAGGGGTGGAACATAGGCGACCTTGGAAATCAACCATGCAATCCCTAAGCCGATATCCATCAACTCGTACACCTAGAGAGCCTCCCATGCCCTCCTGCCTGATTGGAGGGTGTCAAGGGGCAACAACCAAACACTTCACATCCGAAAACCACACTGGAGGATGAGGGGTGAGTATGTCCCAAAGGGTGAGATCAAGAGTATACCTGAATGCTCAAGAGTAATCCTCCGAACGACACTCCCTCTGTCTCGGATCTGCAAATAAGACCCTCATAGCCATGTCTCTGCTAAACGTGGGGTCTCCAAATGCTCAACAATATCCTCATCAATCATAGGTGAGCTCCATCCCAAGGTACACCTAATGCCCCTGACCATAAGTCCCTTGGAGGCAACACTGCAAGTGCCTGATGCGTCGTATCATGGGTCTGCATACCACCAAGTGAAGTGTCTCTGCACTCCTCATCCTGCCACCGTATGCTACAACCTGCCACTGTACACCATCGTATATTGCCCGCTACGGCTATACCATCCTGTATCGTCATGTATCCCTCCTGTGTCACTGCACTTGTCGCTCCCCACATGTACCCAACACGTTGTGAGGCACTCCTACTCCACAACACAGTCTGACATACCACAACACACCCCCATGCATCTCCATTCTCCTCTGTAGGCCACTGCTCCTCGCTGCATAGCCCTGCACACCCCTGGATGTTATGGTCTAACATCGGGTTTGTACGAATCAATCTACATCCCTCTACATGACACTAGACCCTATGACATGACTCTATGTAGTCCTCCGTATCAGTGCCTACTATCGTGCCACCCTGTAATGTATAGTATCCTGCATGGCCAAAATATCCACCATTCTGCTAGTAAACCCCCCATGAGGTGGGCCCATTGGCCATTGGATATCTCTGCAAGACACCATTAGAAATTGGCCATTGGATATCTCTGCAAGGCACCATTATAAATTTTTACAACTTGTGTTTGCTTATAATGGGTTTAATACTGTTAATATATAGCGTATATGCAGTAAATGAAAAATATTTAAGTAGTCTGGTTTACTCTTATCTTGATGGTTTGTAATTGGTAGCATATTAGTCTATATGCAGTAAATTACAGACAAAACTTACGTATTCAGTCCTTTATATTTATGATTTGTAGTTGATAGCATATTAGTTTATACCACTCCAAATATCACTTTTGTTACCTGCGGATTGTTAAAGGAAAAATTAAAAAATAAACATGCCACGCCATCCCACTCTCATAGGTCTGCATTCTAACCAAGGCTTCTGATGGGTAACTGCAAACCTACTTACAACTTCAACATAGGGGGAGCAATATTTCCTTGATTTTGCGTAGAGCAGCACATTCTTTCTTCCCACCATACATATGCTTTCTGGTCTTGAACTGAAAGCTTCCATTCAGCTCTACTACATCAATTTTAAATGGAGTGTAGTTCCTTGAGAAGATGTAATGATTTCAGCTTGTTGGCATCTAGTTTTAAAAATAAGCTCTACACATTTCTGTATTGGCCATTGTCAATTGCATTTTCTATTACAATGACCCAAAAATGTTGGCAGTTAAAAGGAGACGAATAATCCCATATCATATATCTGCATCCTAGAAAAGGCTTCTGGTGGGTAACTGAAACCTTCTCACAAATTTAACATAAGCGGCATTATTTTCTTAGTTTTTGCATGCAACAAATTCTTTCTTCCAATTATACATATGCTTTTTGGTATACTGAATTGAAAGCTTCCATTCAACTCTACTATATCAAGTTTAAATGGAACATGCAGTTCCTTGAGAAGCTGTAGTTATATCAGCTTGTTGACATCTAGATTTAAAAATAAACTCCTCACGTTCTGTTTTGGCCATTGTCAATTGCATTTCTATATAACAATGACCCAAAAAGGTTGGCAGTTACAAGGAGACATTGGCCAAAATTTCATTACACTGGTTTTAACGGACTACTAAAACACCTGATAGCAAGTTGATATAACTCAGCTTGTTTATGTTGATGAGCATCTTTTCCTAAAATATATATACTTAAATGATCTGTAGCAGAAAATATTTTTTATCTTTTGGCAAGGGTAAACAGCTTTTTCTTGATCCATGGGGAGCTTTCAACCCCAATTCTACATTATAGTAGTAAAACCCACAATAATGTGAGTACCATCAAATTGAGCCAACTTTTAACATTAAATATTGCCCTATGCCCGCTGAAATTTGAACCTGGATCTCTATTGCGGTGGCAACTGATCTCAACCACTAGACACATTTGGAAATATGATGCAGGATGTTGTCCTTGATGGCAACCCACTGAATGAAGATAAAGACATGCAACTGTTGACATATGTTGTCCTTGATGGCAATCCACCTGATGAAGTTATGCTTGACTTGATGGACTTAGTAAATGATGTAAATCTGATGTGATATAATGTTTGTTGACAATATGATGCTAAGTGTTGTCCCTGAAAGGCAACCCACTTGATGAAGATGATGACATCTTACTTGATGAAGTTGTGCTTGAGATAATATGTTCTTGATGAAGAAAATATGATGTATCTATAGTGTGAACAAAAGGCAATGAAGAAAGGAATTCAGAATGTACTCAAAGTATGATGAAAAGGAGTATGTCTCTTGGTATACGCGGATTGGCCTAGGGGAAATCGCGTATGCACGCGGAAAAGAACGTGCAAAGTCACGTATGGGCTAAAGCGCTCAAAAAGTGCAAATCTAGGGGCCCGTGGTATTAAAGGCTCATGGTATTGGTTTGGCTCATGGTATTGAAGAAGGCGCCCGTGGTATTGAAGGCTCATGGTATTGGTGCCCGTGGTATTGAAGGCTCATGGTATTGAAAAAGGGGCTCATGGTATTGAAAAGAGATAAACCTATATAAAGAGATGAAATTCATTATGCAAATCATGAGTGTGGGAGCAAGATGTCTGAGCTTGAATGAATACTTCTCTGTGAAGTATATCTGTGTGGAAAAGGTAAAGGTTTGATGATAGATCTGAATCTATGATGCACTTATGAAGAAATGATGAAGCGGGATTTCTAGATCTGAAATGTACTTGTATTTGCTAGATCTATTTATGGAGTGATTAGATCTGTGATGAGGCGAACATCTGGCGAACATCTGATACGAGAAGCAAAAGGGAGTAATCTGAAGCGGGAATATCGATCGATGAAGTATAAGTCTTTCTGTGTGATTGAAGATCTATACGCTACTTCGCCGCAGAGGAAGCGCGTATATACGCGGCTTCGCTGAAGAGAAAGCGCGTATGCGCAATGAAATATGTACAAAGGTATACGCTGGTTTATGTGAACGGAAGCGCGTATATACGCGACATTAGTGAAAGGAAAGCGCGTATGCAAACTAGGGTTTGCTGAAGTCTGTGGTAAGAAATGTCTGATCTGTTCTGTTGGTTTACTGATATCTGTCAGTGAGTTATATGTATCTGTTTCATGGTTGACTGTGCTTAAAAGTATGGAAAGGGTCCAGTCTGAAAATATGATGAAATGTGGCTGCAAGTGGTGTCCTTAAGGAAGCTTTGGATCCAGTGTGAAAATTGATGAAACGTGGTCCATAGAGGTGCTGAGGGTTGTGCCAGTCGAAATCAATAAACTCCCTTCCGGTTTCACTTGTGCTTGGTCGAAGTCGTAGCTCCTTCAAGGTAGAGGCACATTGGCAAGAGTGAGGGAGTTTGGAGCTCCTTCAGGAAGAGGCCCAGTAAACGGCGAGGTGGGTGTGCATAATTCTTTGAGTCAATCTGCGCACAACCATATATTTGTAGATATTTTCTCTGTAATAAAATGTGGAAGGTGAGCAACTGCGTGGGTGGTTTTCTCCCGATTTGGGTTTCCACCCTAAAAATCCTGGTGTTCCATGTGATGCTGTGTGATGGTTTATTAGTCTCTTTGTTCTGCTTTGTGAATATCGAAGATGAATGATGAATGGTTTAGTGAAGACTTAGTAAACATCTAAATCTACGTATACGCGAGTTTTATGAAGGATGTCCGCGTGTATACGCTAGTTGGCTTCAGCAAAGTAGCGTATGGGTTTTAAAGGAATGAAAAAGTAAAAAGTTTTGAATATGCAGTAAATACTGATTCACCCCCCCCTCTCAGTATTTTTCCCAACAATTGGTATCAGAGCAGGTCCTTCTGTAGAAGCTTGATCGCTTGAAGGAGATCCGTCGCAATGGGAAAGAAGCAAAAGAAGAAGGCTACTGAAAAGGAGATATCTCAGAAAACTTGTGCAGCAGAAAATAAAGAAGATAAATCAGGTATTGATAGTTGTTCTTGTGACTCACTTTCTGGTGCATGTAATGATAAAGATAGTGTAAGTAAAGTCTTGGATCTGAAGGAAGCTATCAAGAAAATTGAAGATCAACAAAGATCATTTAATAAAAGCGAAGCTATTTACAAAGAGATGATCTCTCAAATGGAAAAACAAATAGAAATGCTGAATGGACAGGTGGAAAAATATCAAAGGTTTCATACTTATGCATCTAATCGAATGACAAGACTTGAAGCAGAAATCAACGAATCAAGCAAGAAGAATGAAGGACTTGAAGCTGCAATCATCTCTCTGCAAACAGATAGTGAAGCATCAAGTAAGAAGAATGAGGAACCTCTACCATCATTTGAAAAGAATAAGGGTCTTGAAGCAGAAATCATCTCTCTCAAGGAAGATCTGGAAAAATCAAAGAAGAAGAATGAAGAGCTGGAACAAACATGTGAAGAAAACGAAAATTGGCTGAAAAAGGAGATTCTAAATCTGAAGGATCAAGTAAAAGATGGAAGAAGGAAAGAAGAAAGCATGACAAAGCAATGTCAAGACTTGGAGGTTGAGGTAAACATTCTCAAAGGTAAATTAGAAGAAAAGGTTAAACTTTTGAGGTTTCAAGATAGTACTAAGATTCTGGATAATATTCTTAGTAGTCAAAGGTCTCCTTCTATCAAACTTGGTCTTGGTTTTCATGAAACTGTTAAAGGAGAATCTAGCTCACAAGGAAGTGCTAAAAATTCAGAGGATGTCAATGCAAAACCTGAAGTGTTGAAAGAGACAAAAGGTCAACCAACAATGATGAAATCTCAAAGGAAATCAGTCAATAATGTTGAATGCTTTAAATGTCATGATTATGGGCATGTTGCAGCAAATTGCAGGAGCAGATCATTTCAGCCTCAAGCAAACAGTTCCTACATAGAAAGGTACTCTGGTTTCTTCAAGGGATATTGTTTTTCATGTAACAAGTATGGACATAAAGCAGCTGATTGTAAAAGGAGGAAGAATAAAAATACTCATTATGATTCTTATGTTTATTTCTCTGGCCACATGAGATGTTATGCTTGTAACAAGTATGGACATGTAGAAAAAGAATGCAGGATGAAC
>JAXQQM020067537.1:0-72819 GCA_034641835.2 Pinus albicaulis | reverse complement strand
ATAAAAGCATTAAAGATCATGACACCAGGAATGGGACAAAGCTTCTATATTGACGTTGTAAAAGATGTGGAGGAATACCACCTGATTCATCCACGGTTCCAAGTGAAATCGTCCTCTGGATCCATCCAATCCAAGCCTCAATAATATTCTTCCAGAAAGGTGCACAAGGATGTGACATAAAGGAGGTGAACATCTCAAAGAGGGAAACAAGGGTTTCCTCAACCTCGAAAGTGCAGGAGGCACATGGATAATCAGACTTGATCTAGGACTAGCAGGCTATAGTATCAATACCTATCTCTCTCCTCCCTTTAGGCCTTCCCATGAGGTGTATTTATACTTCCTCCAAACAATTTTTAAATTTGGGAAACAGTTTGGCCACGGGCTCCTGTAGGTAGGCTTACGCTGTAATCCGTAAACCCCGCCCATAAAATAGGGAGTTTTTTTCTTTTCATGCTTTAAATTATATACGCGAGTAGGATATAGATGGACCTACATCTACATGCATTTTTGAGAGGGCAGAGTCACGTATGGAATTCAAAATATTTTTTTTGGGTAAAGGACCAAGTCTGAATGGAAAGTGTTAGCCAAGGCCAATACATAGATCATCAAATATATAGAGGTGTTAAATGATGCTATAAAATATGCTCCCTAATATATGAGGTTAGAAGGGGTACATGATGGTCGAAATGTATTATGTGCATAATAAAGAATCTTGCGAGGACTTGAGAGGACTTCATGAGATTTCAGCTTGCCAAAAACTAGTGGAAGAGATCATAAAGAAAGCTCATGTCTGGGGCAGGCATACCCATGCTCAGTGAAAGTAAAGCATGTCTGCATATGAAGTATGAAGCGGATCCAATATGTATACAAGTATAGTAGAAACTGTAAAGTACATAGTGAATCATCTGATCACTGCCCCAAAAGGTACATATCAAATTGATGTCAAAGTATCACATATAGAAGAAATTATCAATGATGTTGAAAGATATCTGATCACTGAAGTCACAACTGAATCTCCAAGGACCTAATCATAAGTAGTGGAATAATGGTACTAAATGCAACTCGGGTGCCAACATATAGGATGTTGTTGTGATGAACTGCAACATATAAGGTGGATGGTATCACTGGAAGAAAATTGAAGGAGCTGTCAAAGTGAACCAAAGCATGCTGATGCAAACTCGGGGTATTCACCGATCACCATGGTACAATTCTACATTATGGGGATAAATGAGTTGAAGTCGACCATGTGAGAAAACATTTGATTATCGGTCATTGATGTATATAATTAACAAACGAGAGACAACTCATTGATAATGATGATGAGAGTCAAGGTATTGCAGTACAATCTAACAAGTGCGAATGAATGAGTTGAAGTCGAACACTTGATAGAATCTACCAATCAGGAGACATTGATGTATTCTCACTGTCGATAGCAAAGGAGTTTGCCACTAATGACTGCAAACCCTAAGGTACTTAAAAAAGGAATCTAGACCTTGTTCCCAGAGCAATGTGTCAGATTTGATGGGAAATATCTGCTGGAAGGAAGGAATTAAGGCATCCCACATCAATCCAATGGAGTCACCAATTCTGTTACGGGATGAATTACCCTAGGGTCTAGGTTGAGGACCCCAACAGAGCAAGAGGCATACAACAACAAGAAGCGGGCAAAATAATGGTCCTAATGCTTAAACTAGTACACTTGGGAGAGGTCACCTTACCCATATTTCCCACATTGAGGTCGTTTCCGCAGGGTTCAAACCCTATTCTTCTCCACGTGCTTCAAAACTTGCAACTCATTCAATAAAATAACATAGACTAGTTGTAACATCATACATATTCTAGATGTCAGTGGTTATATCATATAAGCTTATAGAAAATAACATGAAATCAACTATAACAATATCATTAACATGTATAAAAGCATTAAAGATCACAACATTGGGAACGAGACAAAGCTTCTTTATTGATGTATGTAAAAGATGTGGAGGAATACCACCTGATTCAACCATGGCTCCAAGCAAAACCATCCTTCGGATCCGTCCAGCTGAAGCCTCAACAATATTCTTCCATAAAGGTGCACAATAATGTCACATAAAGGAGGTGAACATCTTAAAGAGGGAAACAAGGGTTTCCTCAACCTAGGAAGTGCAGGAGGCACATGGATAGTCAGACTTGAACTGGGACTAATAGGCCATAGTATCAATACCTATCTATATCCTCCCTTTAGTCCTTCCCATGAGGTGTATTTATACTTCCTCAAAACAGTTTTTTCAGTTGGGAAACAGTTTAGCCACGGGCTCCCATAGGTAGGCTTCTGGTGTAACCCGTAAACCCCACCCAGAAAAATTGGAGTTTTATATTTTTTTCATACTTTAAATTATATACGCGGGTAGGATATAGATGGAATCAAGTCTTCATGAATTTTTGAGATGGCAGAGTCACATATGGAATTCAAAATATTTTTTTTTGGGTAAAGGACCAAGTCTGAATGGAAAGCGCTGCCCAAGGCCAATACATAGATCATCAAGTATATAGGGGTGATAAATGATGCTGTAACACCATGCGTTTTTTATCCACATGATATATAGTTTTTAAGTATAGATATGTTTGCCATGATAAACCCTTTGAAGACACACAACTACTCATCAAATACGTTTTTAAGATAAGATGTTGATTTCTTACTATTGCGCCCAAATGAAGGAGGAGTTGGTGGATTATGCATTGGAGGAGGGGGTTTTCAAAAAATATGGGCTAGTCCCAAGGATTTTGTCCATTTTCATTTGGAATTCAAATCGAAAGGTCACCATGTCACAGTTTCTAGGCCTACCAAGTGTTTGGAAAGAAAAGATAATAATTTTATAGGACAGTGAACTGGCAATTCAGAGGCCCTAACCCCTGCTCCAACTGCACATTGTTCAGGTTTTGTAGTTTTGTCTAGCCTAGGGCCTAAGGTGGTTTTTCAAGGACTGAAAAACTTTTCTTGGGGTTCTCTAGCTTCGGTTTTGGTTTCCCTTTCATCCCAAATATCATAGGAAGACATACAATGTGTTATGACTTTCTTGGGGTTTTCAAAAGTTTCATAAGTTACAAATTTCTCCGATTTGTTTTCTTGCTTGTCTTTCATATCAAGTGTCATTGGCCTCGCCCTCCTTGGGAAAACTATTGAAGGAGAGCCTTGCCCCGATGATGGAAGAAGGTCGAATTGATGTTGAGAATGGTGTTGGGGTTTTCGAGGAGAAACCCTCTTGTAAACAAGAATGAGTTGGATGGTTGAGGGTGTCAGTTGGATGTATATAGATTAGTAATTTTTGTATGATTTTAAGGAATGGTTTACTACAATGGGCAATACTGACATAGAAATCATATGTTAAATGAGATCTCCTTGGAAGGCTTTAGCAGGAGATGGTGTAAGGCTTGACACAACATTACTTATAAATTGTGATTACATGCCTATGCATATTTGGAATACAGGAGGCTCTTTCATGTTGGTGTGTCCATCCTATACAAATCATCTTTTGGCAAAGTTTGAATATAATGATTATTGGGTAGTTGTAGTAATTTGTTTTCTCCCAAGATTTAGGGGAAAGCTAAGAATGACATATTGTTATCATGAATTTGTTGATGTTGAGCTTATGATGCTTCTTGCATTGCACCTGTAGAATAGGTAATCCAAGGTAATATTCCTTAAACTATCCAAAAATAAGTATTTCATTGTTTCTATGCTTCATAAATACTTTGCATTGTTTTTTCATGCATCTGAAATATACTTCGCACTATTATAGACCTCAGAGACATACATCACATGATTTCATGCCTCAGAGATTTCATAGAGACATTGCTTCAATATTTGTTGTCTTTCTCTACCTTCAGACTTCGTACTTTTCTTTATAGTTTGCACCTTTCAGACTTCGCCCCTTTATGTCTCAAATTTGTACTATTTCTTATCCCTATGAATTTCCTTGAGTGATTATCCTTTTCTTCTATTTCCAACCTCCAAGGGCAAGTAAACTTGTCTTTTATTTCCACCATCCAAGATCGAGTAACCTTGTCTTCTATTTCTAGTATCCAAGCTTGAGTAACCTTTTCTTTAGAGAGTAGCCTTGTCTTCTATTTTAGATCAGATGTGTGTGATAATCATAAGCTCCAATTGGGATGAGAGTGAACTATATATATATATTATTCTCCACAAGCGAATGAGTGCCACATGTATTTGGGACAATTTGAGGGGCATGAGGGCCGAATTGGAATATTGGTGAAGCAAATGACAAAAATCCAAATTTTATTCTTTTACAACGGTCATGAAGAACGTGAACTTTTACATTTCATTTGACTAAAACAAACATGAAGAACATGCTAGAGAATAATAATATTTTTTCTACTTTTGTTTTTACATGAAATACATTTTGATATAATAACAATTACAAAGACATGAAAAGATACCATGGATGTGGGGAAATAAAATGGATTTAATCCAAAACCATCCAACAATGTAAGAATTTCATGTGTATCCTATTTAATTTTGTATATATTTTTTACCTATGTTTGGAAATAAGGTTGAGTTTGACCTGTGTTTTCTCCACTTAATGTATCTTCTAGCCATACATATGTTAAAAGTATTAGTGTAATTACGTTTAGAAGCAAGCCATTCCTAAATAATGAGGTGGCATTCTCACCAGATGCAAAAAGGAGATCCAGTTGTAAGATGACCTCGGTCAGCTTTGTATTAAAGGCACAAAAAAGGGGGACAAAATAGTATGAACCTACATATGGATAGCTTGAATATTGCACCATTCATGTAGTTGGGGACTGCTTGTGTCAGTTTTGAATTTTTGAAATTATCATGTTGCAATGGCTATAATAGTTTTTCACAAATGATAATTACTTCTCTTGATACAAGCAGTTCCTTATTTATCCTTTAATCAACAAGTATCCATACATGAAAAAATTCAACTAATAATTCTTCAAAAATAACAGTAAATAGAGATCACAGTAGACAATAAGAAAGAGACAGGAGACACCAAGATTAGGCTCACATCCAAGGAAAACCCCACAAGGGGAAAACCCAAAATTATTTCCTTATGAGACAGAGATTATGTCCATCAATAGTACATCTGAATGTTTCAATAAATCCAAAATAATCAACAATGAGATACCCAATCAAAGTCTTCACAAATAAAGAGAGAGATTCCACTTATACCAATGAGAGGGTATGCATAAGGGGGCCAAAATATGGGCCTATAATCACTGTGAAAGTAGGCCGAAATCCTCATTGTGGTTACCAAAAAATTCTGCCAATGAACTGTCAATAATTTGGCCCTAAAACCCTTGGTCAGTCTTCTAGAGTATGTCACATAAAAGAATGAGCTTCTTTGTAGCTTCGGCCTCAAAATAATCAACAAAACAAATATTAAGACTATCCCAAATCTTGCATTTATTATGTCGGGATATATCTTAAACAATATTTCTAGTGTCCATGTGGTTACATGACACACCTACAACATGTCATCCATAAAGGACACAAAGTGAATGGTTCAGTCCCTCTCATAGTACATTAACACTCTTGCCTAGTTACTTAGCACACCATAGACCAATATGCCTTCCCTCATTGTGAAAGTTGGCCTTTATTTTGAGAATATTAGGACTTGGAGGGTAAGAATGATGAGGGTATCCTTTTATAAAGATGAGTCTCTTATAAGGATAAGCACTTTAATGACAAAGAAAATCACAATATTGACCACTCACTTCTTACCATTCCCACACCATAAAAAAAACCTTTAAAATGTCATTCTTAATTTCTCTTGTGTAGTTTCCTAATGTCATTCAAGTAGAATCTCTCAATTACTTATTTCAGTAATGGTGCAATCAATTTTTATTCTCTTAAAGAACTCTTTCTAGACATGCACCCCATCAAACATAAATCATCGAGTAAAAATGAATGGAAATGAATGAATAAGAGGGTGTGGATGGGAGTGTTAGTGAGTGTCAGGCATGCCAAGGGGAGAGTGACAAGGCATGCTAGGGAATGCTAGGGCATGTGAAGAAGTGTTAGGGTGTGCTAACATGTGCCAGATAGTGTCAATGCATGCCAAGACATGCCATGTGTTAAGGCATGACAAGATGTGCCAGGTGTTAGTGTATGCGAACACATGTCAAGGAGTGTCAGGTGACAAAAAGGAACACCAAGTTAAAATGAAAATAAATGAACACATATGAGGGTTAATAATTCAAGACCTTTCCTTTTCAAGAAGGGCATGCTATGCATACCAACACTAGTGCCAATACATGACAAAGGCCAAGTGCTAGTGTGTCTTAAGTGCCAAATCATTCTCTATTACTTCTTTCTTAATTGTGATAATTGATCTCAAATAAATTTTATCTTAAACCATGCCAAGGCATTACATGGCATCCAAACGCATGCCAAGAATTGTCAAGTTCCCCAAAGTGCCAAGAGCCAATATGTGCAAAGGAGTTATATGGCATGCTATGGAGTTTTGAGTTTTCTAAGGAGGGAGTGACAAGATATGATAGATAGTTCCAAGGCATGCTAGAGTTTTAGGGAAGCATACCAATATGTGCCAAGTTCCAATGTGTGTGTGAGTGCCAGGGAAACACAAGGGAGAACTATGTAAAAATTCATGGAAATGGATGAATAAGATTGTGTGACAGGGGGTTTCAGTGAGTTCCATGTGTGCTAAGGAGGGAGTGACATGGTATGCTAGGTAGCACTAAGTCATGCTAGAATATATTGTGCTAGAGTGGGATGCAGCCAAGATGTGCCAGGTGCCAAGGTGTGCCAACACATGCTAGGAAGTGTTAGGGAGTCCTAGGGACACACAAGGGAGCACTAGGTGAAAATAATGCATGCAAATGAATGATTAAGATATCGTGACAGGAAGCGTCAGTGACTTCCAAGTGTGATAAGGGCAGAGTGACAAGGTATGCTAGGCAGTGATAACACATTCTAGAGGCCAGGGAAACATGCCAAGATGTGTCAAGTGCTAGGGTGTGCCAATGCATGTCAAGGAGTGTTATGGAGTGCCAAGGAAAAACAAGGGAGCACTAGTTTAAAATGCATGTAAATGAATGAATAAGAGTGTGTGACAAGGATTGTTAGTGAGTTCTAGGTGTGCTAAGGATGGAGTGACAAGGTATGTTAGGTAGTGCCAAGGAATGCTAGAGTGCCAAGGCGACATGCCAAGATGTGCCAAGTGCCAGGGTGTACCAATGTGTGTTAGGGAGTGTTTGGGAGTGCCACATAAACACAAGGGAGAACTAGTTAAAAATTCATGGAAATGAACAGATAAGAGTGTGTTATAGGGAGTGTCAGCGAGTTCCAAGTGTGCTAAGGAGGGAGTGACAAGGTTATATGCTAGGAAATGCCAAGGAATGCTAGAATGTCGAGGCATGTCAGGGAATGGTAAGGTGTGTTAGGGAGTTCCAAATCATGCCAAGGAATGGATGGGATGCTAACATGTGCCACATAGTGCCAAGGGATTGTTAGACGTTCTAGGTGTTATGGCATGTCAAGATGTAAACTATGTTTTTTAGTTGTTTTATGGCCACAATTAGACGTGAGCCTTGAATTGGTAACTTGTTAAGTGAGATGAGTTAATATTGAACATGAGTATCCTAAGACGAGTTATAATATATTCTTAGGTGAATAAGGCATAATCTAGTTGTAGTAAATGAAACTTGGTCAAGTTTTTGTAGTCAAGGCAGGACTTGGTTGGGTTCCCAAGTCTAAAAAACAATAAGGGAATTTATGAGGACATGATAATTAAGGAGTGCTAACACATGAAAAATAGTTTCAATGCATGTCAAGGAGTGTTGGGGAGTGTCAGAGCACCACAACGAAGAAGTAGTTCAAAGTGCATGGAAACAGACGTATAAGAGTGTCTCCCAGGGAGTGTTAGTGAATTCCAAGTGTCCCATGGATGAAGTGTGTTAGGAGAATTTCATAATAGGAATTACAGGAGGTAAGCCTACTATTTTGATAAGGGGATGGAAAAATCAGTTTCAGACAAAGGGAGACTTTGGGCTAGACAAAACACTATTTTTTCAATGACTTGGTTGGGTTCCCAAGTCACAAAAAAGCAAGTCTATCTATAAGGGCATGAAAACTAGGGAGGTCCAAGGTTTGCGGGGAATCCAAGGAAGTGTTAACACATCCTAGATATTTCCAAGGCATGCTAGGCATTCCACGATGTGCTAGGTGTTAGGGTGTGGCGCCAACACATGCTAGGGAGTGTCAGGTAAGCAGAAGGGAGGACTAGTTTCAATTGCATGGGAATGAATGAATAAGAGTGTGTGATAGAGAGTGTTATCAAGTTATAGGTGTGTCAAGGATGGAGTGACAAGGTATGCTAGGTAGTTCCAAGGCATGATAGAGTGCTAGGAAAGCATGCCAAGATGTGTTAAGTTCCAAGGTGTTCCAATGTGTACCAAGGAGTGTTAGGGAGTGCTAGAGAAACACAAGGGAGAATTATGTCATAATGCATTAAAATGAATGAATAAGAGTGTGTGGTAGGGAGTGTCAAAAAGTTCCAAGAGTGCTACGGAGGAGTGACAAGTCATGCTTGGCAATGCTAAGGAATGCTAGAGTGATAGGGCAGCATGTGGCCAAGATGTGCCAATGCATGTAAGGAAGTGCTAACTGGGAGTGCCAAGGAAACACAAGGGAGAACTACGTCAAAATGCATGGAAATGAACAAATAAGAGTTTGTGATTGGAAGAGTCAGTGAGTTCCAAGTGTGCTAAGGAGGGAGCGACAAGGTATGCTATGCATTGTTAAGGCATGCTAGAGGCCAAGGCGACATGCTAAGATGTCTGAGGTGCTAGGGTATACCAACATGTGCCAAGGAGTGTTAATGAATGCTATGGAAACACAAGGGAGCACTAAGTAAAAGTGCATGGAAATGAATGAATAAGAGTTTGTGATTGGGAGTGTCAATGAGCTCTAGGTGTGCTAAGGAGAGAGTGACAACGTATTCTAGGTAGTGCCAAGGACTGCTAGAGTGCTATGGTGGCATGCCAAGATGTGCCAGGTGTTAGGGTGTGCCAATGCATGCTAGGGAGTGTTAGTGAGTGTCAGGGAAACATAAGGAAGAAATAGATCAAAATGCATGGAAATGAATGAATAAGAGTGTGTGACAGGGAGTGTCAATAAGTTTTAAGTGTGTTAAGGAGGGAGTGACAAGGTTATATGTTAGGTAGTGCCAAGGTATGATAAACTACCAAGGCATGTCAGGAAGTGCTATGTTGTGTTAGGGAGTGTAAAAGCATGCCAAGGAATGTAGGGGATGCTAACACATGCCACATAGTGCTAAGGCATTTAAGACATTCCGAGTGTTATGGCATGTCAAGATGTAAATTGTATTGCTTATTTGTTTTACGACCATAGTTGGATGTGATGAACCTTGTCTTGGTAACTTGTTAAGTGGGATAAGTTGAGAATGGACGTGAGTAGCCTAAGATGAGTTACAGGTAGTTCTTAGATTAACAAGGCATATGTTGAACTTACATGACACGTGTGAATCCGAGTTTGGTCTTAGAATATTTGATGCAAATAAACTCAAGTGCCACAACACATCTACTTCGCACAACAATATCTACACACATCAAGGAATCAACTGGTGTGCATGAAAATTTTTAACCTTTTCAAACTATTGTTTATTAAATTATAAACTATAATAGAATAGGCTAGAGCTCTTGTACCAGGGATCATGGCCCTTTACAATCACACTCATACAAGGAATACAACTAGGGCTTGGTTTTATTCCTTTGCAACCAATATACCTTGAACAAGACAACATTTGACCCACTTTTTGATGGTGGCCACACATAGCTTTCATTCCACATGTCCTGAACACATTTGGAAGGTCCTCTTGCCTCTCATTATGCAACTCAATTTTCCTTTATCAATGAACTTAGTTCCTTTAGGTTACTGAACTGAGCTCAAAAAACTTTTCCCTTTATCTACCTCTTTTTTCCTCTAAGGTTTGCAACACTTAGAGTTTTCGATCAGTTTTTCACAAATCTATTTGTGAACATCTCTTTGGTCTGCCCACTTTTTCCATACTCATGATACAAGATGACAAGTCTAGGGCTATGGAGGTTTCCCTTCTTCTCACTGACTCAATACTCTACAATACAATGAACTAGGGCTAGTTGGATAGCCCACTTGATTACTACTTTATTCCTTCAAATTTTGCACGTCCTTAGGCCCAATACACCTACCCTTCTACCAGTTTTGTTTTCCTTCATAGGTAAAAGACTTAGGGCTCTTCTTTGACAATGACCTAACAACCCTCCAATTGTACTTGTACTGCCATAAATTTTCCCAAACATTGTCAATTATTTTATTGTTCTAGTGCCCACAACGCTGCCATCATCTACATCTCTTCAAATCTTCCACCTAATAATGATTTGAGTCCTCTAAAAAACACTATTCTTGTGTACCAATTTCTTTGTTGTCCAATCTATGAACACATATGAACTACTCCTCTTATCATCCTTCTAACAATTTGTAGATGCTTGAACTAGGGTAACAAATCATCCACTAAAAATACATTGACTAACTATTTATAGGCTACTTTAGATCTTTGTCCAAAATTATATGGACAATCCACCAAAATCAACTCTTCATGTCAATCCATTCCTCATATCACACATTTATTCTACTCAATTTTCTACTCAGGTTCCACCTTCCTTTCGATTTTATATCTCCACACATACTTCTGCAAAACATCTTCCAAATTTGTGGTATATATTGCAGATATAAACCTCTCTCTAAGGGTCACGACCCCTCTTCTTATACGCATATTTATCACAATCTTAAGGGCATACCTTATGGACTGAACATGCTAGGAAACCTCCCTAACTAGGGCATTATACTTCTATTCTAATTGATTTAGAAAAAACCCTATCCACCCATAGAAAAAATAAAAAATCTTGCTTCCATAAGAGATTCAGCCTTTCTCATATCGACCCATATATTTCGTGCATTTCTTTGACTGAATCTTGACTTGAACTTTAGATATCTACGAACCTCAAACTAGGGTTACCTCATTCAATATTACACTTGCGACTACTTCTGTTCTGGTCCTAAATTACAGTGCAAGCCCTCCTCCATTTGTGTTGGTATTTATCATAGACCTTGCAGCCTACTAACCACCACAAGATAGGGTCTCAACCCTCTCTACTGTTTCAAAATTTGATGCAGCCTTCACACATAAACATCATAGAAATCACATGCCCAAATTCTCATGAGCCACCTCTCTTGAGCTCAATCTTCCATAAGAGAACCAACAATATGCCATCCTACTTCTATTTTGAACCCATTAAGGTATGTGACGTTCTTGTGAACCCTCGCATGATGATCTTTCTCTTGGTGGATGATCATGGCCTCCCTTTAGAAACCCTTACTCGGCCCTCTAACTCGACCTAATTTAGGACTACATCTCTCCTAGCCTCCTTGATCAAATGATACCCTTCTCACTTGATGTTCTTTCCTTCATACTAAGGCATCCTTAAATATATTTTCCGATCTAGGCCTCTTAAGAACCCTATAGAACTTATGGGATTTATCCACTTAGACCTTAGGAAATATTATTTTTCCTTTTTTATATTATTTTAGATTTTAAACCCCATCTTGGGTCCAAAACCCATTCACTTGGGTTCTTTTCCTACAAATCCTTTTGTGACCAAACCCACACAAACCCATCTCACTAGGATTGTGGAGTACCTCCCAAGCTAAAAAAATTAAAAAACATAGTCTAGTTGTAGTAATTGTAGCTTGTTCAAGATCTTGTAGTCAAGCGAGGACTTGGTTGGGTTCCCAAGTTGAAAAATAAGTAAGGGTAGTTGTGAGGGCATGATAGCTAGGGAGGGTTAGGGCATACCAAGGAATTAAAAGGTGTGCTAACACATTCCGGACAATGTCAATGCACAATGAGGAGTGTAAAGGATTGTCGAAGCATCACAAGGGAAAACTATGTCAAAATGCATGGAAATGAAAAATAAAGAGTGTGTGCTAGGGAGTTTCAATGAATTCAAGTGTTCCAAGGATGAAGTGTTTTAGAAGAAGTTCATAATAGGATTTGCAAGAGGCAAGCCTACGATTGTGATAAGGGGCTCGACAATGTAGTTTTAGACAAAGAGAAATTTTGTGTTGGGCATAACACTATTTTTCCTTTACCTATTAGTTTTATATGACATGTGGCACACTTTGGATGAATTCTCATGTTTTAAACTATTTTAGACAATTGCATATTGTGCATTGTTGTGTATAATTTTTGGGGAATTCGGCTTGTGCCAACTTATGTCTTGTGTGTCTTGTGAATCTTGTGGTTCTTGCAAGCTCTCAGTTAATGCTCTAATATTTATATGAATTGGACATACATGTGGAATATTTTCTATGTAAGCTATAATGTTGCTTAGTTTTTTTATGGCCATAGGCTAGATGTGATCCTTGTCTTGGTAAGTTCTTATGTGGGACAAGTTCACTTGGACATGAGTGGCCTAAGATGAGGTATAGGAAGTTCTTAGGTGAACAAGGCACAATATACTTGTAGTAGGTGCAATTGGTCAAGTTGTTGCGGCTGAAGCAGGAAAATGTCACATGAAATGCAGTTGCTAAGGACTTGATTCGGTTCCCAAGTCGTGAGAAAATGTAAGGCTAGTTGTGAGGGCATGAGTGCCAAGGCATGCTAGGGAATGCTAACATGTTACAGATAGTTTGAAGGCATGTCAAATATTCTAAGATGTGTCAAGTGCTAAGGCATTCCAACATGTGCAAGGGTGTGAAAATATGTGCCAGGGACTATCAAGGAAATAAAAAGGAGAAACAAGCTAAACTACAAGGAAATGAACACATAAGAGGGTTAATAAGTAATCAATTTACCTTTTCCAGGAGGGGCATGCTAGGCACACCAACACTAGGTGGAAATAGGTGCATTCTAAGTGGCAAATCATCCTTTGTTACTTCTCATCTACTTTCCAATAACTGATCTCAATTAAATTTAATAATAAATCATGGAAAAGCATACCAAGGCATCTTAATGAATGATAGACATGCTAATACTTGCCAAGCACCAACACATGCCAAGTGCCAATGTGTGTTAGGGAGTGATACACATTTTATGAAGTGGAAGGGCATGCCGAAGAGTGCTAAAGTGTGACAGAGTGTACTAATGAATATTGAGGAGTGTTATGGAGTACTAGGGCAAAGGAAGGGAGCACTAGGTCAAAATGCATGGAAGTTAATGAATATGAGGGTGTGCAAGGGAGTGACAAAGGGTGCTAGCTAGCATGCCAAGGAGGGAGTGACAAGTTATGGAAGAAGACATCATTGAATTATCTCCAACAAAGGAAGAAATCATTCAACAAAGGAAAGGTAAAGAGAAAGTCATTGAAAAAACTGAAGTGCGGCTTTTAAAGGAGCAGTTGAGAGAAGCCAGGGAGGAAGTTCTTGAACCAAGTTTGAATTGGAAGAATCTAAGCTAGAAAGAAAAATGGTGGAGGAGTTCAAAGAAAAGGTAAATGAGTAATCAATCACTTCGGATGAGGCTTTAACCAATGCAAATAAATTGTTGAAGAGAACCCTTCCTCTACACAGGGTAATGAAACATACAAGGAAGAGGAATATTTGGTTGTAGGAAGAGAGAAAGAAACTTAAAGGTTAAGTGAAAGAGTTAGAGCTTCAAATGGAAATGATATAGTCAGAGCTTAAGAAAAAGGGTTTAAAAATAATAGTCATAGATGAACCTGTGGAAACTGAAGCCTCTGCTGCCAAAGGTGAGGCCTCTAAGGTTTAAGAAAGGGATAAAATACCTTTTTAATATTTTTTGCATCATTTTAGATCATCACTTATAGAGCCATGGGAAAATTTTTAAGAAGGAATGCATAATTTTCAAGTCTGTTGTCAATTAGGAAAGTTCGTAGCGTGTCTCAGGCTTGAGGCCCAGAAAACGCTACGAACTCACTGTAGATTATTTTTGGGATAAATCACATATGTTATCTTTAAGGAGGCAAGTAAAGACTTGTGTTTGGTTATTTTGACTCATTAAACAACCTCATATTAGAAAAGGGAGTAGATAGTTTACAAAAATGGTCAAAGTCAAAGGTGCTACGAACTCTCGCTACGAACTTGCCTAAATTCCCCTATTTTTGCAATGAAGAAGATTTTGAATATTTTTCAAGTTTTGATTGTATTTTTGAGATCAGATAGCCATGTGGAAAGGTCAAAGGTAATCAGGTGAATGTTTTGATGAATAAATACTCTTCGACAAAGCCTATCATATTGCCAACTCATCATGGAAGCTTCATCAACAATTATGACACCACCTCCTAAAATTTCGGAAGACAGGTCTCCTGACTTGGTGGGAGTATTTATGTTTTCAGTCATGGTTAGTGCCACCCAAGCACATGATATTCTCGATGTAAATATGTATTTTTAAAGTATGTTAATGTAATAAATATGTTTTAGAGTCCTATTAGGTTTCTAAGTCATAAAATTAGTAGTTTTTAGTTTTATCTCCTTGTAATATGATTTTGGTTATATTAGGTGTCAACAGAAGTATTCAAAGGTCTAGCCTTGTTGGCAGACTCAATGTAAAGAGGCCTAAACTTATAAATAGGCATATTATTGAAGGAAAGAGGGTTGATTGATGCTTATGACAGACTACTATTGTAAAAAATTTCATCAGTAATATACAGTGGCAGCTTGCTTCTCTTCACCTGATATTCATGGATGTTCTCATGAGTATTTCTATTTTGTATTCTGCAATTTTATCTTCAGTGTTCTAGTGTTTGATTACTTAGAATTCATGGCTTACATGCTCTAACTCCATTCAAACACTTATTCTGTTGTGAATGTTATCTTTTCATCAGAATATCTATATGCCTCAGCTTCCATGAGAGGAGTTTCACATGTCATTGAGTTCTTCACACTGACTCCATATGCCTAATGGTAATGATTTTTCTACATCTTTAACCTGCACAAAAAACACATTTAAAGCACATTTTCAGATTTAGCCATATGTTGAGGTTCAGTTACATAAAATCATATTTATCTTTGAGAAAGCCTCTCAAGCTAGAAAGGCTAAGTTTTAGCTTAAAGTAGGTTTGAAATAGTTACTCTAGGTTGACTGTTGAAGCAGCTGTTACGTAGGTAAATCCCCTCTGCGGACAGAGGCGATCCCTCTAGCCCTAGGGTGGGTCTAGAAACTATGAGAACATACTAACATCTACCTTCCTAGATTGTAAATGAAATTCAGAGCAAAGAAGATGGCCTACCCTGTTTTGATGCTATGTTGTTGTCTTCCGTTGAAGCTTCTTGATTTGTCGCTCTTCTCAAGCTCGATACATGCTGCTTCCAATGTTTGATTACTTGTACAGAAATTCAATACACCATGGCAAGCGTAAAACCACGACAAACATAAAAAAAATTACAACCTATCAAAATGATGAAGGAATGCTAGAAATCTCATTATATACGTAAACAAGAATGGGAGATAAACATCAGATGCATTTTATTATGATAAAGACAAGGGGAGTTTACAACCAAGCCTTGATGTTGAGGCTCTCCTTTGGCAGGTCCGTATCCAAGCACGTTTGCAATACCCTCACACACAAAGGTCCAAAATCTCACTATGTTCCCAACACACGAAAACAATCACACTCTGCACTATTCTCCCAATGCTATAATTGCTTCTCCTCTCTATGATAACTCTTTCAACTATTTGTTCCACTATGACATCAATGGAAGATGGCTATATTTATAGAGGAGAGGAGGAGGTTGGGATCCCTACAATAGTGGAAGGGAGGCCTTATCCCTTGGGAGGTTTCCCAATAAGGTGAAAACAAGAGGGCAAAGGAGGAAGACCGTGGTTATTCAGTCGAACCACTCCCTATGACTCATCCACGAAGTTGTTGTAATAGAACCTCTGCCTCTATTTTTAAAAATCATTCCATAAACATCTTGGCATGGGCGCTTAACTGGGACAAAGTGCCAACTGGCATGGGCTCAGTGTTAATTTTCCAGCTCGGCGCGGGAGTGTAACTGGCTACTCACGCCAAGGAAAAAACAAGGGTTTTTACAGTTCTGCTCAGGGAATTGTCAACAAGAGGAATGTTACTCTCATGCAAAGGAATGCGGTGATGGTTTTTTCCAGGCATGACACTACTTATTGGTCACAAAAACGACCCTCCAATGGGGGAGATGGGGATTGCAGGGACAATGAAAAAATGTTGTGAAACAGATGCCCCCTAAAGCATGAGGTCTGAGGGAGAGGGAGGGGCGAAATGCTTTATGAGAATTCATTTGAACCAAACACCGCTATCGAAAAACCTGCAATTTACAAATACAACTGATATCTCTGATACATGAAAATGTGGCATGGGCGCAGCCATCCATATAGAGTATATATAAAAACTAAGATATGAGGTATGGACACAACCATCTAGCAGTAAGGATCAACAAATAGACTCAGGTATGGTCGCAACCATCCAATCAAAAGAGTCATGCAATGAGTTATAATAATCTACCAAAATCCACAGCCTGGACTTTATTAGACAAAATCTAGGGTCTTGCGCTCCATCTCGACCCGAAAAAGTACAATTTCAGGCATGCGAATATATGAGCTGAAGTCGAACATGCTAGAAAATCACTTGATTACCAGTCAATGATGAAAGTTGTTAACAGGCACAAGAGAAACCACCAATAATGAAAATGGATCTCAAGGTAAAACCAGTACAATCTACGGGATGTGAATAGTGATCCAGCGTCGAACATCCACAGAATCACTCGATCGAAGGCCAATGATGTGGACCTTGCGTCGAATGCGAAAAACCTGCCATTAAGGCATGCAGGCTCCAAGGTACCATAATAGAGTCTCTCGTTCAAATTCCTGGATAACGAGTTGAAGTCGACATGAATTGACCTGATCAAAGGTGGGCCATAATGTTTCCCACATCATCGATGTGAGACAGAGGAACATGATAATAGTGAATCAGGACCAACAGAGAAACAGAGGGCGGTTGAAAACTACAGAGGAAAAATTCTCTTGAACATATCAGCAGCACGACATTGGATTTGGTAGTATTTTACATCAAAGGATATGAAGTCATGAAGATGTGGCAAAGAGTGGATGAGAGGTCAAAAGAGATTACCCAAACCCATGGAGGCAAAAATGACGAAATGAGATGTCCCCAACCCAACATGAATGCAGAAAAGTGCCATGTTCAAGAGCGACATACTAGCAACATAACTAAAACTTGGTTCCATTTTCCCCCACCTTTCTTGGTGAGTACCCCAATTATTTTTTAAAACAAGCTTGAAGGGGATAGCATATGCTTGTGCTACAAGTTTGTCCTTCGGACAAATCCATCATAGTACATTTTACAAGCCCTAGGAAGGAGGAACTTGAGTAACATCATGGCGACGAAATCCGATGTCATCAGGGTTTAACGAGTCTGACAAAGGGAGAACTCGGCATCTTTTCATGTTTAGAGAGTTTGAAAAGAAGGCGGAAAATAAAACTCCAACAGTCCCTTTTCATAGGTAGTCTCGCAGTTTCGAAAAGGTAGAAAACTGTGTCTGCGAGAACCTCTTAGTCGCGATAGGCTACGGTATTCCTTTTTCGTAAATAATATATCCCAGCTCAAAAAAGGGGTAAACCTATACTGGGTATATATCGCTTCGCAGCCATTTAACGAGTTCTAAACGACAAGAATCTCGACAATCTTTTCAATTTTAGAGAGTCAAAAGAGATTTGAAATTTGACTCCTCCTGGAGGAACGAGTGGGATAAAGGGTAGCAACTGGTTCCGGTGATGGTGGAACTACTCTGAACAAGTAAAGGTTAAGAGGCTGGCTAACAAGACCACTCATCGCAATGGTTCCTCAGGAATGGGTGAAACAACCAAGTGAAGGCATATGATCGGCCAAGCAGATAGTGATGATGGAGTGAGAAAATTAAGGCTCATCTGGAAAAAATAGGTTGACAAAATGGCAATCACAAGAGGTAAAATGGGAATGGTTTCATTTTTACACAAGCTTGAAATCAGGAAACTCTGCTTGAAGTTGGTTTCATTTTTACACAAGCTTAAAACAAAGATAAACTATGCTTGAAACCGGCTTCATTTTTACACAATCTTGAAATAGAAACAAACTATGCTTGAAGAAGTAAGCATGCCCCCAGCATGGTGACTCAATTCGAGGTACATTCCCCCCAAGCTTCAGTCCATATGAAAGGCAGATGGAGTGAAGGTTCAAATTAAGAGATCAATAGAAAGACTCGACTGGGATTTTACGAGATCTAGCAAAGAATCGAATTGAACGGGAACGTGTTTCATTGTTTTAACGAGGTTGACACATTAAAAGAACTATCCTCATGACATCTTGTTTCATTTTTTAGGGATCTTGACACAAGGAAATGAACTATGCTCCAAGGACCCTGTTTCATTTTTTAAGGAGCTTGACACAAGAAAACGAACTCTGCTCTGAGGACCTTTCATCATGATGAATAACAAGTCATGGCCTCCAAGAGTTCAGACCGGATGGGAGAACAACATCTCAGAAATCAGGACCCAATGCCCCCAACACACGATGCACAATGGCACTATCATTGAATGCGGGCATGGGACAAGTAGCCACATAATTAACCTACAGCGGGGGAGATAGAACTGGCGAATAAAGACCCAGAAGGGACGATGGTGGACCAAATGTCACGTCAGGACCAAAGAATGAAAGTTGATCAATGGTCACGATCCGACATTCGTGTGGAAAATATATCACACGAAAGAGGGGAGAGACAACCGCCCCCATGGC
The DNA here is from genome assembly GCA_034641835.2 of Pinus albicaulis. Lineage (NCBI taxonomy): Eukaryota > Viridiplantae > Streptophyta > Pinopsida > Pinales > Pinaceae > Pinus > Pinus albicaulis. The sequence continues at coordinate 53,991 of JAXQQM020067537.1, read as the reverse complement.
ATAAGCATAGTCACGGCCCAAGAGTAAATTAAAATCCAAGGGAACTTGGACCACCATCATGTCTATATAGATGGTTTTTTCTCCCAAAGTAATAGGCAACTTCAAGGATCCCTAACAGTTGACTAGTTCCTCTGTTAAAAGCCAACAAATTATGTGTAACAGGCATAAGCGGTGGAGAACCAAAATCTTGCCAAGTAGTTGAAGACAGAATACTAACAGACGTGCCTTCATCTATAATCGTGCTAGGTACGATCATATCGAAGAGTTGTATTGTGATCTCAAAAGGCACATAAGAAGGAAGGCAGTATCCTGCAAATCAACTCCAATCAAAGGAAGCAACCAAACTACTTGGATGGGGTACCATAGGACTGAGATGGTCATCCCCTGGTGTTACCAGGGTAAGAGGAGCATCCTCCTGGACCTCCATCATGGGAGAAGGAGGAGAAGCTTCTTGAACTACAAGGACGGGAGAATCTTTCTCCAAGTCCGAGGAATCTGAAGAAACAAGAAGAACTTGAGGGGGATGAGAGCCGTTCTCGACGGAAAAGACCTGATGAACCATGGGTAAGACCAGATTGACCAATTCCACAACCAATGGTTGGTCGGGAATGGATTCATGAATTTGAATTTTCGAGGGAATAGGATCGACCAAGGATGACTCTTGACCGTTCGTTGAATCAACTAGTGGAGGACTCGAAGAAAGCTTCTGGTAACCAGTCAGAAGGCAGGGTGCAGAAACAGTAGGGTTGTCCAACACTCTCTTGGCTTCATCCATGTACGGAAAAAGGTGAATGGGATGATGCCTTTAACACAACTTACAGGGATTCGTAATCTTACCCTATTTCTTATGAGTCTTATCAAGGCTAGTCGAAGATGTGCCACCAATATGACTTCTAGAAGCCAAAGGAAACAACGAACGGTCGTCGAACCATGCTTCAAGTACCTTGGGAATGCCAGGGCAGACTCGAAGAAGATGGTTACCTTTGCACAACATGCAAGGGAATTTGACTTTTCGTGGAAGGTTGGATGGTTTATCAATGGAAGGTTTCTTAGGCGCAATAGCCGCAGAGTTTCCCTCTCTCTTGTCTGAGCTCTTCTTTTTCGTCTTCTTCTTCTTCTTCTTAGCCACCTAGTTACTAGAATCCAGACTTTCACCAAGTGAAGTAGAAGAGGAGGATGAAGAAACAGGCAAAGAAGGGGAGATGTCCACCTTAGAATCAACATGATGTTGTTCAGGTGGAGGATATGGTCGTACAGAGGGCGGAATACTCGAGACCACGGAGGTGGAGAATAACCAAACAAGCAACCCAACAATTAACCCAGGCAGGGACAGTTTTGCCATATAAGGAGCACCCACATTCCCAAAAGCAGGAAAAGGACTAGGATTCCCTTCAGAAGGGATTCCTTGGTTAGTGAACTCCAGAAACGTTGCCATCAGAAACAACCCCAAAACAACACACTAAGGAAGAAAAATTTAACCAGGAATATTTCGTGGGAAAGTAATATTTTAATACACTGAAACGAAACTCTGCCTTTTCATTTTTTAAGAGTCAAGAAAAGGGAAAAAGGTGACTCTATCACTTTCAGGTTGAAACGAGCGTGAAAGGGCAAGCGCTCGACGATCTTTTCACTTTTAGAGAGTCACGAAAAGACCAAAATGATTACTCAGGTAATCTAAGAAAAAGGTTGTACCAAGTTTCCGTGAACTTCCATATACACCTTGGTGATCAAATAAAAGAGAAATGACCAAGGACTTAACGTACGTGCCGGTAGTCTCCTCGAATGTCGTGTTCGGTGTATCACAGTTACAAGGCGGAAGACTTGGGTTCCTAATGGATAATAGGATTGCAACCTAGAGGGGTCTCCCATTATATACTCGACGGTACGGGGAGCACAAGTCCGTACTAGCACTGTCTAAAGCCTGATGGTGAACGACAGCTACTAGGTTTTAAGACGCCAGAACACGTCTCTAGCCTAGACCTCTAAATGTGAGCATTAAGTTTCAATGTTTCCTTGGGTTGATTGAATAAATTTTAAGGTTGATCTTGGATTATGTTTCAATTTCCAGGCCCTATCGAATGTGGATCTCCTATATGCAGCTATATGAGAAAAGAAATCTTTCAATTTGATGAATGCTATCTAGTTAAGGGAAGAGTCTCAAACAATGATGAAACAAACAGTAATACTGCAAACGAAACTTTTTCCAAACTAGAGGACTTTCACTATCCCAAAAGTAATCTAAAACATTCAACGATGCGAATTATGCAATGTAATCTATGCAAATTTATCGTTTTTGAAAACTATGCAATTGTAATCTATGCATAATTTCCTTTTCTTTTGAAAGAACACAAATGCACTCAATGCATTTTTCGATCAAATGAGAATCTACTTAATGCATGCTTTTAATGAAAGAGGATGCACTCAATGCAACCTTTAGTTTTCAATCATTCAACAATGTAATCTAAGTTCTATGATACGTCTCAACAATTACTTTTCAATGCAATGTGATCTAATGCACTTTAATGAAAAGAAAACTTTGAAACGAAAACTAAATGAACACAAATTTCCTTAATGAAGGACAAATGCAAAAGGGATGCAAACAAACACTAAGAATTGAATCGTTGTTCTGAACACTTTGTAATGAAATTCCTCAAAAGGCTACAAGACATATGAGGTCAAGCACAAAAGGACTTCCAAAGCGTGAGCTCAAAACAAGGCATTCATTCCCTTTTACAGCAAGCAATCAAAGAAAGAAGACTTTTCAGCTGAACAATGAGCAATGTAATCTATGCTCACAAGTGAAAAGGTAGAGGGGAGAGTTTGTAAATCATATAGATAAAATGACCGGAAGGGAAAGACACACTGGTGAAGGATTTAGGGAAAAAACCTCAATTTTTCACACACCCTGAAATTGGCACGAATTTTGTGGGTGAAACTAGCACCAATTGGTGTGACTTGCTCACTAACAACTAGTGCCAATGGTCAATTGGCGCAGGTTGCTAACTGAAAACTAACGCTAATCGGCGCGACTGTCATAAAAATAAAAGCTCTAATACTTGAACAAGAAAAAACAAAGAATTTCTCCCAACCAAAACCAAACTCACCACTTAAAGCAAAAACTAAAAGATCGTAATTGATGAAAAACATAGGAACAAACAGGGAAATGGTCATTTGTCTAAATTCGTCGAATGACTAAGACCTCAAAGAGTGACAAACTCAAAGGAAACTCCCTAGTGGAGTCACCAATTTGTTACATAGGTAAATCCCCTCTGTAGATAGAGGCGATCCCTCTAGCCCTAGGGTGGGTCTAGCAACTACGGGAACATACTAACATCTACCTTCCTAGATTGTAAATGAAATTCAGAGCAAAGAAGATGGCCTACCCTGTTCTGATGCTATGCTATCGTCTTCCGTCGAAGCTTCTTGATCTGTAGCTCTTCTCAAGCTCGATGCACGCTGCTGCCAATGTTCAATTACCCGTACAGACAGTCAAGACACCACGACAAGCGTAAAACCATGACAAACATAAAAACAAGTACAACCTATCTAACTAGTCAAGGAATGATAGAAATCTCATTATATACGTAAACAAGAATGGAAGATAAACATCAGATGCATTTTATTATGATAAAGACAAGGGGAGTTTACAACCAAGCCTTGATGTTGAGGCTCTCCTTTGGCAGGTCCGTATCCAAGCACATTTGCGACACCCTCACACACAACGGTCCAAAATCTCACTATGTTCCCAACAAACAAAAACAATCACACTTTGCACTATTCTCCCAAAGCTATAATTTCTTCTCCTCTCTATGATAACTCTTTCAGTTATCTGTTCCACTAGCACATCAATGGAAGATGGCTATATTTATAGAGGAGAGGAGGAGTTTGGGATCCCTACAATAGTGGAAGGGAGGCCTTATCCCTTGGGAGGTTTCCCCATAAGGTGGAAACAAGAGGCCAAAGGAAGAAGATCATGGTTATTTAGTCGAACCACTCCCTATGACTCATCCACGAAGTTTTTATAATAGAACCTACGCCTCTATTTTTAAAAAACATTCCATAAATAGCTTGGCGTGGGCGCTTAATTGGGACAGAGCGTCAACTGGCATGGGCTCAATGTTAATTTTCTAGCTCGGCGCGAGAGTGTAACTGGCTACTCACGCCAAGCAAAAACAAGGGTTTTTATAGTTCTGCTCAGGGAACTGTCAACAAGAGGAATGTTACTCTCATGCAAAGGAATGCAGTGATGGTTTTTTTCCAGCCATGACACTACTTATTGGTCACAAAAATGACCCTCCAATGGGCAAGATGGGGATTGCAGGGACAGTGGAAAAATGTTGTGTAACAGCAGCCCATCAGTATCAATTTAGTGATAAAATTTTGGTGCGTCTACTGGGAGACTGAAGATACATTTTCCTGAAATTTTGTTCTCAAACAAAAATACTGAACTCTTGAAGGTAGCAGGAGCTTAGAAGCATTTGAAGGTTGTACTTCTACCTTGGTGACTCCATTCTTGAAGAATTTAGAAATTCATGGCTTCATGGTGACTCCACTAATTGAAGATCAATAGCTTGATGAAGTTCCAATATGAGTTCTATTGCAAGAAAGAATGCCATTGTTATGAAACCAGCTCCAAAAATAGAATAAAAGAGAGATCAATGCCTTAGAAATATCCACTTCGAGGGGGAAACCTCCAATACATTACATAAATAAACAATTCTTGGATGATATAAATGAAAAAACCCCCTTATATATAGGAGTCCATGGGGTCACAATATAATCCTAGTCGACCTAAAAATAATAATGTAATGGCACAATAATAGCAATATTGGGGTTACAGGGGTACAACAATAAAAACAATGGGGTTACGCTTGTTGACAATGCAGCAAGATGATGGAGCTTAGTGAAACGAAGTCGCCTTCACTAAGTGGGCCCGCAGGCAAATTCTGGCGCAAAGTCTATTTTTAGACTATGTCTATTTTTAGACATACGGAGCATAATTTGGGAATTCTACTTGGAGATTCTTGAAGCATGCGACATGTCGGTAAAAATAGATGTGACCCTATTTTTTAGGACCCAGACTATTTTTAGACTGATCTCCTAAAAATATGGAAGTCAAATATTATTTTCCCTTAATAATATTTTGACTATAAACAGCAGTTTACTCTCTTGGCGCACTTCGGTTTGAGTCATGGAGGTGGCTCATGCAACTGACACAAGGAATCACGTGGTTCCTAGGGTTTGATGGCATCTTGCATGGTTGGCTTCAGTTAGACTTCAGTGGCAGGAGTTTTGGAGGAGTTAACGGGACAAGTAGTGGAGTTGTGTTCTATTTGTTTTAGTTGAACTAGTTGGGATTAGTTAACTAACTAATCAACTAGATATGAGTGGAGTAAATTAAATAATATTTAATTTACTAAATATTAACTCATTAGTCAACTCAAGAACACTTCAGTTCACTACAGTGCATGATCAGTTCAGTGGAGACCAGTGGAAGAGGTAGATGAAAGGGTGAGTAAAGCTATCGGTTGGTAGATTTGTTTTGCATGAGATTTGCATTACACTTGGAGGAATTGTCCATGACAATTACGCAATCAAGGGAAGGGGATTCGAACCTTGAACCTCTTCATATACGGGCCATGATTGCGCAATAGAGGCAAGGCAATTGGCGGGGAGTTTTGAACCTCAGACTTGTTCAAAACTGAGTCAGATTGTGAGTAACTTCATGAGAGAGTACTGAGTACTTGTGAGGAGTATTGTACTTGTTTGGTTACTTGATTTCTCCATTATAATATACACAATAGCTGCGGGGTTTTAAGCTATAAGCTTTCCCCATACATTCTGAGTTAATGTGTGATTGATTTGATGTGCGATTGCTTCTGTTATTTCCGCATGTGACAATTAATCGTAGAAGAGATTATGTGTTATGCATACAATTCGAAATTGATGTGTAATCGGGTTAATCTCCATTGAATAAGTGATTTATTCAGCTAATTTCTACATGGTATCAGAGCGAGATTAATTGTCGAAGTCTATTACGGTGATTGCTATTTCCTCGGACAGAGTCTGCATGCGGGCCAGGTAGCCTCCGGAATATTCATCCTTCTTTGTAAGGTGAAAGATCTGGTGAATGCCCTTTGCAGTCAATCTCTGATTTGGAAATAATTTGTTTTTCAAGTATAGATCGGAAGCGATAGAGCTTTGAGGTTGGAATTCGAATTTTGCAGAAGGTTGATTTTCTTGGTGCCGGTGTTGAAAGATGTCTTCTTTCAATGGATTGCGACTCGAATATGCTCTTGAAGGCAGTTCGAACTATGTTGCATGGAAGGATCGAATGGAGGCAGTGTTAGAAGATAATGGTCTGAAGGAGTTCGTGGATGCGGATGTCCCAAAGCCCACTGATGCAGCTTTGGTTGATGCATGGCAAAAGAAGATCGCGAAATGTCGAAGGATCCTGTTGGAGGGCGTCAAGGATCATATTGTATCCAGCCTGCATGGAAAGGCTACTCCATATTTAATGTGGAAAGCTTTGACGGATCTATTCCGGAGTAAGAGTGACCAAAGGAAGCTGGCGCTCAAAGACAAGCTCAGGAACATCAAGATGGAGAAGGGCGACAGTATCGCTAAATACCTCACGAAGTTCACTCGATGCAGAGATGAACTGGGAAGTGTGGGAGTTACTGTCGATGAAGAGGATATGGTCGACCTGGCTCTCCTTGGTCTTCCGAAGGCTTGGCACTCATATCAAGATAGTTTCAATGGTCGGGAGAAGCTGCCGAGATGGGAGCGCCTTTGGGCGGATCTCATGCAGGAGGAGATAAGGAGGACTACTCGAGATGGATCTTCATCAAAGGGAGCTGATGAAGAAAACTGCGCTTTGATGTCCAAAGCTAAGAAAGGGAAGGGTAAGAAAACCTCTCATTCTGGAGCTAAGGGCAAGAAGCAAGATATGGCGAAAGTGAAGTGTTTTCACTGCCATGATCACGGACATTATGCTACCAATTGTCCAAAGAAGAAGAAGAACAAGCAAGCGGGAAGATATGCAGATGGAGAGGCTTTGGCTTCACAGTTCGAGCTTGACTTTTCACTGATCGCATGCTTGGTTTCAAGTGTGATGGGATCGGTGTGGTTCTTGGACATCGGTGCGTCATTTCATATGACGGGAGATCGGGATTTGTTCTCAGATCTGGAGGACAAAGATTTGGGTGTGCACATCGAGATGGGCGATGATGGTAGATACAGTGCGACTGGTATCGGTACCATATCCTTTCAGAGGGAGTCTGGTAAACCCTTTGTATTCAAGGATGTCATGCATGTACCTGGATTGAAGAAGAACTTGATCTCTGTGGCAATGTTGGAGGATAAGGGGTATGATGTGGTCTTCAGCGAAGGAAAAGCCTTCTGCGCGGTGAACTACGAGAAGACCCGAAAGACCAAGGTTCGAACTCGAACCTTTATCGATTGCGAGGGTAGATGAGCGCGGCCTATGGCATGCAAGGCTGGAGATGTGGTGAGCCGGGATGATGAGGGCGAACTATGGCACGGGAGATTGGGCCATCTTCACCATGGAGCTTTGAAGATTCTGCAGCAGATTTCTACTGGACTTCCTAAGGGCACCCTTGCGCAGTCAGATCAGTGCAAGGGGTGTACTTTAGGGAAGTATGTGAAAGCCACCTTTCACGAGAAGGATAGTCGCGCCACGACGATCCTTGAGAGAGTTCACACGGACGTGTGTGGTCCTTTCTCAGTTGCTTTGACAGCAAAGCACAAGTATTATGTGATCTTTGTTGATGATTTCTCTCGAAAGTGCTGGATCTTCTTCATGCAGAAGAAGAGCGATACATTCGCGAAGTTCTGTGAGTTTAAAGCACTGGTCGAGAAGGAGTCGGGGAAGAAGGTGATTGCTCTGAGGAGTGATAACGGTGGTGAATTCATCTCGGCTGAATTCAAGGATTTCTGCAGTGCAGAAGGGATTCGGAGAGAGCTCATCGCACCCCATAACCCACAGCAGAACGGGGTGGCTGAGCGGAAGAACAGAACGATCGTGGGTGCTGCACGGGTGATGTTGCATGATCAGGGCCTGCCCCTTCACTTGTGGGCTGAGGCATGCAATACAACAGTGTATGTGCAGAACCGTTGTCCTCACAAGGTTCTTGGCATGAGTACACCAGAGGAGGCTTATTCTGGCAAGAGGACTGATATTTCCCATTTGCGGATTTTTGGTTCTCCTGTCTACATGCATGTGACGAAGGATGCGAGAAGGAAGCTGGATCCAACTGCTGAGGTTGGAATATTTGTGGGGTACACTGATACACCTCACAACTACCGGGTGTATTTGTCAGACAGTCGAAAGACTGTTGTGCGACGGGATATAAAATTTCAGGAGGAGAAAGCCATGCGGTGTTCGCTTGAGAGGGAGCTACACTTGCATGCAGATGAGGAGCTGTTAGTTCCTAAGGAGGAGCTTCCGGATGTGGATCAGCCACAAGAGGAGGTTCGGGAGGTGGAAGAAACCACCCAGGCAGCGCCAACCATCAGAGGGCGCATGCGCACTACAGAAGCTGAGCGACTGGCTCGGGATGCAGAGAAGGTTGTGGGACCACCTACAGCACAGCGCAGACAGAGACAGTCACCGGATCGGTACACTGGATACATGGCTCTTATGAGTCAATGTGTTGTGACGAAGCCATCCTCTTTTGAGGAAGCTGTGGAGGAACCCGCATGGGTTGATGCCATGATCGAAGAATATGATTCGATCATCAGGAACAGTGCATGGGAGATTGTCCCAAGACCGGTTGGGAAATCAGTTGTAGGTTCGCGATGGATCTACAAGGTGAAGCAGGCGGCTGACGGGGGTGTGGAGAAGTACAAGGCGAGATTTGTCGCCCGTGGCTTCTCACAGATCGAGGGGATTGACTATGAGGAGACTTTTGCACCTGTCGCAAGGTACTCTTCCATACGGACGATCCTTGCTCTCTCAGCGCAGATGGGGTGGCACATTCATCAGATGGATGTGAAGACTGCGTTCCTCAACGGAGTCATTGAGGAGGAGGTGTACATAGAGCAGCCTGAAGGTTTTTAGATCTTCAGCAGTGAGTCGCATGTGTGCCGACTCAAGAGAGCACTGTACGGGCTGAAGCAAGCACCTCGTGCTTGGTACACTCGAATAGACAGCTACTTCACCGGGCTTGGATTCTCCAAGAGTGAGGCAGATCCAAACCTGTACCAGATTGTGGTGGAGGGGAAGCTGTTGATCATCGTACTGTATGTAGATGATCTGATTTTTACTGGCGACGAGCAGTTGATACTTTCATGCAAGGATGATCTTGCACGAGAGTTTGAGATGAAGGACCTGGGCATCCTTCATTATTTCCTGGGATTGGAGATTTGGCAGCGCAGTGGAGGACTGTTTGTTTCTCGGGGCAAGTATGCCCGGGAGATTCTGGAGAGGTTCAACATGCAAGGCTGCAAGCCTGTTGATACCCCTCTTCCTGGTGGATGGAGGAAGGGAGATGCTACTTCGGAGGGGGTAGTGGATGCCACTGTCTATCGACAGTTGGTGGGGTCGTTGATGTATCTGGTCAATACTCGACCCGATATATGCTATGCAGTTAACCAGCTTTCGCAAGCTATGGTTAAGCCTACCAAGCTCTTTTGGAAGCGGGCAAGCATGCTCGTGCGCTGTCTCCCCGAGCACGTCGGGATGCCCGTTCTGTGGTGCAGAACGGGGAGGATGGGTGAAGCTTTTGCGGTTTCAGCGATGCGATTGGGCGAGGGGACGCGCGGACGGAAAACGCCACGGAGGAGTTTTCGACGGTGGGTCGGCAATGGGTTTCTGGTACGGCCCGAGCCGAGAGATCGCGCTCGGTTCGGCGGGGGGCGGAGGCCACAGCGGCTGCTTGGCTGCATGTGAGGCTATTTGGATGAGGAAGATCCTCGCAGGTTTGTTCAGATTGCATTTGGAGCCTACGGTGATCTACTGTGATAACCAGAGCTGCATCAAGCTCTCGGCTAATCCAGTTTTTCATGATAGGTCCAAACATATCGACATCAGGTACCATCACATCAGAGATTGTGTTCAGCGGAGGATCATGATGCTTTCATATGTTCCCACGGAGGATCGGGATGCCGACATCCTGACGAAGGCGCTCACCAGGAGCAAGTTCGAATTCCACAGAGGCAGGATAGGGATTGCAGATAATCCATATCTTGCTGAGAGGGAGTGTTGAGAATGCGGCAAGATGATGGAGCTTAGTGAAATGAAGTCGCCTTCACTAAGTGGGCCCGCAGGCAAATTCTGGCGCAAAGTCTATTTTTAGACTATGTCTATTTTAGACATACGGAGCATAATTTGGGAATTCTACTTGGAGATTCTTGGAGTATGCGACATGTCGGTAAAAATAGATGAGACCCTAATTTTTAGGACCCAGGCTATTTTTAGACTGATCTCCTAAAAATATGGAAGTCAAATATTATTTACCCTTAATAATATAAACAGCAGTTTACTCTCTTGGCGCACTTCAGTTTGAGTCATGGAGGTGGCTCATGCAACTGACACAAGGAATCACGTGGTTCCTAGGGTTTGGTGGCATCTTGCATGGTTGGCTTCAGTTAGACTTCAGTGGCAGGAGTTTTGGAGGAGTTAACGGGACAGATAGTGGAGTTGTGTTCTGTTTGTTTTAGTTGAACTAGTTGGGATTAGTTAACTAACTAATCAACTAGATATGGGTGGAGTAAATTAAATAATATTTAATTTACTAAATATTAACTCATTAGTCAACTCAAGAACACTTCAGTTCACTACAGTGCATGATCAGTTCAGTGGAGACCAGTGGAAGAGGTAGATGAAAGGGTGAGTAAAGCTATCAGTTGGTATATTTGTTTTGCATGAGACTTGCATTACACTTGGAGGAATTGTCCATGACAATTACGCAATCAAGGCAAAGGGATTCGAACCTTGAACCTCTTCATATACAGGCCATGATTGCGCAATAAAGGCAATTGGCGGGGAGTTTTGAACCTCAGACTTGTTCAAAACTGAGTCAGATTGTGAGTAACTTCATGAGAGAGTACTGAGTACTTGTGAGGAGTATTGTACTTATTTGGTTACTTGATTTCTCCATTATAATATACACAATAGCTGCGGGGTTTTCAGCTATAAGCTTTCCCCATACATTCTGAGTTAATGTGTGATTGATTTGATGTGCGATTGCTTCTGTTATTTCCGCATGTGACAATTAATCGTAGAAGAGATTATGTGTTATGCATACAATTCGAAATTGATGTGTAATTGGGTTAATCTCCATTGAATAAGTGATTTATTCAGCTAATTTCTACAACGCTAACAATAATAAGGGACTATACTAGTAATATAGGGACTTAACATGTCCCTCTTCTTGAAAAAAGTGTTGTCCTCGATGCTTGAGTAGCTCCGAATGCTTCTGTATAAAATTCGCATCCTCCCATGTAGAATATTTAGTGGGTAAATTCTTCCATTTGATGAGATACTCTAAAATTGATCGATTTCATAGCTGTCAAGTTCTTGTTTCCGTGCCTTCTTCAGGTTCCAATAGGATTTTTCCTTCCTCATCAAGTTCTAACAATATTGTTTGAACTAGAATTTTTTCCCTTATAACCTTCTTTAAGCATGAAACATGGAAAACTGGATGCTCTCGCAAAGAAGCAGGAAGCTCCAATTTGTATGCCATAGTACCAATCTTTTGCAACACCTTGTAAGGACCATAGTACTTTGGCGATAATTTATTATCCTTCTTAGCTTGCTTGAGGGAAATTTTTTTATATGGTTGTAGCCATAAAAATACCCAATCTCCTACACCAAAACTTCTTTCATTGCGATGTTGATCTGCCTGTTGTTTCATTCGATTTTGTGTCAAATTTAGGTTATCCTTTAAGAGTTGGAGAACTTCTTGTTGATGCTCGATGTGATCTTCCACTACTTGAAGCTTAGAATTTTCTCTTAAAGAAGATGTGATGGACAGTGGATGATATCCATAAAGTGCCCTAAATGAGGTCATTTTTGTTGCAGTATGGAAGGAAGTGTTATACCACCATTCAGCAAGAGGTAACCACTTGATCCATTGTGTTTTCTTATCAAATACAAAACAACGAAGATATCCTTCCAAACATTTATTCACTATCTCAGTTTGACCATCGGATTGAGGATGATAAGATGAGCTATGAGCTATTTGAGTAGCCAAACAGGAAAATAATTCCGTCCAAAAATTTCCTATAAAAATGGGATCTTTGTCACTTACCATAATCTTTGGGTTTCCATGTACCTTTTGAATTGTTTCCATAAATGCAGTAGCAACTGTACTTGCTTTAAATGGATGAGATAGTGCACAAAAGCGTGCATACTTGGTAAGTCTATCAACTACCACCATGATGACACTCTTTCCTTCGGACTTAGGTAAACCTGTGATAAAATCCATTGAAACCTCCTCCCAACATTGACTTGGAATGGATAAAGGTTGTAGAAGACCCGAGGTCTTAATCGTCTCAATTTTATTTTGCTGAAAAACTAAACATTCCGCCACAAAATTTTGAATATCAGATTTAAGGCCATCCCAAAAATATTCTTTCTTCACCCTATGGTAGGATTTTAAAAATCCCGAGTGTCCTCCTAAAGGAGAAGTGTGAAATTCCAAAATAATCTTTTGTTTTAGTTGGGAATTCTTGCAAATATATAAGCGATCTTTGTACCATAAGGAATCATTTTTCCAACTAAATGTATCAGATGTACTAAGATTTTGCAGCAACTTTTGAATGAGTTTCCACACTTCTTCATCCTTCTTCCATTCATCCCTTGCTTTGATTATCTAATCTGGTTGGATAACAGAAATGGCACATAGCAATGCTTCCACCTCTTCATCCTTTCTTAAGAGTGCATCTGCAACAACATTTAGCTTCCCTTTTTTGTAGACGATTTCAAAGTCATAACCCCACATCTTTGTGACCCATTTTTGTTGCTTTTCTAAAGATATTATTTGTTCCAAAAAGTGTTTAAGACTATCATGATCATTTTTTACCTTGAAGTGTCTTCCCATCAGGTAAGGTCGCCATTTCTTTAGTGCATGTAATATTTCCAACATTTCCTTCTCATAAATAGCTTTCTGTAAATAATTTTCTTTGATTGGATGACTTTCAAAAGCAATGGGTCTTCCTTCCTACATTAAAACAACACCAATTCCATTTCCTAAGGCATCACATTCCACAATAAAGGTTTTTGTGAAGTATGGCATAGCTAAGACTGGTGCTAGGCACATTCCATCTTTAAGATGTTCAAAGGCCTTAGTTGCTTTAAGAGTCCATGAAAATGCATCTTTCTTCAATAATGTTGTTAGAGGTGCTGCTATTCTCCCATAATTCTTAAAAAACTTGCGATAATACCCTGTTAACCCGAGAAATCCTCGCAATTGCTTTATGGTTGTGGGGAATTTCCATTCCTTAATGGCTTTAATTTTGCTAGGGTCTACCTTAACACCCTCGTGAGATACAATATGACCCACATATTCCACCTCTTGTACTCCAAAGAAACATTTGGATGTTTTTGCATATATTTGTTTCTCCTCCAATAGTTTGAGCACCCTGTCAACATGTTGAACATGATCCTTCCAAGACCTGCTGTAGATTAGTATGTCATCAAAAAATACTAGCACAAATTTTCTAAGGAAGGGTTTGAAAATGGAATGCATCAACCCTTTAAATGTAGAAGGTTCATTGGTAAGGCCAAAAGGCATGACCAAAAATTCATAATGACCCTCATGAGTTCGAAATGTTGTTTTCGAAATATCTTCAATCTTCATTCTAATTTGATGACATCCTGAACGAAGATCCAACTTGCTAAAATAAATTGCTCCATGTAATTCATCCAATAATTCATCAATCACAGGAATGGGAAATTTATCTTTAATAGTGAAATTATTGAGCTCCCTATAATCTGAACACATGCGCCATGATCCATCCTTCTTGTGCACCAATACTATTGGAGCAGAGAAAGAACTTTAACTAGGCTGAATTATATCACCCTCTAACATTTCTGCAATCATACGTTCAATTTCACTCTTTTGGACATAATAATATCTGCAAGGCTTGATGTTTGGAGGAACACTTCCTGGAATCAAATGAATAGCATGATCATGATCACGAATAGGTGGGAGTCCTTTGGGAGTTCCGAACACCTTGAAATGATTGTCCAAGACTTGTTGGAGATCTGGAGAAATAAATTATTTTGATGTTGGAACTTCTAGTGAGCATAATTGTGCAATTACACCTCGTTATTCTTTCTTCAGAAACTTTTTCATGACATTAGAGCTTATTATCTTTCCTGGCTTCCCTATGATACCCCATAATTCAATTTCATTTCCTTCCAAAAAAAAATTCAAGAAAAGTTCTTGAAAATTAAAAGCTATCGTCCCCAAAGATTGTAACCATTGTACTCCTAGAACAACATCAGCACCTCCCATTGGAATGGAAATCATTGGACTATTCAATACATAATCCCCCATGGTTATCTTGATATTATGGCATTTTCAAGAGAAATTTATATTTTCTCCATTTGCAACCATCACTTGACATTTTGGTGTTGGGTATAGGAAACAATTCAATTCCTTGGCTACCTTACAATGAATAAAATTATGGGTACTACCCGAATAAATCAACACTATTACCTTTTTGTTCTTGATATGTTCTTCTATCTTGAGAGTTTGAGGAGTGTTAATTCCTGCCAATGCATTACACAATATGGTCGGACTCATTTCTTCTTCTTCTAGGGTTGGTTCCTAGTGTATATCCTCTTCTTTTGAAGTTCCTTGTTCATTTTCTTCCTCCTCGTCACAATCTATGTAAAATAATTTCTTCTCAGCACACTTATGACCTTTAGTGTATTTTCTATCACAACTGTAGCAAAGCCCTTTTTCTCTTTTTTCTTCCAATTTTTGTGGTGTCAACCTTGTAGGTTGTGGAAATCTAGGAGTAGCAACACTTCTATCATTATAAATGTGAGTGGTAGGCTTCCTTGTCGCCATAATTTTACACTCAATTTTTCTTGCCAACCTGAATGCCTTCTCCAATGAATTAGGTTCCCAAACATGAACTTCATGTTGGACGTTATCCTTTAAAGTCCCTATGAAGACATCAATCATGTGTTTCTTTGGAATATCAATTACCCTTATATTCAATTTTTGGAAGTCCTTAATGTGCTCCACCACTGAAACCTTTTGTTTGAGATTTATCAATTGGCTAAAGAAGGTGTTTCTCTTTGTATCCTCATAAGGTGCTATCATTCCCTCCGTAAAAATTGACCAAGTGACAATTTGTTTACGGGAGCAAAGCCATCTATACCATACAAATGTATTTTGTTCTAAATGTAAATTTGCAATGCGTACCTATTGTGTGTTTTGCACATTATTGAGATCAAAATATTGCTCCATTTGTAGTATCCATGTTACAGGATCCTTGCCATCAAAATTCCTCATATCCATCTTTGGAAATATGGTGGTTCTTCAATCCAACATTAGAGTTTATGAAATCACGATTAACATTTATTTTGTTCTCATCATGAGTTTCCTCTACTGTCTTTCCTCCATTAGGAATCATTTCTTGTATTAACCTTTTCATAAAACCTTCCATGTCTTCTTTTAGATCATTCTTCATTTCTTTCATGTTGTCTTTCATTTTTTCATCGATCTTAGCTTCCATGTCATCCATCTCAGCTTCCATGCCAACTTCCATGCCATCCATCTTAGCTTCCATTTCATTCTTCAAACCATCCATCTTAGCTTCCAAACCTTTCTTCAAACCATCCATCTAAGCTTCCATGCCTTTCTTCAAAACTTCCATTTCATTTTTTGTTGCTATTTGCGAGAGTGAAATTTGGTGCACTTGCTCTTGTAATTTTGATATGTCATGTAACACTTCTTCCTCTTCATGATTCATAGTAGAGCCTTTTGAAGGTTTGATGGGTGTTGAATTCTTTTTAGGTGGAATTTTATAACCCAATACTAATATCTATGCTTCAATATGCCCTTGGAATCACTTCAAACTGATTTTTGACACAAGACTTATGCAATTCAGAAGAAGAAAAAAATACACACATTTTTCTTGCTTTTGAGGAGCTTGATATTGAAACTCAATTATCTCTATGATTTCGGATCTTCAATATCTAAAATTCGGCCCTGAAGTAGCCCTGTGAATATTCTTTTGAATGACATAGGTCTTACTTGATTTCAATTCTTCAAGGCAAAGTTATGCCCAATCTCCCACGATGACCTAATTATGGATTGATTCAGTAGAGAGAGCTTGTACGACTTGCCATGTGTCATTGTTTACTCCTTGGGATATAAAATTGATACATGGGAAATAGTTCGTTTACTTGTGGCCACTTTTTACAGAATTCCAATACGACGCTCAAAGAGAGAGTTATGATGTTTTTCCCATGGTCACCTCTTTGAGATGAAATTCAGGAGCCTGAAACAATCCTAACTTCCACTGATCATATCTCAAAAAATATTTAGAACAAAGAACTGAAATTTTTACATGAGGTTTCTCAGGATTTTTGCTTCTCTATGTAAAAATTTCAGCTTCTGAAACTTTGTATACGAAAATTTATAGCACAAATTCCACGATGACATGTTTTAGTTGAAATTCGGGAGCCCGAAAAAACCTAACTTCCACAGATCATATCTCCAAAATTATTATGAACCAAGATCTGAAATTTTCACACGACGTTCCTCAGGATTTCAAATTGACGCTGTAAAAATCTCAGCTTCTAAACCTTCGTAAAAAAACATTTATAGCGAAAATTCCACGATGACCTGTTTGGAGCAGCAAAACCCTAGAATCCAAAGCTCTGATACCAAATGTTATGAAACCAGCTCCAAAAATAGAAGAAAAGAGAGATCAACGCCTTAGAAATAGCCACTTCGAGGGGGAAACTTCCAATACATTACATAAATGAACAATTCTTGGATGATACAAATGACAAAACCCCCTTCTATATATAGGATTCTATGGGGTCACAATATAATCCTAGCCAACCTAAAAATAATAATGTAAGGGCACAATAATAACAATATTGGGGTTACAGGGGTACAACAATAACAATAATGGGGTTACACTAACAATAATAAGGGACTATACTAGTAATATAGGGACCTAAAAACCAGGTATGCGCCTATGAGTCAGTCTCACATCTCTGGTTTTCCAAATCCTATGCCAAGAGTTAATTGGTTGACTTATCTTCCTATATTTAAATATGAAAAGAAATATAATGCTACTCTTCACTTGGTTGTATTCCATATGCATGTACATAAGTTTCGAGTTGAGTTTCCTGAGGATTGTCTCATGAAAATTTTTATGGACACCCTAGAGGATGAAGCTAGAACATGGTATGAAGGGTTGCAACCGGGAAGCTTGTTCTCTCTAAGATATTTCAATAGGACTTTCTTAGAACATTATGAGAAAACTCATTCTTCTTTATCACTGTTACAAGACTACTGTGATTTTTGTGAGGTTTTAATTCCATATCTTGAAATTCTTGGTGATAATGGAGAGTGCATGGATGAGGATATGTTAAAGGAACTTTATGATTTCTCTTCTCATGTAAGTTTTCATGATAATCAAGAAGGTTTCCAACAAGAAAAAGTGCCTTCTTTGCTTGAAGATAAAATATGTCAGCAATTTGACTGTCAATCCATATTACATGAAATTTATGAGAATTTGCAACCTTGAAAATCTATATGTAGTCAAAGGTATGAGACAAATTATTCAAACTGTTTTTCAGCCCATTCCTTTTCTGAAATTTTATGAAGAATAAACTCCACAAGATCAGGTTGTTAAAAATACATGCATGAAAATTCTGAACAGTGAAGTGGCATGTGATGAAAGTTTACTTTTGGGTAAACTCGAGCTACATGAAGAGCTAAATATACATGTTTTACCTATTCTATTTGGGGATCATAAAAATGACATGGATGATATGCATAAAGTTTTTTGTATAGGATTTGTTAGTGTTCAGAATCAAGATGACAATCCTCAAGAAAAACTACCAAAGATTATATTGGATTTGTTCGATAAGAAAAAGAGTAGTTTTGATACACACAATATGGATCTCATGTTTGAAGATGCTCAAGGATGCATGGATGGTTTTGTTGATTTACATGAAAGGGAAGACAAATTTATTGTTGCCTTTTTATTTGATGATGTTCTTGGAATTGAAGACATAGGGCAAAAGAAGCCATCAATTATGAATGAATTCATCTCTCATGTTTTTACTCATCAAGAAAAGGTGACTTTTCATGGTTTCCAAGATCCAATGGTAATTCTAATGCAATCATCATCCAAGAAAAATTTTGTAATTCTTATAGAGCATGGATTCAATTTTCATTCCGAGTTTCCAATAGATGACTCACTTCCAATGTTGTTCAAGTACAATCAAGGAGTTAAGGTATTAGATAAACTCATTGACTAGATTTATTGGAGGTTTCATGTCGCTTGAATCAAGCATGAAGATTGCAGCTGTTAGGGTAGGTAGGTGTGTGTGTGTGTGAATAAGCTCAATTATTCTAAGCATCTTTTCAGGTTGTATAGATTTAGTTTCCAGCATGGATTGTAGTTTTCAACAAGCTTGGGCCTGAGGATAAGGTTATATAAGCTTGAAGAAAATTTTATCAATTTTATCAATTTTAGTTTTTCCAAGAAAGATACTGGAACTGCAGGTTCTTTGTTTTACCATAAGGGCACACCATCCCCAGTGGAGCCACTGTTATCACAAATAAAATTTCATTTTTTGATTAGGAAGGTCATTTAGCATTGGTTTTATTGTCTTGAGAAATTGATTCATGAAATTGATAAAATTTTGTGAATTGGTCATAATCTTGAGTTGTTAGAGTCCCACATGTCATGTCATCATGGTAAAATCCATAAAAATCCATAAAAAATCTCCATGCATTGGTTTAAAAATTGGTTTTAGTCACCTGTCTATTTTTTCTCGAGTCCGCAACAAAATCAATGGAAAACAGGTTGTTTTTGCTATGGACTCGCCTGACTAGTCTGTAGTGAATCTGCAAGATTTATAACGGAAATTGTTGCGAACTTATGTTTTTTTTTTTTTGCATCGGTAAAGAAAAGGGTAAGGTGTCGAGTTTTAAGTGGTTAGGGGTTAGTCTTAGGTCACGTGATCAGTTATATGGAGTCATGGAACATGTGTGATCATCATTTTTCATTCATCATTTCACTTAACCTCTCTTATTTGTCTTCATCCCTCTCATATTCAAAACTTACCTTTCAAATTTATCCCTGAGAGTTGTTGCCTATCATCTCTCCCTCTTACCTCTGAGTATTGATGTTTTTATCATCTTTAGAAAGGTCCAACTTTGTCTTCAAGCACCTTGTTGTTCGAATTTATTCATTTTCGGTGTCATAGTATCAGGGAGGCTAACATTGTGTTAGGAGAGATGGCCATGCATAAGAAGACTAAAAAAGGGGGCTCAGTTTTCAGGTATGAGCCCATGGATTTAAAATTTCTCAATGAGAATCCTAGTTTTGTAGCAGCCTTCACCAATGCTGGTTGCATGAGATTCTACCAGAAATTACAAGGTTTTCATGCCCAAGTTTCAAAGCACTTTGCAGTGAATTTCATGCGCATTGCATAAAAGGTGGGAGTGCTCAGTTTCGTGGTGTCTCCTGAAACAATTACCCAAGCTAAATAGCTTCCAAGGATGGGAGAAGAGTGGTTTAAAGCCACTAAATTCAAATTACAGAACTATGATGAGTTCATGAAGCCTGAGCATATTGGACTGGATATGACATCTGGGATCCGAGGGAGCTTCCTTAAAGAAAACTACTCCAAACTACTACTGGTAATTCAGAAATACGTCACATGTGAAGGGAGGTTCCATATGATTTATCAGTATCACTTCAGACCCTTGCTACATTTCACTGGTAAGAAGCCTTTGGACCTTCCCTTCTTCTTATTTAGGAGCCTAGGCAAGATGTCAGATAAAGTTCAAGCTATGCCAGAAAGTAGTGAAACTTCAATTTTTCATTATGGATTGATCAAGCTACTAGTTTTGGAGGAGTTGAAAAGGCTAAATAAAGACTGGACCACATTCCTATTTCTTAGTGGTTATGAAGTAGATGCATTAACCCCCAAGAAGACACCTAAATCAAAAGCCAATCCTTCAAATAAAAATAATGAACCTATAGCTAAAGAAGAGGGTGTACAAGAAGAGGAAATGCAATACATTGTAGAGCACATGGAGATTGAAATAGATCATGCACAAGAAACAGAGGTTCCTCAGCCCACACCTACAAATAGCAAGTCAAAACCCATCAAAAAGAGTGGAAGAATAACTAGGAGCCAAAGACTGGGGAAATGTAACCTTGAGCACATTATACAAGCCATAGACATAGAAGAAACTCCAGTGGTCAAAGCTATGGATGTCAAAGGAATCAAGAAGGAAAAGAAAGGCCTAGCTGCCAAAAAACTTGATTTCTCAGGCAAAGATGCAGGTTTTGTATTCAAACCAAGAAAACCACTTACTATATTGCAGCTTTCCAAAGGTGTCATGGCTAACAAAAAGACTAAAGTGGTAGACAAAGGCAAATAACCTATGGCAGAAGACGTCATTGACTTATCTCCAGTAAAGGCAAAAATCATTAAACAGAGGAAAGGTAAAGAGAAAGTCATTGCAAAAACTGAAGTGCGGCTTTTAAAGGAGCAGTTGAGAGAAGTCAGGGAGGAAGTTATTGAAACCAGGTTGGAATTGGAAGAAGCTAAGATAGAAATAAAAATGGTGGAGGATTTCAAAGAAAAGGTAAATGAGCAAATCAATGACTATGATGAGGCTTTAACCAATGCAAAGAAATTGTTGAAGAGAACCCTTCCTGTACGCAGGGTAATGAAACATACAAGGAAGAGGAATATTTGGTTGCAGGCATAGAGAAAGAAACTTAAAGGTCAAGTGAAAGAGTTAGAGCTGCAAATGGAAATGATACAGTCAGAGTTTAAGAAAAAGGGTTTAAAAATAACAGTCATAGATGAACCTGTGGAAACTGAAGCCTTTACTGCCAAAGGTGAAGCCTCTGAGGTTTGAAAAAGGGAAAAAATACCTTTTTAATATTTTTTGCATCATTTTAGATCATCACTTATAGAGCCATGGGAAAATTTTGAAGAAGTAATGCAGAATTTTCAAGCCTGCTGTCAATTAGGCAAGTTTGTAGCGTGTCTCAAGCTTGAAGCCCAGAAAACACTACGAATTCGCTGTAGATTATTTTTGGCTATAAATCACAGATTTTATCTTGAAGGAGGCAGGTAAAGGCTTGTGTTTATCTATTTGGACTCATTAAATAACCTTCGATTAGCAAAGGGAGCAGATAGTTTACAGAAATGGTCAAAGTCAAAGGTGCTACGAACTCTCGCTACGGACTTGCCTAAAGTCCCATGTTTCTGCATCGAAGAATATTTTGAAGATTTTTCAAGCTTTGATTGTCTTTTTGAGATAATCCAGCCATGTGGAAAGGTAAAAGGTCATCAGGTGAATGTTTTGATGAAGAAGTACTCTTCAATAGAGCCTATCAGATTGCCAGCTCATCATGGAAGCTTCATCAACAATTATGATACCACCCCCTAAAATTTCAGAAGACAAGTCTCCTGACTTGGTGGGAGTATTTATATTTCCAGTAATGGTTAGTGCCACCCAGGCACATGACCTTCTCGATGTAAATATGGAGTTTTAAAGTTTGTTAATGTAATAAAGATGTTTTAGAGTCCTATTATATTTCTAAGTCCTAAAATTAGTAGTTGTCAGTTTTATCTCCTTGTAATATTCTTTTGGCTAGATTATGTGTCAACATAAGTATTTGAAGGTCTAGCCTTGTTGGAAGAATCAATGTAAAGAGGCATAAACTTATAAATAGGAAGATTATTGAAGGAGGGAGGGTTGATTGGTGTTTATGACATACTACTATTGTAAAAAAATTCATCAGTAATATACAATGGCGACTTGCTTCTCTTCACCTGAGATTCATTGATGTTCTCATGAGTATTTGGCTTTTGTATTCTGCAATTTTATCTTCAGTTTTCTAGTGTTTTATTACTTAGAATTCATGGCTTACATGCTCTAATTTCCTTCAAACACTTAGTTTTTTGTGAATGTTATATTTTCATCATAATATATATATGCCTCAGCTCCCACGAAAGGAGTTTCACATGTCATTGAGTTATTTACACTAACTCCATATGCCTAATGGTAATGATTTGTCTACATATTTCACCTGCACAAAAACACATTTAAAACACATTTTCAGAGTTAACCATCTGGTGAGGTTCAGTTAAATAAAATCATCTTTATTTTTGAGATATCCCTCTCAAGCTGGAAAGGCTAAGTTTCATCTTAAAGTAGGTTTGAAATAGTTACTCTAGGTTTACTTCTAAAGCAACCCATCAATATCAATTTAGTGATAACAGGGCCTTTAACAACCCTCACCAAAAGTGTCACTGAAAATGGCTTTGGTGACAAACCTTAAAGGACTGTCACTATATGCACTTACAATAACATTATTTTAAGGATCATCACCATAGGTGACATTGGTGACGGACCTTAAAGGTCCGTCACAGGAATGACCCTCACCAATGTCCCTTTTTCTTGTAGAGATTCAATGATTTTTTCTTCCTCAAAATCATCCTTTTTCATTTAAGGGAAAATAATGATCCTTCTTCTCAAGGGTGTCGATGGATATGTCATCATAAATAATACTTGAGATATAAGGGATACCACTTTCAACCTCATCTTCCTTATCGGTGTCATAAATGGGAGCACAATAAAATTGAGGACCAACAATTTCCCATTCACCCTTTTCAATGTGGAAGTAATCTTCAATGTCCTCTTCCAAAGGGATAATGGGATCAACTTCCTTAAATTTCTCAAAAGGATATTCATCGAGAGAAATATCCTTGAGAAAGGTAAGGTTAGTCTCAACTTCACTTTCCATGGACTCATCACATGTGTTCTCAAAATCAACATTTTCATCATGTGGACCCAAGGAGGACTCATCTTCCCATTTATCACTTAAGTTCGCAAGGTCTTGAAGATGCTTGATGAAGTCTTCCTCTTGAATTCTCAATGCAAGGCATATTTGAAAATGTCGAAGAAAGCCATCAACACAATCCTCAATATATGATATGCTCCTAGGTTCGTGATTTTGCAACCATGAGTTATGACCATAGATGGAACTAAAGAATAACAACATATGGACATCCTGGTGGACCACTTTATCCTTTGTAGTATGTGCATTAAATATTTCCACATGGTCAATTGTGGAACTTGGGTCACCATCAAATACGAGTACCCAATGTACAACCCTTCTTGTGACATGATTGGGGTACCCTGGGATGCTAGCAATGTCCAAAGCATAAATTTTTTCAAATAAGGAGAAACTATTTGAGATATACATGGAAAATACATAGGATTCGCCAAGATGAATTTGAATATGCCTAGAAAAATACTTGCTTCAACCTATAAGCATTGACCTTAAAGTTCAATGAAGAACTAGGGATTCATTCTTCCAATGAAGTCGCCAATAATGATATGTCAATATGTCATAAGGGAACAAAAAATGTGTCTTGTGTCCCTGACAATGGCACCAGAAATTTTATCTTCTCAAATTAGCATGGGACCTAAAAGGGTTTCCTAAGAGGGCAACTGTTAGGTTAAGGGAAATGGTGGAGGCTTAGCCCACTGTCACCATAGCTGAGGATCCCTTCTCTTTACGGACTTTCACCGATGGGAGCAGTCTCGATGCTTCTGGGAAGCTAGTTATAAAGGATATATCAATGAATAGACGAGAAGTGACCCCTTAAATTATTTCCCTAGGAGGAGGTGAAGAATGGAGATCATTTTCTATTTAAGCAAGGACCTTGACTTTCCAAGGAGAGGCGATGAGGATTAGAGGGTGAAGATGAAGGGTATAACTTGTAGAGGTGCTTCTCGATCCCTAAATCCTATAAGAACTTGGATTCCCAAACAGTCCTTGATGAATATTCTTTGACAACAAATGGGACACACGGGGCCAAGTGGAACCAACCCAGGTTTGGGGATGGAATTTAGCAACCAATGATGTTCCTACCCTGGACAAGGTGAGAGGAAAGGATTAAACAAGAATTTTTACTTCAAAAGGTCAAATTGATCCTGCCAGGTGCTAGCCTTGGGAAACACAAGGAAAAACTTGACCCTAGATCTAGGGCTTGGGATATCCCTAGATTCCACTGGTGGGATGTCTTCAATATTTGAGGATACCTAGGGGATCCACAAGTGCAGTTAACCCTAGGAGATCGAATTTTTGCTATGGCCATGTTTCTGGGAAAATGATGCCCTAGGTGACCTAATGGGGCTAGACCTGGGAAAAATGGAGAAAAGGTAAAAATAAGGGTTAAAATTATCACCCTATGAAGGATCAGCACCTAATTTCACTTGGGGATATGGAGTAAAGGATAATTAAGTATCATTTAAGGAGGCTTCAAAGTCAACTTATTCCAATGTTAGAGGCTAGAGAAGAAAAGTGACCTTAAAAAATTTATACTTCTTGAAATTTGTGAAGTATTATCAATATAACATGATCTCTATGAAATTACATTCATATAACATGGCCCATACACATATATACTCTAAAATAGACATATAATTCCACATTTAACATATGCAACAATTAGCCCTAATCATAGAAAAGTTCAAATGTATGCAACAACAATAAAAATGACATCAATTTGCACTTACTATAGAATATATCCAATCAACATCACATTTGAAATATAAGAAGCTCCAAGATAGATAGAACCCAAATCCATACATCAAAATTCATCCATCATCCAAAGATCTCCACCAAGAAAAAAAATGTGAAATTCTCTTATGAGAGAGAGATCCCAATCCAAGTGATGATACAAATGAATCCATATAACTCCTATTTATACACCTCTTAGGAGTTCGATTTAGCTAATGAGACTACATTAGCCCCTAAACATAAAATAATGTGCAAATAACCTAAATTTTGGTGACATGCCCACCAAACTAGCTCGTAAATGAAATATTAAGCCTCTCAGAAGGTCAAATAATAATATATGCATGTTGTGGGGCCCTCCAAAGGCCTAATAATGTCCAGAAGTTCTATAATGATGAATAAAATCCTCAAAATGTGATGGAAAAGGAGGTGGCCCCTTGTTCTCTAAGTAGTAGACATGTGGTGCTCCCAATGGGTGTGGGGGTACACCAATGACCCCATGGGTCTCCATATGAGTCGAAGATGCTTGTCTATCATCTGTAGGAGCTAAAATGATGTAATGAATGCTGCGATGTCATCGAAAAATTCCTGGGACACTTTCCAAGTGTGTTGTGCTCTTGTGGGGCTTGTTGGGCATAATGTACCAAGTGCATCATCCTCGCCCCGAAAGAGGATCTCTAGTAAGCTCTGGACATCGGTGGGGACCCTTGGAGTGCCTTCTGCTACTGTGGAGGCCCATGGCTCTCTACACACACCCTACATGTTCCAATGTAGTCCTCTGGGAGGTTAGGACCCCATATAGGGAGAACAAACCGAAATGGACACCATTTGCAATCCTATATAAGATCCAATGCATCCCCTAGTCTTCTAGTACAACAAGTGATTAGATTAATTGTGTAAAAAATCTTACAAACCATAGATGGAAAATTGGGCACCTCATAATGGCATTCCCTTCCGTAGTTGGTTTTTGCATGTGTTGATGTCTCCAAGCTCCAAAGGGCGTTAACCATGTACCTTATTAGGTGGTTTCTACCCTTAGAGGGGATAATATGTCCAAGGTACATCCCTCAAATGGGGGTGGGAAGTGATAAAGAAGTTAAATGGAATAGGGAATGAGAGGGGCAATCCCGAGCCACATATTGGGGCTCAAGGGTAGCTAGATAATGGGAAGCCCACACTTGGGTATATAATGTGTAGGAGGGAGAAATCGTGGTACATGAGGTGCCCTGACCTTGATTTTTCCACCCTTATTTATATTCCTTTTTCCTTTTATAAAATTTCTTTAATTAACTACTTAGGGATCAAAGGAAAAGAGCATGAATTGTTTGATTACCCCCCTTTAGGTAGGGTGGTTCATTGCCCTCCAAGGATTGGGACAATCATGGGTTCATGAATGATAAAGGAGGCTCATCTAGGGCCTATGGAACTAGGGTGATGACCATGGGTATGGGGTAGAGTTCATGTATTGGCTTTTTCCCACATGCTAATTATTTTTTGTCTCAGCCATATTTAGAATTTTGTGGTACAATGTCCTATTGAATGTGGCCATTTACGATTTTAATTTTTATTTTAGCTACTTCAACCTCCAGGGCATCATTCCAGGCCTGACCAAAGGCGGGGGCAAGGGGATAGGGAGGCTGATTATATTTGGACCCAAAGAAGAAATGTGGACCTAGG
This sequence comes from Pinus albicaulis, assembly GCA_034641835.2. Classification (NCBI taxonomy): domain Eukaryota; kingdom Viridiplantae; phylum Streptophyta; class Pinopsida; order Pinales; family Pinaceae; genus Pinus; species Pinus albicaulis. Next base: position 27,519 of record JAXQQM020067537.1, on the reverse strand, counting down.
AGAGATAAATGATTAATGGGGGGTTACTGTGAGTGGAAATGGAGTAATATATGCGGATAAAGGAGCGAGACCCCACACCCAAAGTCTGAATTTCCCAAGTAGTACCACCCTAGAAGAAAATGGTCAATAAAGGAGATCCCACGAGACTAAGATCCAAGGGTAACATCGAAAAGAGATCAATGAGACAAGAGCACAAGCTAAGCCCACTCTTTCTATCAAATCCCACCATCGATCCATGCCCATAAGTATCCATGATAAGTAAACCCAATACTCAATTACCAAATGACAATACATACCTTTAGATTTAGGAGGCCCATATTCAAAAATATTATTAATACATATGGGTGAGGGACCACATGGTTGGCTCAAGTGGTAGAGAAATGGCACAACGAGCTAGTTGAAGGCTGCAAGGGGTTGCTGACTACTGGCTGAGGTCCATCATGGAGAAAAAAATTCTCCCAGGGATCTCACCCACGAAGTGGTGGGTAACAGGGCTTGATGAAGCTATATGTGAGATGGTTGATCAGATGTGGGTTATGTATCCTTCATTGTTTTACTATTGAGGAAAAGCAGTTTTGATATATGTAAATATGTATATGTATGCAAATACTGCAATGAGATGTGTTATAAAGCTCCAATAAGCGGTATGGTTGTCCTGTTATTATGTTGTCATATTGGTTTTATTTTCAGCAGGTTTATCATTGTAAATACTACATCAAGCTAAGTTATAAAGCTCCATGGGCAGTATGTTTTGGTTTTTAGCGATTTTTCTAGTTGTAGGTGTCATTGAACATCGAGGAAATTGTTCCCTTGAGGAGGAGGGGTCTGTAGCAACCATGGGTTAAAAGTTCATGTAATAATGTTAATAAAGTCAAAATAAGACCAAGGTCATGGGACACATATTCCAATTTGAATGTTTGGCAAAACATCCTATCAAGTGTTCATTTGGTTTATTATGTCTAAGGGGAAATTGGAAAAGGAAATGGTAAAGCCTTTTGGAAATGAAAAATGCATTTATTGACATTTTATTTATGAAATTAAAAGAAATTAGTAGAAAAGGAAGGTGAAAGGTCACAGGTGCATGTGAGGAGGAAAATGAAGGAAAATAGAGGAAATTGAAAAAAATAGAGGCATCATTAATAAAAAGGCTTTAAAGGATTAGTTCATAACCTTTATATCAATTCAAATTTGGAGCTCTATCTCTATTCTCTCTCTCTTAAACTCTTGCACACTTAGAGGATTCTTGGAGCACTCTAACATTAGAAAAAGGAATACCAAGGAAGGACAAGGAGGAAAAGGAAAGAAAAGATCAAGCATGGAATAATTGGATCAAGCAACTACAGTAGGATTACTTGTGGGTATCAAGTTGCTTATATGGTTTCCTTGATAGTTTTTGCGTGCATGGTACATGCATGTGTGTATCTGGTTCTCTTGTTGTCATTGGCATGGGTTTTGCTAGGTGCGATAATGGTTTTCACCCCTTCCTTTCCATTTACAGATAACCTGGGTGTGACGGGGATCTTTTACTTGATTGAGTTGGATTTCCGAATGGTTTCAAAATTGAGTGGGGTGGTCTCAGGAAAATTCCCAAAGGTCTAGGAATCCCTTGACTAGTAAATGGTGGGATACATATGGTAAAGCCTAAGGGTGCATACGAGAAAATTCCACATGGTTTAGGTGGAGAGATTCAAATGTATCCATGCTTGTTTAGGGCCCAGTGATCCCTTGACCGGTAAATGGCAGGACTATGGTAAAACCTATAGTGTATGTTCTTTTTTTGGGCTTAAGAATCCCTTGTTCAGTATGTGTCGAGATTCACGGTAAAGCCTGGTTGTATAGATGATGGTTTCAGGCCTAGGAATCCCTTGACTGGTAATGGCGGAATACACGGTAAAGCTTGAGGAAGCCCTTGTTGGTTTTTTTGTGAGTCCCACATTCAAGCTTGGAATATGGCACGAGGATTATTGGTAGAAATAAATATTGGGTTCAGCCCAATCTGTGGTCGGGTGGTACGTGGAAGTCCCTGACTTGGTTGGCTTTTGCATATGTTAGTAAGAGCTATTTTTCCGTGTATTTCATGAGTAAATTTAGTTTTTATTATGTGGATTTGATGGTTGTTCTATCATTGTTATTATTCTAGTTATATGTTGGTTATAAGCATAGTTTTATGACAAAATTGAGTTATGGTTCTCATCATGATTTGGTTAGTAAATGAAATGTTAATGAATGTATGACCTAATAGATGATAATGCAACTATTATTAAAGGGCATCAAACCTTATTGACGATTCTCAGATAAGTATGAGGCCCCTATGTTCAGATGTGTATTTATGACCTATACATTATGTTGTTATATCAACCCTCATCACTCAAATGGGATTAAAGACTATTATCCTAATAAGAAATGGTAAGAAATACTTAAAAGAGTAAGCAGGTTGGTGTGCGTGAAAATGCATATAAAAAAGGGGACAGGACATAGAGTTTTAACTTTGTGGTAAAACCTTACTCAACACAAAGGAGCATATATGTGCAAGACATCTGGACAGAGCGGGACCTGCCCAAGTGCCGAACAGTCAAAAGAGGAGAACAACGCTAAGCATTTCTTGGGGTATCAAAGAAGGCTGGGGAAGCGGAAGCTCAACCCCCCTGAAGCATGAGGTGACGTGACAACAGTGGGGCCCCAAGAGACACATTCAGTGGGGTGATAGCCACGGGCTTAGAGCCACCCGAAGACCCCGCCAAACTACTTAGTGGGCCCATTCAGGTAACATTTGGCGCAAGTAACACAAGAGTAAGGTAAGTCCTAGGACACCCGGTACACGACTAGTATCGGTATTTAACTCGGTGAGTGGTATACACCTAACCAAACTTTGATAACCAATAGCCAAATGCCATGCATCCCAATGTCGACGTCCTTATGACGTCAACCCTACAAGTGTCATCCTAGCCTCGTTTTTCGGGTAATCTAAAGTCGTTTAACCTTGTTCTATGTTCACTGTGGTAAAATACTTTATTTTACGAGATATCGTATAGCCAAAGCGCGAGCTCCTAATACCAGGTCTACCAAATTTCTTTCAACTTCTCTGCGTCATTTTCTCCCGAGAATTTTCCTTACTGCGCAGGTATTTTGTCCCTCTTTAACTGTCTAGTTTCCTTCCGCTTTTCATTTTTCATAATGGTCATGGGTAGAATTAAGATTAAGAAGTCAGAGCCCAAAACACCCCAAGTTCGCGAGTCCAGGGCTGCCCCTAGACCTGAGCCATTCACTGACATGCAAGCCCACATTCAATACCCACAATACCCTTTCCTCATCAGTAGCGTCAAACGTGACATATCTAGGAAACATTTGGAAAATAGGGATAGGTTCAGAGTTGTTTGGTCAAGACTATACCACCAAATTTCTCCGCCCGTCTACCCAGTTGTGGAATTAATATGTTGGCTCAGATAAGCTTATGATGAGCACTGAGATATGTTCCTATCAACTCAAGAGAACAAGATATTTAGTATATCTCCTGAGATCATCAGGAAAGCCTTCTGTTATCCCCCCAGTTCAAATTATGTCAGTTTCACTTAAATGTCTTTATCCCGTCAGTTTTCCAAGTTACCCTGGAGGCAGCAAAGCGATTTCATCGCTGCTATTTATGACTCCCACCTTACAGATTTCCTATCTTCGGACTCGATGCCTCTGAATACATTCAAGGAAAACCTTCAGCCAACAATTGCTCTCATTGCGGGGTTACTAGGTATAGAGGGCCCTGGTTTCTTTTCCTCAGCCATCCAAACGCAGTTTCAAGACCTCCTGACCACATGCCATTTTCATTTCTGTTCCATGGTGTTCTACCTCTTCCTCTACCAACAAGCTGATAAGTTCAAGGGTTTGGGTCTGGAAAAGGTTTCTAGGATAAATTCTCAACCAAGAACTGTGTTTGAGTGGAACCCCGCAGTGCATCAGTTGGCTAATGGGGTGGGTTATTCAAACTTCTTAAACGAATTCATGACAATAGCCTATGCTATTATTCATGACAACCCTCCGCCCAAAATTTTTCCTGAGCAGAGGAACTGGCTACAGTTCAGTGAGGAAGAAAGCACAAGATATTGGTACCTATTTGACGACTACACTGAGATCAATGTCTACGGTGCAGAGGTTCCCCCTTACAGACTTCCAGTTTTTCCTGCCATGCGGATTTTTGCCTTGGAGTACCTCCGGCAAACCTTGAAGGCTGACCAACTCCACTTCATCCCTGCGAAAAAGGGGTTCATTCTTAAACTTCCTACCACCATCGGCCCCTTTATTGTTAATTCAAGGCATGCCCTCCCCACAGTGGAAACCCTGCTCAAGGGTATGGATTTAAGGCAAGAGAAAGCTTGGCCTTATGACCCAAAAGGCATCATCTCTAACAAGAGGAGGAAGATTAAGTCAACTTCATATGCTCACGAATCTAGGCCCTTCATCGAGTGGAGAGCTAATCTTGATACCTGGCCTTTGCTTTCACAGATGGAGACTGAGTCATCAGCGACGGGGGAAAAATGGGACACTGCTTCAACACGAGAAGCAAGAAAGAAACAGGTCAAAGAAGCAGGGGTCACAGGAGAATAGGTAGAGGTGGATAGAGGAGAAGTTTCTCGGCCCCCTAAAAGGTAGAGAACAAATGATGAGGAAGATGTCGAGGAAGAGTCGCCGCTCGAAAAAGTGGCACTGAATGGAGAGTCAGACAAAGGAAAAGTAGGTTTTATGGTGAGATATGATGGTCCATCTTCATCTGATTTCTCAGAGGTGTCACAAGCCATCTCCATTAACAGGGCTGAGGTGGGAGACGAAATAAAGGGCAAAAACAGATCTATCAGACAGAAGATTTGGTCTAAATTATCTGTATATGTAGACAAATATCATACTCGGCTTACTGCAGAGCTTGATATGGATAAGGAGCAGCTGCTGATGGCCATGACAGAAGCAGTTCTAGATCCAGAGGCCAAGACCACCAGCTACAGAGCTCTGGAGGTTGCAGTGAACATGTCACAAGTCCCCCCAATTGACAAATGCAATTTGTTTCAGTGTTTCGGCGACATGCTAAAAGATGAGCTCGTGAAGCTCTCTCTCACCCTAAGAAAGCTGCAAACTAAGTATAACCAAGTGGTTGAGAACCTTAGGATAGAGAATACTAATGCCTGGGCACTTTCAAACTATTTATGGAGTCTCCAAGCAGCTTTGAAGGGAAAAGGGAGCGGTAAATTTGATCCTCAAGGTCATGTTATTTCGAAGTTGAAAAAACAGGTTGCAGCTTTGAAACATAAATTGAATATGCCTGGTTTTCAGCATGTGCAAACTGCTGAATTAGCTCAAATAGAGAAAGATAAATCCGACCTCGCTGACTCCCTGGCTAAAGAAAAAGAGGAGAGAGCTAAGATTGAGAATGAGATGGCTGCCCTCAAGAAAGAGAGAGATGAATCGCAGACAAGATGGGATACACATGTATGTGTTTCTCTCGTTTCGGAGGTTTCTGATACCACTCTTGCGCAGTTAACCAAAACGCGGGCCGACCTTCAAGTGGCAGAGAGACAAGTTCATACTGCCCAACAGAAGATTCAAGAGCTCGAGGTTCGACTTAAGGAGAACGGAAAAATGGTAGCAGCCTTACAGAAAGAAGTGGAAGAGGCGAAACAAGAGAAACTTCAACAAGAAAAGAGTATAAAGGACCTGACGAACCGAATGAAGGGAAATGTCACCCTCTTAGAAGCCAGACGCTTGATTTGAACGGACATTATCGCAGAGGTAAAAAATCGTTGGGCCTTTCTTACTTTAATTGAAGAAAAGAGGGCAGCAGTTTGTCGGTTCAGAAGAATGCTACACGAAGGACACAAAGAGGCTGCAACTAAGGTTGAAAGTGCCAAAAGCTATATTACCTTCCTGAATAATTTGAGCTCGGAAGAATTGGCCAACCGGGGAATTAAAGATAGGTTCAAGGAGGTAGCAGAATGCAGAAGGGTAATGGAAAAGGAAGATGTGCGCAAACATGCACTGGGCAGTTTGTAACAGATGGTGACAAGTTTGGGACAGTTTGAAAAGGAGTGGATCGAACTGACTAAGGCAAGCCTCCCATCATGTTGGGAGCCCAGAACAGCTGTGTTTCAGCCGTTACAAGTATATGAGCTCAAGATGACAGAAGTGATGAATCAGATAGATGTCCCGTTTGAAAAGACCACTTGGCTTAAGGCCGAAACAATAATTGCCTCACTCGGTAAGACTTTCTCCCTTCTCTATCAAGTTAAGCAGTGGTTGCCTACTCAAATGAACTATGCCAAATTGACAGAATTACATGCCTTGGTCGATGCTTTCGTTGCAATACCTGGTCCTGCAGTTGACATCTGGCAGAGGTGTAGCGATCATACGAGCGCTCCAGTCACCACGTCTGCATCCCTGTCAGCTCTGTCTTCCCAAAAGAAAGCCAGCTCTTCCATGACTACAGTACTACCTTCTCTAGCAGCAGCCATGACTCTGTCTCACCGGAAGTAATGATAACTCATGACTAGGCCTACATGACCTCTTACTTTATTTTTCTTTTCACTTTTTAATTTCGAGTGAAATTCATATTTCACTCCTGCATTTTACTTTCAGTTAGTAAGTTGTTTGTATTTATGTTAGAAATGGCTTCAAGCCCACTTTGTAAGATGATGGGAGGCGTTCTACCCCATCATCAATTTTGATTTTTGATTAAGACTTGGAATAGCATACAGGCATGCGGGAAAGATATTTTCCCAAAATATCTTTCCACACATAGAAATTATAAGTTATAAAAGCAGAGAGAAAAGACTTATACAGGGTTCCATATTTTGAGAAAAACTAATCAGCTAAAGCAGCTCTGTATGAGTATTTTGTATGAACTTAATAGTTTTTGTTGAAGATCACATTGGGATTCAGATATAAAGATTTTGTTGTAAAGGGGATTCCACATGAAGTGTTTCACAGTTTGTAATCTTTCATTATCGTTATTGTTTTAAATGAATGTTCATTTCGTCTTCATCCATATTTCTTGTATCTCAAATGTTTTGGAATGCGAGTGCTTCATGTTTAGATGTGAATTTATCACAGTTGATACTCATATCTGTTCATTTTTAGCGCTTTAAATATGGCTTAGGCATGATACTCTGCCCATTTTCTGTCTCATTTCCGTTGTTCTTCTGATACGAACTATAATGGATTCTTATCTTGGAATAATCCCATTTGCAGTTAATATCTCATTTCACATTCTGCCATAGTTTTCACTATCACTGAACTTGACAACTGTGTATTCATTTTATAGCTGGCCCTCTTTCCAGCATTATGATTTATAGCTATCTGACGCATTCACTTATTCAGTCTCATACTCATCCTTTGCAGTTTTCTTAGTTGTTGTGTTTATTATTAAGGTCTCGGTCCCACTCTCTTAAAAACTTTCCCACTCTCTTAAAAACTTTCACCAGTTTTTAATTGCAAGGAAGCCTAATATTGTCAGCTACAAATAGTTTAGTCAAATTTTCTTGCGCTTTAAGATGTCCTAGGCACTGGTCCTTTTACAACTCAGGGCTGTCTCGAGGAGTTACAACATCTTTTTGGCGTCATTGCTGGGGAAACGAAGTTAAAGATTTGAATCCCTGGGATATGACAAAAACACAGTCACCCTTCAAAATAGGTGAGTAGGAAGGGTTGAGAGTTGTAGATCCCTCACCTTGGTGACTCCACTATAATTCAAAGTTTAAATCCATTTTGCAGTCCTGGCTCAAAATAAGCCCCACCTGAGGTCGGATACGTCTCAACTGAGAACTCCTTCAGTATCTGACCTTGAGAAGATATTACACAAAAGAAATTGGAGAGAAAAGCAGTCTACTTATACTGATATACCAAGATTCTCCTTGGAATACTCTCCATCTTCCTCATAGTTATCTCAAGTTCAAGGCCCTGAGACCACTGCCAGAAACATTGAATACTCTCCAGGTCATTCCTCCATTGAAAATATTGAAGTCAAAGATGAGGCTGAGTCTGTAAACACTTCAAGCTTATTTCTGCATCCCACTCCTGAAGCCGAAGAAGTGAAAGAAGTCACAGAGGTTACCACTTCACATATTCCATCTGTCTAAGAAACCCCACAATCCGTCGTTTAGTACATCCCTATTGTTATACACACTCCCCTTCCGCCACCTCATGTTATTCATCATAATCCTCCTCCACCTCCACCACCTGTCATGGCTGTTCCTGGTTTCTTGTTGAACAAATATGCCCCCCTGGAATTACTACAGATCTTGAATGACATGCCTCAAGATTACCTGAAGGTCCTACCTCGCTTCAACGGAGAGGATAACATTGCCGCCCAAAAACACTTGGAATTTTTTTGTGCTTTTGCAGAGAACTTCAATGTTGAGCATCTAGATGTTGTGTTGAGGCTTTTTTTTTCAGTCTTTATATGGAAAGGCTCGTAAATGGTTCAAGACCTTGGGAGAATACTCTATTAATACCTGGGAGGAAATGGAAAATGCCTTCACCAGGAAATGGAGAGAGAAAAAGGATCATGGATATTGTCTTACTGAATTCAATGCCCTGAAGATAAGACATAATGAAGATGTTTCTGAATTCATTAAGAGATTTAATAAACTGTATGCAAGTCTACCAGCAGAAATGAAGCCTCACCAAATCGCTGCTAAGGTGGTGTTTGTAGCAGCGTTCGAATCAGATTTCAGTTTCTCCTTAAGGAAAATAAAGTCCGCCACCCTAGACGAAGCTCAGACTAATGCTTTAGAAGTGGAAGCTAACTTTTCTTCTACGGGAAAATCTAAAGGGAGGATGGACCACAATTCTAGACAAAGAGGTAAAGAAGAAACCTCTACCTCAAATCAAGAAAGGGAGGTAGCAGATTATAAGATCGAGGAAATGAAAAAGATGATCAAGAACCTCTCAAGCAAGCTGGTGAAGCTTGAGCTGGAAGAAAATAACTCATCATTGAGGCCACCCCAAGCTACTCCAAACCGGGGTTATAACCCTCAGTACTGAAAAACCTCCTTTGCGAATATTGCAGAGAGACCGAAAGGAGCAACAAGATCACATACAGCCCCCACTGTATCTTGAAGGGCAAATGGATGGCTTTGCTGAAGAAGTTCCTGATGGGCAAGATGATCAATACCTTGCCTTCTCAGAAGGTGAGGAGGTGGAACTCTCTTTGCAAGAAGATGAGGAGGTTGAGCTTCCTTTGCAAGAAAGTTGAGAAAACAAGTGTTGTTGAAGATCCTGATATTGATGATTACTGCAAACAATTTGTGGACTTCATGCAAGCACAATTTCACAGAAAGTATGATCTCCAGTCCTCCAGGAAGAGGACACGAACACAAGAGCTAGAAGAAGAGTCTCCTCAAAATGAGTCAGTCATTCAGAAGGATGAAGGTAAAGGTAAGAAGCCTATCAATGAACCTGTAAACCCTAATGTTTCTATCCCCTCTTCTTCTAATTCTATAGATAATCCTCATGCAAATGTCAAACATATTCCAATGGAGGAGAAGCCTCCATTCATGCCAAAAGATCCCAAGGAAAACCCTAAAGAGAAGTCTCCCACTGCGTTTAGTCTTCAAAAAGAGCTGGAAAAGGTCAAGATCCCAGTCCCCCTAGCCGAGCTTTTGAAACAGCCTGCCTACAAGGCTCAAGTGTCTCAGTTCATGCTTCCTCAAGAAATAACCCCGATCCCAGATAGTCTTAACCTCCAAGAGGAAAGGCCCATGGTAGTGTTTCGTCCCCATGTTGAAGAACTAGATTCGTCGACCCCTCCTTTCTATGTCTCCCTGGTGATTCATGACTTGTTGTTGCATAACTGCATGCTAGATTCTGGGGCATCCCATAACCTGCTACCTCTTTCAGTAATGGAACAATTGGGATTGTAGATTACTCATCCATACAAAGACTTGTATTCTTTTGATTCTAAAAGAGTAAAATGTTTGGGGATGATCAAAGATTTGGTTGTAAATATGGCCCAGATCCCAGCCAAAAGTGTGGTAATGGATATAGTGGTTGCTGATATCCCGGCTCGGTTTGGGATGTTGTTATCCAGATCATGGGGGACAAATATTGGTGGTTCAATAAATTTGGATCTGACCTACGCAACCATTCCGGTATTTGGAGGCCAAGAGAGAAGGTTGTATCGGGAGACAAGGTTCGTAAAGATGGTGACCAAGGCTGATAACTCAGTGAATTCACCAATATATAGTAAAGAAGAGGATTTTTCTTGTTTGATGCTCGAAGAAGACGAAGATTTCTTGCAGGAGTCGAAATTGTGCCAATTAAAGGCTGAACAGTCGACAAGTGGGGAAGAAAGGGGTATCTGGACCCAACATTTCGATGGAGTGAATTCAAGAGAAGGGAATGGAGCTTGAGTCCTTTTGATTTCTCCTACTGGGCAGCTAGTCCCTTTTTCCTTCAAGTTGGAGTATGAATCCATGAATAATGTGGTTGAATACAAAGCGATGCTACTGGGATTGCAGACAGCCAAAAACATGAACATCCAAAGTCTGAAAGTCTTTGGGGATTCGGAGCTAGTAGTAAGGCAGATCAGGAATTACTGCCAGGCAAAGCACCCCCGACTAAGGGCCTACAGGAATGAAGTATGGGATCTCGTGGAAAATTCCTTCCTGGCATTCAACATTCAATTCATGCCAAGGGACCAAAATAGAATGGCTGATTCTTTTGCTGTTGCAGCTAGTAATTTCAGACCCCTTCATAACCCCCTGTTGAGGTATGAAATATAGGTTCGTTATCGTCCCTCTATCCCAGATAATATCAAACACTGGCATGTGTTTGAAGATGAAGAACAAGTGAAAATATTCATGGAGACTATCGGAGAGTTCTCCAATTTGACCATAGATGCAGAAGAAGAAGAGACTGAAGATTCAGCCAAGAATAAGTGGCAGGATACTGTGGCTGGCCATAAGGTACTCCAGCTCAAAGGGAATGTGATGCCTAGAGGATTGGTGCCTTTGGAAAGGCTATTTGACAAAAATGATGTCCCGGCCAGTCATAGTAATGTGGTCGAAGAGGAGAAGGTAGAGGAGTTAAACCTTGGGACAGAGCTAGACCCAAAAATTGTGAAGCTGTCAAAGAAGGTCCCCGAAGAGTACAAAGAGCAATATCTAAAATTATTCCAGTCCTACAAGGATGTGTTTGCCTAGTCTTATCAAGACCTGAAAAATTTTGACATTAGCATCATACAACACAAGATCCCATTAAGAGGAGATGTTAAGTCGCACAAACAAAATTTGAGATAGATTAATCCTTTACTGCTCCCATCCATAGAAAAGGAGATCAAGAAACCGTTGAAGGCCAAAATCATTGTACCATTGAGGTATTCTGAATGGGTGGCCAACTTGGTCCCAGTTTGAAAGAAGAATGGGGAGATAAGACTGTGTGTGGATTTTCGGAATTTGAACCGAGCATCTCTGAAGGACAATTATCTGCTGCCAAAAATGGACCACATATTGCAAAAAGTGGTGGGAGCTTCACGAATGTCAATGATGGATGGCTTCTCAGGGTACAATCAAGTGGCAGTTCTTCCAGAATACCACAAGAAAATGACATTTACCACTCCATGGGGTACATTCATGTATGCCTGGATGCCATTTGGGTTGATAAACGCAGGCGCCACATTTCAGAGAGCCATGGACATCGCTTTTGTAGGTGACTAGGAAAAATTTGTGGTGGTGTACCTGGACGATATCACAGTTTTCTCCAAGGATGATACCGAGCACATCGATCACTTGCGCACAACCTTTGACAAATGCCACAGGTATGAGCCATCTCTGAACCCACAAAAATATTTGTTTGCTTTAGAAGAAGGGAAATTGTTGGGTCATATTGTAACTAAAGCTGGGGTCAAAATTGATCTAAAAAGGTTAGAAGTAATAAACAACATATCCTTACCCCGAAACAAGAAGTAAGTTCAAGTGTTTCTTGGACACATAAATTTTTTGAGGAGGTTCATACCAAACTACGCAGAGATAGTTTGGTATATAACGGAAATGTTGAAGAAAGATAATGATGTGAAGTGGACTGCCGAGTCGAGGGAAGCGTTTAATAGAATCAAAAGTGATTTCGCAGAAGCCCCTGTATTGGCAGGTCCTGACTGCGGTAAGCCCTTCATGATTTTCTCGTTTGCATCTCCTCACACCGTAACATTAGTACTATTACAGAAGAATGCGGAAGGGTACAAGCAACCCATTGCCTTTTTTAGTCGGGTGCTTCGAGACGTTGAGCTGAAATATAATATTTTGGAGAAACAAGCCTATGCCCTGGTCAAGTCCCTGAAGGCTTTTCGAATGTATGTATTGCAGTCAACTATAACTGCTTCCGTACCCACTGCTGCAGTGAAAGATATTTTGATCCAAGGTGACAGTGAGGGTAAAAGGGGAAAGTGGATAGCAAAGATCCAAGAATATGAGTTGGATATTCACCCCACCAAGCTTATAAAGGGACAAGGACTAGCAAAGATCATGTTTGAATCTAACTTTCAAGCCTTGGGAATAAAATTAACCATGGGATTTGAAGAGGTACTTGAAGGTACAGGCGAGCACCCCAGCGTAGAAACTGCCATTCAGAAGACTCACATGAAATACCTACTCAGTGCATGGTACAAGGGGATTGTAGAGTATCTTCTAACTCTCAGGTGTCCCTCGAGCTGTGATAAGATGAAATTCTGAACTCTGAGATTAAAATCCCAAAAGTTTATTATAGCAAATGGCTAGTTCTACTAGAGATACCCCTTAGGATTCTTTCTATTATGTCTCACAGAGCCCGAGGTGGAGGAAGTTATGGCTGAATTCCACGAAGGCATTTGTGGAGGACACTATAGTTGGAGGGCCACAGTCCACAAAATTTTGAAGGCAGGTTTCTTCTGCCCTAAAATTTTTGGAGATGTTCATGCTCGAGTTAGGGCTTGTGAAAAATGTCAAATATTCGCTGAGAAGCAAAATTTTTCACCCTTGCCCATGATCCTAGTTCATATAGAAGAGCCTTTTCAACAGTGGGGAATTGACTTCATAGGAGAGATTCATCCTGCGTCCAGTGGGCAGCACAAGTGGATCTTGACAACCACAGACTATTTTATTAAATGGGTGGAAGCAGTGCCAGCGAGGAATGCCACAGATGCAGTAGTGATCAAGTTCATGGAGGATAACATCATATCCAGGTTTGGCTGCCCTACTAAGATCGTAACTGACAATGCACAGGCTTTTAAGTCTACCAAGTTCATTAACTTCTGCCAGCAATACAATATTGTGTTGGAACACTCCACTACATACTATCCACAGGGAAATGGGCTGGCGGAATCCTCTAACAAGACATTGGTAAGAGCATTGAAAAAAGCCATAAACGAAAACTAGAAAAACTGGGATTCTCAGCTCAAGTTTGCACTATGGGAAAACAGAATTACCAGCAAGCGATCAACTGGAAATTCTCCGTATTAATTGGTCTATGGACGAGCAACGGTGTTTCCAATACAGCTAGCTCTACCTGTAGCTCATTTCCTACAAGATAGTCAGGAGGAGCCAAATGATCTTATTAGAAGAATGAATCAGTTGGTTGAGTTTGAAGAAACCCGGAGTCAGGTAAACCAAAGGTTGACAGAGTATCAAGAAAAAATGAAAGACTTGTTTGACCAACATACTAAAGATCAAGAAATGCAAGTTGGAGATCTGGTACTAAGGTGGGATGTCAAGAGAGCCAAGAAAGGAAAGCATGGGAAGTTCGAGCCATTGTGGTTTGGACCATTCAAAATTGTAGAAGCTGGAGGAAATAACACTTTCAGGCTGGAAAATTTGGAAGGTGATCTACTTGAAGCCCCTGTAAATGGGCAATTTTTAAAACCTTATTTCCAGTACTGATTCAGGTTATGAGGCCTGTTGTATATATATATATTGTACATTATCTGTTTTCTTTTACTCTTATATTTTCTATTTTTTATTAAGACCTAAGGAAGGTAGAGGTGTCAAGAAGGTTGCGCCTACAGAAAGAAGTTAACAGCTAGTCTGCGGAGTTCTCAACACATTCGAGGACGAACGTGTCATCCCCAAATGGAGCCAATGTTGTTATATCAACCCTCATCACTCAAATGGGATTAAAGACTATTATCTTAATAAGAAATAGTAAGAAAGAATTAAAATAGTAAGCGGGTTGGTGTGCGTGAAAATGCATATAAAAAAGGGGACAGGACATAGAGTTTTAACTTTGCGGTAAAACCTTACTCAACACAAAGGAGCATATATGTGAAAGACATCTGGACAGAGCAAGACCCTCCCAAGTGTTGAACAGTCAAAATAGGAGAATAGCGCTAAACATTTCCAGGGGTATCATAGAAGGCTGGGGAAAGCGGAAGCTCAACCCCCCGAAAGCATGAGGTGACGTGACAGTGGTGGGGCCCCAAGAGATACATTCCGTGGGGTGATGGCCGCGGGCTTAGAGCCGCTCCAAGACCCCTTCAGACTACTTAGTGGGCCCATGCAGGTAACAACTGGCACAAGTAACACAATGGTAAGGTAAGTCCTAGGACACCCGGTACACGACCAGTACCGGTATTTAACCCGGCGCATGGTATACACCTAACCAAACTTTGATAACCAATAGCAAAATGCCACGCATCCCAATGTCGATGTCCTTATGACGTCAGCCCTACAAGTGTCGTCCTAGCCTCATTTTTCGGGTAATCTAAAGTCGTTTAACCATGTTCTATGTTCACTGTGGTAAAATAATTTCTTTACAAGATATCGTATAGCCAAAGCGCGAGCTCCCAGTACCAAGTCTACCAAGTCGCTTTCAACTTCCCTGCGTTGTTTTCTCCCGAGCATTTTCCTTACTACGCAGGTATTTTTTCCCTCTTTCACTATCTAGTTTCCTTTCTCTTTTCATTTTTCATAATGGTCATGGGTAGAATCAAGATTAAGAAGTCGAAGCCCGAAACCCCCCAAGTACGCAAGTCCAGGGTTGCCCCTGGACCTAAGTCATTCACCGAAATGAAAGCCCACATTCGAGACCCACAATACCCTTTCCTCATCAGTAGCGTCAAACCTGACATATTTAGGAAACATTTGGAAAATAGGGATAGGTTCAGAGTTGTTTTGTCGGGACTATACCTCCAAATTTCTCCTCCCGTCTACCCAGTTATGGAATTAATATGTTGGCTCAGAGAAGCTTACGATGAGCGCCGAGATATGTTCCTATCAAATCAAGGGAACAAGATATTTAGTATATCTCCTAAGATCATCAGGAAAGCCCTCTACTATCCCCCTGTTAGTCATCAGTATTTTTCACCTGTTGATGATGACTAGTTGTTAAAGCCAAGTTTTCTAGCAGCTGATCTCCAACATGTCAAATTTGTTAGCTAGAAAACACCCATAAATATTTTTT
Organism: Pinus albicaulis; assembly: GCA_034641835.2. Classification (NCBI taxonomy): domain Eukaryota; kingdom Viridiplantae; phylum Streptophyta; class Pinopsida; order Pinales; family Pinaceae; genus Pinus; species Pinus albicaulis. The sequence continues at coordinate 12,117 of JAXQQM020067537.1, read as the reverse complement.
CCCTCCTAACCTTTTCAATCAGCCCATGACGAGATAAAACCTCATTGTCAAGCCCTATCTAGCCTCAGCCATACAAACTTGTCCATCAACTCCAAAGAGAATACTCCAAATCTGTCCAAAAAGTCTCCCCTAAGTTAGGTAGTGGCGCTTTAGGTGATCCTTCCTTAGCAAACTATCCAAAAGCCAAAAGAACCTCTATCTAATATCAACCAGTCCTATATAACCTTCCTATTCTGCAAATGAAGCTTGATTACGCTCTTAAGTTGCGCCACTAACAAACCTTGATGTCTCAGCAGTGCATATGCCATAGGTCAAACTAATAGTAGGTGGATTTACAGTGTTTCAATGGATCTTTCAAGAGCAGAAGTGTACCAGTGTTCCAGAAGACATTATTAAATTCAACATGAGAAGACAACTACTTCTCATGTGGTTTTGAGCCTGAGATGCAAGTACTGGACAGAGAGTTATTTCATTAAGCTCCTGTAAACACAGGCAAAGGTTAGTGAATTATAAATGACAAGAAATGCTCTGCAGATACTGGCTAGACTGCCTTTGATTGTCTAAATATGCATAAAGGTACTTTAACAGCAGGATTATATGTCTCAGAGAAATGCCCTTCATAGCATATTTTCTATTTGTCACTTTTATTTTCTTAAGCATGAATAGGCAGTGAAAGGAAAGATAACACTGTTTAAAAACTGATGAAATGGAATCACTGAAAAAACCTCCTCCATACATGAGCAAAGGGTTGAAAGACTAAGAAAACCTCCTCCATACATGAGTAGATGGTCAGGTCATTGGTTGAAAACCTCCTTCATTTTACAAGCAGAGGGTTTGGCAATGTGATAAAGGCCTCCTTCATCTAATAAGTAGAGGGCCAGGAACAGAAGTAGGTTTTAAGTGCAGTATGAAAGCAACTGAAGGCTTATGGATAGAGAAATGGTGTTAAAAACAGAGGGAAAGCAGTGGTACTATAATAATCAAAGAGGCTGACTTGTCTCCTATCAGAGATCTCCTTCGAAAGCAATCTGGAGCCAAAATGAACAAACCCTGCTGAGGTATGTAATTTCATTAAAAGTTTCCAAAGATCCCTCTCCTTGATCAATAGGCATGAAATCTAGCCATTGTTTTCCTTTAACAAACAGAGTTGAAATTAGTGGAAATCCACTCAAGGTTTATAAGTGGGCAGCTGGGTTAAACATAAGCCAAAGAGTGATGTTGATGTTCAAAGAAGCTTTGCTTTCCTGTCCATGAAGATATTTTTCAAAAAACTCATCAAAATCAACAAGAAGGTGACCTAAGCCTAGTTTCTCAAGGGGACTTTGCAAATAAAAAACACAGAGACATTATGTATAAAAAGGGTATGACAAGGGTTTTAATTTCAGGGACAAAATTCAAAGAAATGAAGCATGATACTGTCACAAACAAAGGACTTTTATTACATATGAAAATACCTTGCTGTTGCATTTGATTGTAGGAGAGGTTTTTAAAGGAGTTCATTTTGATAAACAGATGATGGTAAAACCTAGGTGAATGAAACTGAGTTTTCAACCACAGTCAAAGAGGAATATCATGCAAAGCATGCATCTATAATCATCAACATGGTTTTGAGCAGGTTTTCTTGGAAAGGATAGATATGAACAAAGGAAACAAGTTTCCTCCCTTAATAGGCAAACTGTGAAAAAGACTTTAGCCTTGAGATGATTTATTTCACTTAGGGGAAAGTCATATCTATGAAAACTTTCAGGCAGCCCCCACAACACTTTATTATCAACATTAGTTGGATATGGGTCCCTTTGGCGTTTTAAAGGTCATTTGAGTTTCGTTATAACAAAGGAATTTTTCAAAGAGGCGTTCAAACCCTCACAAAACAAGTTCAAAAGGTTGTCGACTTTAAAGGGAGTTATAGACCATTGCAAGCCCATTTGCAAGTTTCAAAAACATAAACAAACGTTCAAAATCGCTCTCCTAGCTATCCACTGAAGAAACGAGAGAAGTTCGAGCAAATTGCAGAGTTTTTTAAGGCTTAAAGCCTGCGCGGCGCACCTGGAAAAGCGCTCGGCGCGTTCAGAGAAAAAAATACAAAGGGCTGTAACGGTAGCGCGGCGCGCCTGTAGTGGCACGCGGCATGCCTGTAGCACCGGTCATCACTGCTCGAAGGCCAACCCGACACCTTTTTCATTGCGCGGTGCTTTTCCATTTGAACGCGTCGTGCCTATTTGAACGACTAAAACGCCTTCAAAAGGTCTTGAAACCTACTCGAATCATCAAGCAAGGGCCACAAGCCATCCTCGAGGTATTTTTTACTGCCCCTTAGTGCATTCTAATTTCTAAAAGGGTGTTTGATGCCATGTTTTTCAAGACTAAAACAGTGGTTGGAGAGTAAGTTGTTTGAGAAAAATCCAAAGTTTTTATTGCTATGATTACCGAAGATTAGTATAGTGAAAGGTGATGTGTTTGTATCAGTTTCAAAAAGCCTGAAATTGCCTTCAAACAAAGTGATAAACCCTGTACTAATGACACAGACAATTTCAAGTGATAGAGGGGAGTGTTGAAACGGTTTTAAGAGCCCTTATTGATTTTCAAAAACAGTGATAGTGAAGGAGTATGGTTCTAAAAGATGAAGGCTGGGTATATGGATAAAACTTCCTTTTTTATGATATGAGACAGCAACTTTGTGCATCTACCATATTTCAAAGAAGAAAAAGCTGTGTTTGAAGGTCCCAAAGTTAGTCTAGAAAGATGTTCTTCTTCCTGTGTTGAGCAGAGAGCCTATAATTGCTAAAGGTGTCCTAGCAGTGGTGAAAACAAAATTAACCCCTGTCTACAAAATCTAAGAAAAAACACTGTTTATAAGGTGGAAGTTTGATCATTATAAAATGCCTTCTCTGTGTTATGAAATAGCAAACTAGTGCTGTCTCCATTGTCCCATAAAACAGAGTGTGGTGAGAGATTCTGCAAAGTCATTTGAGGGTGTTTTTGTCTACCTGTGTATATGAAACAGTGAATAGCAGAAGAGTGTTGTTTAGGGGGGCTGATTTTGTTTTTATCTAAATACAAGGCTATTTTGTTTCTCTCAAAACACAAGGAGATCTTTGTTCTAACAAAAAGGCCACAGATACCTCTTTTCAAGATACCTTGCCCAAGCACAGTAATCGAATTGATTGTTTGCTTTTCATTTTGACAAATATTTGTTGATTAGCATCAAAGAAGGCAAACAGTGACTGACAAGGAGGACAGAGGTGTGCTTAATAAAAACATTTTAAAGGCCATTTGGGACAGCTTGGTGTTGCAAAGAACATTCAAAACAAAATGCCTCCCAGGCAAGATAGTAGGAGTGGCCTTCACAGGAGGTTTGACCTTGTTTCCACTGAAGAAGAAAATGCTCATCCATCAGTCCTTTTTAACTTCCATGAGGTTAGGTGTCTAGATTTTTGTCAAAGAGTGCAAGAGGTGAAGAGCTATTCCCCTTTGACACATCTTTGTGCTTTGAGGTTTCAAGAGAAGCACTTTCAGCTGGCAGGCCTAGATTTCAAATTCTCTCCAAGGTCCATTTCCAAGGCCACCAAAATCCCTTATGTCGGGGAGAAGTGGTTTAAACAAAGCCACCTGGACTCAGAACAATACAAGCCTTTTCTGAAGCCTGAGCATAGAGATTCATGTCCATCCATTTTTCCCTTCTCATATCTATTGACTAGTTACGCCCCCCTCATGAAGATAATCATGAAATACTTCACTTGTGAGGGAAGATTATCCCAAGTCTATGCCTACCATATCTGATTGCTCATGCATTTCACGAGGGCCAAATTTTTAAATCTCCCTTTCTTCCTACATAGAAGTATTGAGAAAATGGCCTACACTGTTCAGAAAAAGCCTCCTTCTCAGCAGACAGCCTGCCTCTTCCATCACTCCCTCATCAAGGTTATCATTCTTCATCAGCTTGAGAAGAGGGAAGTCTCTTGGGATACTTTCATCACACATCCGGATTTCACCACTGTCCCTTCATTTCATACATCTCCTTCACCTTCCACTCACCATCCTTCGCCTTCTTCAAGCAAGCCTATTCCCAAGAAGCTCAAATTTCCCATTGAACAAGAAAAAGAGCATGAGGAGGAAGAAGAGCATGAGCAAGAGGAGGAAGATGATGATGAGCAGCATCATGATGAAACAGGGCAGCAAGGGGATGATGAGGAAGATGATGATGAGTAGCATCATAGTGAAACAGGACAGCAAAGGGAAGAAGAACACAGTGAGGTAGAACAGCGAGGGGAAGAAGGGCATGATGAAGAGGAACATGATGATGAATAGCAGACTCCTGGGCATGATGAAGAGGAACTTGATGATGAACAACAGACTCTTGGGAATGATGAAGAAGGACATGATGATGAACAGCAAACTCTTAGGCATGATGAAGAAGGACATGATCATGAACATGTGCAGCATGATGAACAGAGGCAACCACATGATCATGAACAACAGCCTCATGATGATGAACAACAGCTTCATGAAAAAGAACAACAGCCTCATAAAAAAGAACAGCATGATGAAAAGGTACAACACAATGAGGAGGACAGGCGTCATAAATAAATGCAAAAGGAGAGTCAAGGCATCCATGAAGAAATCCAAGACAGTGGCAATAATGATGAGCAAAGTAGCAAGGGTAAAGAGCCAATGGAGCATGTGCTCGCTGCCTCTCCTAGGCAAGGGGCCATGCTCTCTTCTCCGAAAGTGGCCAAGTCCCGGACATCAAAGAAAAGGGTGCCTAGAGTTGTAACTCCAAATGTTACCAGGGCCCTCCGAAGCAAGGGAAAATTTCCCAAGACGCCCATTGTCGAATTTCCCAAGAGGAGGAAGACTAAAAGAGCCACCTAAAGCAAAGGAAAGGAGAAAGAAGAAAGCAGTCATGAAAAGGAAAGGGAATTCGACATCATTCAAATCCAAAGTGATGATAGCGACAATGAAGCCCAGATCCTAGAAAATCTCTTGATCAATAGAGAAAACCAAAATGATGCTTTGAGGACTGATCTTGAGAGGGCTAGAAACTTCAATCACTTTTTGCAAATTCAAAACAAACAGATGAGTGTCCATATGGTTGTATATGAGACGCGGGCCATCAAATACAAAAAAGAGGCCTCCAAAGCACAAGTGAGATTCGAAGAACTCATGGGTGATTTTGATGAGAGCGAAGGCAAAGATCAGCCCAGGAGAAAGAGGCCAAGAACCATGGGGCTCAAAAAAGCCCTTGAGAAACAAAAGGAAGAAGAAGCTGCCCTTCTCCAATCTACCCCTCTCACTACATTGTTCACACAAGAGATAGAGAACAATCGAGAAGCATGGCTTGAGAGGGTTAATGATCACTTGGAGAAGAAATTGGAGAAGGAAAATAGAGACTTGGACCTTCAACGGAGGATGACTGGGCATTATAAGAAACTCAATCAGTTTGCCCGGCAGAAATTGAAGGCCACTCAGGAAAAACTCAAGGAGGCTAAAAGGAAGTGTCTGGCACCAAAATTGAGAAAAGACACCTCAAAGCTCCAAATTTTGGCCTCAGCTTCACAGAATGTTTCTGAAAACCCTTGAGGGTCATGCTCGCTGAAATTGGGCGAAATTCGACAAATTTTGGTTTTTTTTTCATTTTTGGGTTTTTGGCTAAAACTCATGGGCATCACCATTTCAGTTTGGGGCATCCTAAAAGGATAAAAATGGTATCATTGGATGCCATAATTTCAGAGGCATATAATCAGTGATTTTTAGGTCAATTGAAGATCATTTTCTCCCCCAAAATGGCGAAAAACACTCGCTTTTTCTACACTCTGCCCCGTTTATCAGCAAGGCCTACTTTTTGGGTTTTTACACACATGTCTATTTTTTGAGGACTTTCAGTGGTCATTTTGGAGAAAACTAAACATTTTCAGAAAAATTACATTCAGAGCTTTCCAACGAGCCATCATGGGCCTCGTTTCGATATCGGAAAGGCCTCCAAAAGTTGTCGGCAAGTCAGGGGACTTTCTGCTGATGTATTTCTTAAGTATTTTTGAGAAAAATGTACCTTTCAAAAGTGACTTTTCCTCATGTGCGTTTAGCTATTTTTGTGCATGGATAGTTATGAAAAGTCAATATATTTCTCTTTTTTAGCATTTTTTAGATATTTTATTAGATATTTTGTGCCTTGGGCTTTACAAAGCCTCAAGGACAAAATCAGATATTTTGGATAGGCCAATAAGATTGCAAGTTGAACTAAGAGGTTTTCCTCATTTTGGCCTATATATTCCAAAGGATTTCATTGTAAATGAGGCTGAACTTGATGAATAGAAGCAATATATGGTCATATAAGCTTGGAATAAACACTTGTCTCATGCTTTTGGATAGTTTCTTGGATGTTTTTGGATGATGAAAGAGGATTGTTGTTGGATTCCATGACTTGGTAGAATGGTATAGTGTCTCTCTCTTTGTTTTGTTTCTTAGTTTTCATTCATAATTCCATGTTATTGTTTGCTATAAAACAATAGAGAATAGATTTGAGACATGCCCTTGGAGGCACCTCAAATTTCCTGTTTCTTTATAGCTTCTATGTTTTCTTCATTCCTAGTCACATTAAAGAATCCTTGATTGCTCTTTAATAACTAAAGAATATTGTTTTCTTGTTTCATTTATGGTTTTATGTATGCTAAGTATGATTCACGGTATGCCCTGCTTGCTCATGGATAGCCATAGCTCCACCTATGAAACCTCTCTTTGATTGATTAGATTGTCATTTTTTGAACCAAGGAGGTCTTGTACTGATCTTGCCCTTTGCCTAAAACTATGCAATATTGTTTTCAAAGTGCCCAATAGCTTGAAATACTATGTTTAGGCATTCCTACATAGTGAGTTGAGTTGTTTGTTTGTCTTAAATGTATTTCCCCAAAGTTTGATAGCCATTTCCTAAAGTTAGAGAGTTATATATCTCTATGCATGGCTTGAATGTTTATTTCTATACATTGATCAGTTTATATTTACATTTCTCATGATTAATGGTTAGCCCTACCATGTTTATGTCAGCTATTAAACTAATTATGTTTGAAATCCTTTGTCCTTCACAAAATTAATGTCCATCTCACTCCATTTTGCCCAAAGATCCATTTTACCTCAAATCAAATCGGCCCTTCAGCAACCTTGTATCACCATCTGAAAGCTTTCTTGACCTTTTCGACCCCATAGCCCAGTTGATCTGACATATTTCTACCTATCTTATATCTTTGATCGGATCATCCCTCACAACCTAAAAACCAAAACCAAAAACCTACTTCATAACTAGCCTAAAATCAAGAACACAATAAGCAAACACACAAATATCCCTTACACAAATAGAGAGAGCCCTCTCTGAGTCCAGGAAGGCTAGTTCCTTGGGCTCCAAAGACTGGTTTGATGTTACACTGTCAATTGGCTTGCCAATCAGCCAAATCATGGGGCCCTAACACCCCTAGTTCAAATTATGTCAGTTTCACTGAAATGTCTATATCCCGTCAGTTTTCCAAGTTACCTTGGAGGCAGCAGAGCGATTTCATCGATGTTATTTCTGACTCCCACCTTACAGCTTTCCCGTCTTCGGACTCGGTGCCTCTGAATACATTCAAGGAAAACCTTCAGCCAACACTTGCTCTCATTACGAGGTTTCTAGGTATAGAGGGGATCGAGCGAGTCTCGAAGGAATGTGTAGCCCTTTTATGGTTGATGTCACAATCAGGTGTTATAATGGATATCCCTGGTTTCCTGGCCTCCACCATCCAAACCGAGTTTCAAGACCTCCCGGCCACAGGCCATTTTCATTTATGCTCCATGGTGTTCTTCCTCTTCCTCTTCCAACAGGCTGATAAGTTCGAGGGTTTGGGTCTGGAAAAGGTTTCTACGATAAATTCTCAACCAAGAACTGTCTTTGAGTGGAACCCTCAGTGCATCAGTTGACTAATGGGGTGGGTTATTCAAACTTCTTGAATGAATTCATGACAACCCTCCGCCCATGATTTTTCCTGAGCAGAGGAACTGGCTACAGTTCAGTGAGGAAGAAAGTATAGGAGATTGGTACCTATTTGATGACTACACTGAGATCAGGGTCTACGGTGCAGAGGTTCCCCCTTATAGACTGCCAGTTTTTCCCGCCATGCAGATTTTTGCCTTGGAGTACCTCCGAAAAACCTTGAAGGCTGACCAACTCTACTTCATCCCTGCGAAAAAGGGGTTCATTCTTAAACTTCCTACCACCATCAGCCCCTTTATTGTTAATTCAAGGCATGCCCTCCCTATAGTGGAAATCCTGCTCAAGGGTATGGATTTAAGGCAAGGGAAAGCTTGGCCTTATGACCCAAAATGCATCATCTCTAACAAGAGGAGGAAGATTAAGTCAACTGCATATGCTCACGAAACTAGGCCCTTCATCCAGTGGAGAGCTAATCTTGATACCTGGCCTTTCCTTTCACAGATGGAGACTGAGTCATCAGCGACGGGGGAAAAAGGGGACACTGCTTCAACACGATAAGCAAGAAAGAAACAGGTCGAATAAGACGGGGTCACGGGAGAATAGGTAGAGGTGCACACAGGAGAAGGTTCTGGCCCCCCTAAAAGGCAGAGAACAAATGATGAGGAAGATGTCGAGGAAGAGCCACTGCTCGAAAAAGTGGCACTGCATGGAGAGTCAGACAAAGGAAAAGCAGGTTTTATGGTGAGATATGATGGTCCATCTTCATCTGATTTCTCAGAGGTGTCACAAGCCATCTTCATTAACAGGGCCGAGGTGGGAGACGAAATAAAGGGCAAAAACAGATCTATCAGAGAGAAGCTTTGGTCTGAATTATCTGGATATGTAGACAAATATCATACTCGGCTTACTGCAGAGCTTGATATGGATAAGGAGTCACTGTTGATGGCCATGACAGAAGCAGTTCCAGATCTAGAGGCCAGGACCACCAGCTACAGAGCTCTAGAGGTTGCAGTGAACATGTCACAAGTCCCCCCAATCGACAAATGCAATTTGTTTCAGTGTTTCAGCGACATGCTGAAAGACGGGGTCGTGAAGCTCTCTCTCACCCTAAGGAGGCTGCAAACTAAGTATAACCAAGTGGTTGAGAAGCTTAGGATAGAGAAGACTAATGCCTGGGTATTTTCAAACGATTTGCAGAGTCTCCAAGCAGTTGTGAAGGGAAAAGGGAGTGGTAAAGTTGATCCTGAGGGTCATGTTATTTCGGAGTTGCAAAAACAGGTCGCAGCTTTGAAACATAAATTAAATATGCCTGGTTTTCAGCATGTGAAAACTACTAAATTAGTTCAAATAGAGAAAGATAAATCTGACCTCGCTGACTCCTTGGCTAAAGAAAAAGAGGAGAGAGCTAAGATCGAGAATGAGATGGCTGCCCTCAAGCAAGAGAGAGATGAATTGCAGACAAGATGGAATACGCATGTATGCGCTACTCCTGTTCCGGAGGTTTCTGATACCACTCTTGCACAGTTAACCAAAACGCAAGCCGACCTTCAAGTGGCAGGGAGACAGGTTCATACTACCCAACAGAAGATTCAGGAGCTCGAAGCTCGACTTAAGGAGAACGGAAAAATGGTAGCAACCTTGCAGAAAGAAGTGGAAGAGGCAAAACAAGAGAAGCTACAACAAGAAAAGAGGATCAAGGACCTGACGAACCGAATGAAGGGAAATGTCACCCTCTTATAAGCCAGACGCTTGATTTGGACGGACATTATCACAGAGGTAAGAAAGTGTTGGGCCTTTCTTACTTTAATTAAAGAAAAGAGGACATCAGTTCATCAGTTCAGAAGAATGCTACATGAAGGACACAAAGAGGCTGCAACTAAGGTTGAAAGTGCCAGAAGGTATATTACCTTCCTGAATAATTTGAGCTCAGAAGAATTGGTCAACTGGGGAATTAAAGACAGGTTCAAGGAGGTAGCATAATGCAGAAGTGTAATGGAAAAGGAAGACGTGCGCAATCATGCACTGGGCAGTTTGGAACGGATGGTGATGAGTTTGGGACAGTGTGAAAAGGAGTGGATCGAACTGACTAAGGCAGGCCTCCCATCATGTTGGGAGCCCAGAACAGTTGTGTTTCAGCCGTTACAAGTATATGAGCTCAAGATGATAGAAGTGATGAATCAGACAGACGTCCCATTTGAAAATACCACTCAGCTTAAGGCCGAAACAATAATTGCCTCACTCGGTAAGGAGTTCTCCCTTATCTATCAATTTAAGCAGCGGTTGCCTACTCAAACGAACTATGCCGAATTGACAGAAGTACATGCCTTGGTCGATGCTTTCGTTGCAATACCTAGTCCTACAGCTAACATCTGGCAGAGGTGTAGCGATCATACAAGCGCTCCAGTCACCGCGTCTGCATCCTTGTCAACTCTATCTTCCCAAAAGAAAGCCAGCTCTTCCACGACTATAGTACCGCCTTCTCCAGCAATAGTCGCGACTCCGTCTCATCAGAAGTAATGATAACTCATGACTGGGCCTATGTGGCCTCTTACCTTATTTTTCTTTTCACTTTTTAATTTCGAGTGAAATTCATATTTCACTCCTGCATTTTACTTTCAGTTAGTAAGTTGTTTGTATTTCTATTAGAAATGGCTTCAAGCCCACTTTGTAAGATGATGGGAGGCGTTCTACCCCATCATCAATTTTGATTTTTGATTAAGACTTGGAACAGCATACAGGCATGTGGGAAAGATATTTTGGGAAAATATATTTCCGCGCATAGAAATCAGAAGTTATAAAAGCAAAGAGAAAAGACTTATACGGGGTTCCAGATTTAGAGAAAAACTGATCAACTAAAGCAGCTCTGTATGAGTATTTTGTATGAACTTAATAGTTTTTGTTGAAGATCACATTGGGATTCATATATAAAGTTTTTGTCGCAAAGGGGATTCCACATGAAGTGTTTCACAATTTGTAATATTTCCTTATTGTTATTGTTTTAAATGAATGTTCATTTCGTCTTCATCCATATTTCTTATATCTCAAATGTTCTAGAATGCGAGTGCTTCATGTTTAGATGTGAATTTATCATATTTGATACTCATATCTGTTCATTTTTAGTGCTTTAAATATGGCTCATGCATGATACTCTACCCATTTTTTGTCTCATTTCCATTGTTCTTCTGATACAAACTATAATGGATTCTTATCTTGGAATAAGCCCATTTGCAGTTAATATCTCATTTAACATTTTGCCATAGTTTTCACTATCACTAAACTTGATAACTGTGTATTCATTTTATAGTTGGCCCTCTTTACAACATTATGATTTATAGCTGTCTGACGCATTCACTTATTTGGTCTCATACTCATCCTCTGCATTTTCCTTAGTTGGTGTGTTTATCATTAAGGTCTCCGTCCCACTCTCTTAAAAACTTTCACCAGTTGTTAATTGCAAGGAAGCCTAATGTTTTCAGCTACAAATAGTTTAGTCAAAGTTCCTTGTGTTTTAAGATGTCCTAGGCACTGGTCCTTTTACAACTCAGGGTTGTCTCTAGGAGTTACAACACATTACATGTTCAAGATGTGTTTGATGAAATGCCTATCATGGTTAGGATGAGTTAGGTCAGGTCCTTGTTCAATTTTTGCATTACAAGCCTTTTCTTCTTGTCAATTATCACTTTTGAGTGTTTCATCAAGTTCTAGATAGAGGCCTAGGTCCTACCCCTCGAAAAGTGGCTTAAATCTCGTAGTTGCTGGCACAAAACTGGCTGAAAAAGTCTACAGTCGCATGGAGGCCTTGTTGTGGGAGCGAATGGAGGGTTTCTGTTACATGGAGGGATTTTCAAGGGAGCGGATGGGGGCTTAGTGAAGTTAAAAAGCAAGTTAAATTAGGGTTTTGGCACCTAGAGTGGTTGGTTAGCCTTTGGGGTCCTGTAGCTCCTGATGAAGGCCAGTTTGGTTTTGGTTTGTCGATTTCACTTCCTCAACTGTACTTGGGGATTTGAATCATATCATAGTAACTCCTTTTCACATGTTCACCCTGGTAGGTCAGTTAGCTTGGCTATATGTGGGAGGAGGTGGTTACAATTTAGTGAAATGGAAGTTCATGTTTTATGGAGACAAGCTTTGGGTGGTTGAGAATACCTTCCTTACTAGGA